>CM074738.1:837500-1237500 GCA_037367245.1 Phrynocephalus guinanensis
TCATCTTGGTCACATTCCAAGATTCAAGATTGTCATCATCCTTTTTAAATTGAAGCACACAGAACTGGACACGGTACTCCAGATGGGGTCTGACCAGAGCAAAATAGAGTGGTACTATCACTTCCCTTGATCTAGACACTATGGTTCTGTTGATGCAACTGAGAATCACGTTTAATTCCCATTATCTCTGGACCTTACCCAAAGATCCCAAACATAAACAACTTTACCAGGTATTCTCCCTTTATTTCCCCCAACACTTAAACCTTTTAATTCTGCTTCAATTTATATACTTGAAACAATTACTAATCCATTTCTACAGATATATCCCTCTCATTAAAATTGTATGTTTATGTAAAAAACTATTTTTTTCACACAGCAGCTTCATTAAAAAGAACAAAATGAAACAAAAATCCTTCCTATGTAGCCAGTTACTAAAAACAGAAGGAATTCGAAATCTATCTAAAACCTTGAAGAAATACATTTAATACGTGCTTTTTTCTTTGCTTTTTTATTTAAAAAGAGGTATATTTTCAGTGGGGACTAGAGGTGGGAAGGTATCAAAAATGATTGGCAATATTCACCTGAAATGTGTGAAAAACTCATCACTTTGTATTCATTCAGTTCAATGACTCTGATGAATACAAAATGATGCATGTGATCAATTCATCTGTCAATTCATCAACCCCTTTTGGCCTTTTCTGGGCTCCCTTCTCCCTTGCAGGATCTGTCACTCTGGGGGGCTCTTTGGAGGTACATAACTTAGACATCCGTAACAAACTTCACAAAACCTGGAAGGATTGTAGAGGAATGTAATGGGAATCTTCTCTGCAGTGTTGGTGTCTCTAGGTGCCTCAATGACCATTTTATAAGGTTTTTTAAAAAGGCAAGATGAACCAACAAATTGATTCATCAGTTTGTCAAACTAATAAATGAACTTGTAATTCATTAATATTGACAAATTATGATTTGTAATGAACTGAGAGTTTTCCAATTTATGCCCTACTGGGAAATCTTTTGTGCTGGATTTGTGTGTAGCAGAGGTTGTTTGTTGCTGGATTAGCATGAACACTGAAAGGTTTCATCCGAAGAAAGTCTTGCTTGTACTGGTGCACTGCAAAACTAATAGAAAACACCTACCAGAGGTGTTGTTAGAAGGGGTTGGGAGGAAAGTCAGGTTTTTTGTCACTTTCAGTGCTGATTGCAGCCACTTTTTGTCACTTTCGGTGCTGACTGAAACCTTGTGCTTTCTGGACAGTAGGAAAAATACCATGTCAGCAGTGCACTATCATCTACTTATAATGGAAGAAATGCTCCTTACAGAGCACCTGCAAATGTCACTATCTCATATGTAACAATAGCATTTCTCCTACTATTCCTTTCGTTATCAGATACATTTTATGCACAGGTCACACATCCCCTGGACTGAATAGAATTTTGTATAATATGTCAAAATGTTAGCATTTGAGTCTTCGTTTTTCTCCATATTTAATTTATAAATTATGGTATGATGGAAATGTCTCCAATACTCATATTTTTTTTTAAAAAAAAATCATATTGATTACATTGAAGGTCAGCATTTTTAAAGGATTTTACACCTTTTTTCTAGAAATCCCTAAACAGTATCTCTAACTATCCATGTACATATTGCAGCTATACTACATATTGAGTTATACTACTCAAAATTACCTAGAAAATTAAAATGTATAACTTCCATTAAACTCTCTAGTATGACAGAACTTTCTGCATTGGTGATACCTTTCTTGGATCACTAAGGAAGTAAGAGCCAGTGTGCTATAGTGGATAGAGTCTCAGACCAGGATTCAGAAGATCTGAGTTCAAATCCCTGTTCAGCCATGGAAGCTCACTGGGAGATGACAAAGTAATTACTCCTTGAATATCTCATGTGCCTCAAATATCTTGTTAGGATTGACAGAATAGCTGGTGCACTCAAGCAAGAGCATTTATCAAGGCCATATTGTCTTTTATGATACAACCACTCAAAATGTGCATCAGAAAGGCAAAGGGAAAATTTGTATGATGGGGTTTTATGTGTTTCGTCTTTTTGATTGAATTTTGACTTTTGGTAGCTCCCTTATGTAAAAAGATTCTGAAATCTTGTGTCTACAATTGCTCAGTATATTTGAGGGTTGATAGCTGTCCAAATAAGCTACCAGATAAGTAACAGCATTGTCAAGTTGGCAAGTGCAAAGCTGCCTTTTCCTAAAGAAGCAGGCATCAAGAGGCAGGACCAACTTCATGTCTCAGCAAAAGGAACCACGAGTCTGATCAGAAGTTATACTGCCACTTAAAGCCATTTTGAAACCTAAAAAGCCTAGAGTACAACACATGTTAAAAACCTTCTTTTGGTAATATAAGTCCCCCTAGATTTTGTTGTAGTTATTTCAATCTTGCATGCTTGTCTGGGAGGGACTTTTCTGGGCTGGGGTGACTGTCAATCAGTCCAGCAATGATGACTTGTTCCTTCCCTGCCATGCATCTCTTTTCTCCTCCTTTTTATTTCTGCTGGTAGTTTTGCATTTAGTGCAGTTAGTTTGTAGTCTGCATGAGTCTGCTGAAAACAGGTCGTGAGTCTATTCAGGCCTGTCGCTGTAAGCCATCAATTTTTATAGTATGCTCTTTGAGCTGTTCAATTGTAAGTAAATGGAACTTTTTATCTCTTTTCCTACCAATGCCTCTGAATGAGTTATTCAGACTGTAAGTGCCAATTGATGAGAGGCAAAAGGGGTGGTCTATTCTAGAGAGACAAGAAGCTAATTCTATTCCATAAGTCCCTGCACTTGCACTGCACAGGTAGAGGATTTCTAACCAAAATATAAAACTCTGCAAGAGATCTTGCAGGAGAGGAGTTGTCAAGAAGACATGAGATTCTAGATGGAAAAAATATACACCCAAAGAAGTTACAAACAATTGTTCATAGAGGTGATAAAAGAAACAGTCTGCATATCTAGAAATACCACCTGGTATAGAGTGCCCTTATGAGAAATATCACATTGAATGGGGCCCTTAGGAGACCCACTAGAGAGGCTAAGCATGGAATTGCATAACTAAATGTTTCTTCCTAGTTATAAGGAAAGCCCACCTGTATCTGGTCCACCACTTGGATCCCAACCAGAGATATATGGGGAACACACCATTGGGACAGAAGTAGCATATATGTAGCATATTGGCTCGCTGTGGTTATATATTTCCTGCAGACTGTTAATCAGAGAGAAGTGAGACAGAAACTCTTGGTGTGTATAGGGTGTAATATCTGTAAGGACATCCTGTGGCACTTCAAATTCTGTCACTCACTCTTCCCTTTCCTTCTTTTTTCTGTTTCTTATTTTGTCTGTGTGCGTCTCTCTCTCTCTCTCTCTCTCTCTCTCTCTCTCTCTCTCTCTCTCTCTCTCTTCTCTCTCTTTCTCTTTCTCTTTCTCTTCCACCAGTAGCAGCCATATTATTACACTGATGTCCTGACTGTGGGGTGTGCTGTAGGGGTTGGCTGCTGTTTCGGGACCCCACTTGGAGGCAAGTGTCAAACTAGTTGTTGTCCAGTTTTTCTCAGAGAAGTCACACCCTTCCTCCCTGCCCTGTGCATGAATCTTCATCCACTCAGTCCTTTCTACAGCTATTTGCTATAGCAATTTCTTTAAAAAAACTTCAAGAAGGTAGAGGTGACCTCATTGTCTGTACCTGTGTGACATAGAAGCTCTTCTGCCATGGCTTCTACCCATGCTAATCTAGTAACACATTTCTTCCTGGACTCATGTGAGAGGGGCCAATGCTATACTTCTGAGAGGCTCAGTCTTACTATAATAACAGGAGGCTTGTAACACAGGGAAGCAGCTCCCTCTCCAGTGATGGAAGTAGTTTCAAAACTTACTACATTTTCTTCAGCTGAACAGGCTTCCATGAAATCAGTTTGTCACTATGGACCCTGCCCTCACATATTGCTGTAATCACCCTCCCTCCATTCGCTCAGGGTAATAATAAGATGTCATTGTTGTTACCAGGTCTTCTTCTGAAATAAAGTGTAGACTTTTATCCAATGCAAAGGGATCCCTTAACAACAAGAGCTCTGCCAGAACCAGAAATTTCTCATAAGGACTCCACTGCATTGATGGACTGGCTAAATAATAATCATAGAATCATGGAGTTGGAAGGCACCTAAAAGGTCATTGAGTCCAATATCCTGGACTTCTTTTCTTGTGAGACTGAAACGTTTCACTACTCATCCAAGTAGCTTCGTCAGTCACAAGAAAAGAAGCCCAGTTCCCATAACTCAATTTCCAAATAAACTCACCTGGATGGCTGAGAATCTTCACATTCATGTTTGTTACATTTTTTGTTCTCCCAAATAGCGAAAGATGCATTTGTCACATTGCATTTGTTTCACCTACATACTGTATCTAGCAATTACAGTGGTACCTTGTATAAAGGAATTAATTCGTTCCAAATAAAATTATGTTAAGCAAATTTTCCTTTATACAAATTCCCATAGGAATGCATTGAAAATAGAGTAATCCCATTTTATGTTCTACGGATTTTCCCCATAGGCGATTATGTTAAGCAAATTTCCCCTATCTCTGGAATTTTTTATGTTGTACCGATTTTATGTTATACAAGCTGTTTGTTATACAAGGTTCCACTGTAGTAGATTTTATTTTCTAATTGGGCATGTAAAGGTAAATCCAATATAATTTGAATGTCCAATAGCAGGGCTTTGTATGTCTAAGGAAATCCTGGTAATGTGGGGGGAGATATTTAACTGAAGAGAGTATCTAATCCCTTTAATGCTGATTTGATCAGATTGTAGTAGTGAATTGATGTAATGTAAACTTGCTTATGTAAACCTAGGTGCTGCACCTATCACCCATTTCCATTGTGACATTAGCCTTTATCTGAAGGAAACCTATTTTTCTTGGAGGTGAAGGCAGGGGTGGTGTTATCTATTTGTCCATACCTCCACAAACCTTCTCAACTCATGTAAGTGGGAGTGATGGCTGTGAAATGCAAGGTATTTTGGTGTGAGAGAGAGAGAGTGAGAAAGAGAAAGAGCGCTGCCATATAATGCTGAGAACATCTCTTCCCCCCCCCCCCTCACCAGGTGTTCTCTTTAGCATTGAAGTTACTTCTACCTACTTTGCTGTTCGGAACTACTGGCGTGGGTTCTTTGCAGCCACTTTTAGCGCCTTTGTTTTCCGGGTGTTTGCTGTTTGGAACAAAGATGCAGGTAGGATGGAACAAGGTTTCCCAGGCTCTCTTGTCAGTGTGTCCTTCTTCCCAGACCTATAGGGGCCCTTTTACACAGCCTCTGCCAAGGGTGTGGTGGGAAGGGGGTGGTGTGGGAAAGCCAGGAAAACAAACCTGTCACTGTTGAGCTACACATTGCCTTTCCGTTGCAGACCAGTAATGGGAAAAGTTAATTTTGTGGATGATGATTTCCAGAATACATGGGCTACGCTGATGGTCATATTTTGAGAGGGTTTTTGTCTGTAGGTGTTAACTTTCCCATTTCTGTGGCAGAAAAAAAGATGTTTTTATACACTTCTTTTCATAAACTACTTCTTGTTTCAGCCATTTTGCAAAATGACTGTCAAACATACACTGGTTGCTAGAGTACTCATTTACATTAAACTCCCTCTTCTTTTGCCTCTGGATTTGCAGAGAGTGACTTAACGGCAATTTATGCCTCACAGGAAACCACTGTAAGAAGTTTCCTCACTTGAAGAAAAAACTCAGCTTTACACCTCTTTGCTTTGTTCTGCTGATAATTTTGTCAATAACACATAAGGCCAGAGACTAGAAACAGAAAGAAGGCTGGGTCCCCTTTGAAAATCAGTTTCCTGAAGTTTCCAAAAGCTAACTGTTCTTTGGGGTGGGCGGGGGAAGCGCACAGCTGGAATGGTGACTTTTGCACCAACACTTGTCTAATATTGAATTGACTAATGGCTCTTTGTACCCTCAGACTCGGCCAACTCATCATGGAGAACTTTCCCATTCCCCCACCCCCACCCCTGCCGCTTACATAAGAACAGAAAACAGAGAACATGGCACATTTCTTTCAGTAACAGGAGCAGTGCTTTCTTCTGTCCAACTGTATTTGTCTCCAGTTTTCTTAGTACCATTAGAAGGTCTAGGGGACATGGAGATTATCTGCTGACTTGTTTGCCTTGCATACAAAACACAGGGTTCTTTGCTGTGGTCTTCTGTGATTGCACACATTGGGTTAATGTCTGCACATGCAATAACTCCTCGGAACCTTCTGGAATTGTAAAAGTTATTATAAGAACCTCCCTTCCCTATATAAGCCCCAGGTCATCCCCTTTTACCTCAGTTCCTTCCTTTCCGCTGCCTGTTTCTCCTCATGCCTTTTTTCCTCCTGTGAGTTCTTGCCTATAAGTTTTCTTCTTCTCTATTTTCTTATTCCATACTCTTTCCTCCACTATATTGTATTTTCAGTTAGAAGGAACCTCCCTCCTTTTATTTTTCTTCCCCCATTTCCCCGCCTTTTATGGCCTCTTCAGGCTTCTTCAAGCACTGTCTCTCCTGCAGAAATAAGATCCCTTTCACCAGCAGACACTCCTTGTGCCTCTTTTATTTGGGTGAAAGCCATCAGCACTCTCTGTGCACCCACTGTAAAAACGTCAGATCTAAAAACTAGGCTGAAAAGGCTGAGATCGAACCTTTGGGAATGATCCTTGGCCCCCAAAATGGCCTCTTCAACATCTGTACTGAATACTATGCCTAAGCATCTTAGCCTGACAGCTTTCCAACCTTCAACAGTGCCTTTGGTGCAAAATTCCACTGCTCCCAAATCTAAATCTAAGCTGACTTTGGAGCCCAAGTCTACTATGAGGCTTGATAAAAAAAATAAAAGAAGCAATCGACCTTGATGCGGCCACCTCACTCAGCAACCTCTTCCACTCGGTCAAAACTGAGCCCGAAACCAACTGAGCTTGGAAGCAGACAAACAGTGCTGCTGGAATTGGTGGTGCAGGATGCCCCCCACCTTGAACGGGATGCCCTTCTGTCTCCAAGATCAACCCACTCGATAACGTGGGGAGAGACATAGTGCAACAGGCACAATCTAGTCCCAAATCCCAGAGCTGCGGGCTCATTGGTGGCTTTACTGCTCAAGTTGCACAATCAGCTCAACTCGAGGTCCAAACAGCTTGGTGTTGACATGCTTCAAGTCTGCCCTCTTCAGACATGCTATCTCCTAACAGACAGAACAGGAGACATCAGCAATCTCTTCTCGACACTGATGAGACTTTGAGTTTGAGTCCTGGAAGTCTGAACCAGTCCTGAGGAAAAGATACAGGACTCACTACATTGAACCCTAGCCTAGATTAATAGAGAGATGATGGTCAACATCAGCTATTAAACAACATCGTCATTTAAACAATGACGCCAACAATATTGTCTACCTAGAACCTGAGATCATCGAGCTTCCAAGACCAAAGTCTTACCGTTGACACTGATATTTGTATTCTCCATCGTCGGAGTTGACACCACCTTGAGCTCAATGCTGATATGAAGAATATGATTCCCCATCACCCCCTCCACACCATTCCACTCTCATTGACATGCCTCTGTTTCACTTTCCCCTCCATGACATTGACACTCTCCATGCAAAGAGCCAACTGCCAAGCATGCCAAGCCCACCACATCTGTGGCACAGGATTCTCAAACAGTGATCGAGCCCGAATGGTCACCTGCATCTCCAGCTCGACGTTCTCGAGCTCAACCAAAACATGTTCCTTCAGCAGCAAAATCATCTACTCAACCCCAAGCTACTGAACTACTATACCACTCTGCCACTGCCTCTATTATGACTCAAGTCCCACAAGAGGCTTTGGCACTTTCAACAGAGAAGGATACCAATGATGCCCCTCAGATTTGGATGACTCATTACACTCAACTGGCTCTCCAGTTCACCCTCCTACCCCAAACGTGGATGTCACAGATCAGCATCCTCCATCTCCATCAGAGCATTATGTGGAGTTAGAGAGGCTCTAAAGCGCAAGGAGAGGTCTTTCTGTAAATGGAAATCCTCCCCAAATGAGGAAAATAAAAAGGAACACAAACTCTGGCAAAAGAAATGTAAGAAGATGATAAGAGAGGCAAAGAAAGATTTTGAGGAACGCATGGCTAGCAATATAAAGGGTAATAATAAAAGCTTATTTAAATATGTTAGAAGTAGAAAACCTGCCAGAGAACCAGTTGGCCCTCTGGATGGTGAGGGAGAAAAAGGGGAGATTAAGGAGGACTTGGACATTGCAGAGAAATTAAATGAGTTCTTTGCATCTGTCTTCATGACAGAAGACCTTGAGCAGATTCCGCTGCCTGAACTAAAGAATTAAATCAAATACAGGTTAAAAGAGAAGATGTCTTAGGACTAATTGATAAATTGAAGATTAACAAGTCCCCGGGCCCAGATGGCATCCACCCAAGGGTTATTAGGGAACTGAGAAATGAAATTGCAGATCTCTTAACGGTAATATGCAACTTGTCTCTTAAAACGGCCACAGTGCCGGGGGACCGGAGGATAGCAGATGTCACACCAATTTTTAAAAAAGGAAGGAGGGGGGACCCGGGAAACTACAGGCCAGTTAGCCTTACATCTGTCCCAGGGAAGATGGTGGAAAGCCTCATCCAAGATAAAATCTTAAAACACATAGAAGAACAAACTTTGCTGAGAGAAAATCAGCATGGCTTCTGCAAGGGTAAGTCTTGTCTGACAAATCTTGTAGAATTTTTTGAAAAGGTCAGCAGGCATGTAGATTTGGGTGAACCGGTGGATATAGTTTATCTGGATTTTCAAAAGGCCTTTGACACAGTCCCTCACCAGAGGCTGCTGAGAAAATTGCACAGTCAGGGGATAAGAGGGCAGGTCCTCTTATGGATTGAGAACTGGTTGAGATCCAGGAAACAAAGAGTAGGTGTCAATGGGAAATTTTCACAATGGAGAGAGGTGAAAAGCGGTGTGCCCCAGGGCTCTGTCCTGGGACCGGTGCTTTTCAATCTGTTCATAAATGACCTGGAGACAGGGATAAGCAGTGAGGTGGCCAAGTTTGCAGATGACACAAAACTTTTCCGTGTGGTAAAAACCAGAGAAGATTCTGAAGAGTTCCAGAAGGATCTCTCCAAACTGGGGGAATGGGCTACGAAATGGCAAATGCGTTTTAATGTAGCCAAATGTAAAGTAATGCATATTGGGGCAAAAAATCAAAACTTTATCTATCAACTCATGGGCTCTGAGTTATCCGTGACAAATCAGGAAAGAGATTGTGGTGTGTTGGTGGACAGCTCCATGAAGGTGTCTACCCAATGTGTGGCAGCGGTGAAGAAGGCCAATTCCATGCTAGGGATTATCAAAAAGGGGATTGAAAATAAAACAGCCAACATTATAATGCCATTATACAAAACAATAGTAAGGCCGCATCTGGAGTATTGTGTACAATTCTGGTCACCGCATCTCAAGAAAGACATAGTGGAACTGGAAAAGGTGCAGAAGAGAGCGACCAAAATGATTACTGGGCTGGGGCACCTCACTTATGAGGAAAGGCTAAAACATTTGGGGCTCTTTAGTCTGGAAAAAAGGCGCCTGAGGGGGGATGTGATTGAGACGTACAAAATAATGCAGGGCATGAGTAAAGTGGATAGAGGGAAGCTCTTTTCCCTCTCACAAAATACCAGAACTAGGGGACATGCACTCAAAAAATATTTTTTCACCCAGCGCGTTGTTAGTCTATGGAACTCCCTGCCACAGGATGTGGTGATGGCATCTGGCTTGGATGCCTTCAAAAGGGGATTGGACAGATTCCTGGAGGAAAAGTCCATCACAGGTTACAAACCATGATGGAGATGTGTAATCTCCAGGCTTAAAACCAGGGTACTTCAAGGGCCAGATGCAGGGGAGTGGTATCAGGAGACAGATATCTAGTCTCATGCGCTTCCAAAAGCATCTGGTGGGGCCACTGTGAGATACAGGAAGCTGGAGTAGATGGGCCTTTGGCCTGATCCAGCATGGCTCTTCTTATGTGCTTATGTTCTTATTATAAAACCTATTCCCAAATGATAACAAATATTGCCAAAGTCCTGAACCTCTCTGTCATCCAACCACCCTTATATGACAATGATAAGGTATTTGAAGACATCTCACTGCATCAGGTGCCTCCACTTTGGCTGGCATTCATCAAACCCCTCATTTGCCTAGTGAAGGAGTCTTTGGAGAAGCCATCAACAGCTCACCAAATGTCATGTAAGGAAATATGGATGATGTGATTCTCTAAGCTGTGATATTAACTGTACTTTCTTTTCTGCATTAGAATCTGTTATCTAAGGTATGTGAAATATAGTCATGACAATGCTTTTAGAGCAGTGAGTAGTCAGCTACCATTGTACAGTTACAAGCATGTGACATCTGGAAGCTTTGAAGAAGAAGACGGAGAGAAGAGACAGAAGCCATGATTTTGCTTAGGATCGCTTTGAGCAATGATGCTTATGTACTTTAGTAAGGTAGAGTTAGGACTAATTTAGGTTAGTCAGCATGTCATCATGTAACCAGAAAGTGAAAGAATAATTTAGTTTTTATTATTTTTAAGGAAATAAGTCTATAACTAGGTCTGTTAGGTTTTTTAATCTTTTTTGAATCTTTTCATAAGCATAACTTTCTTTTGTAACTTAGTCTAGAAATAAACAATACTTTTTAATACACGGCCTGAAGAAGAATTTTGTTTTGAAAAAGAACCCAAGGTAGATCGAAAGGGGTATCATTTCTGAAATGTTTTGCCTTAGAGAGAAGGAAATCTCTTTGTGTTTTGACCTCAGCCAATAATTAATACTTTTGATTTACCATGCATGCCACATCGAATGGAAAAGTTATACAAAACTCATAGAGAACAGACATCCTTCCTCCTGAAGCATCCTCTGCCTAACTCTTTTATTGTGGATGCAATGCAAAACAGGACCAGATGCAGGTCATCTGCAGCACCTTCTAACAAAGAAGGTTGAAAACTTGACATGTTGGGGGCAAAACTTTATTCCTTTATTCCAAACTTTGTTCTACGAGTGGCTAACTATTCAGCGGCTGTGGGGCATACCGCAGGCATGTTTGGAATAAAATGCAGGCAGTGCTAAATCTGCTACTAGTGGACTAGCGCATAGAGTCCTCAGCTTATACCAAGATGTTATGGCCCTAGCGAAGCACCAGAGACATGCTGCAAGACATATAGTGGATGCAGCTTCCAACCAGATTGCCACCATGAAAGTGCTACACAGACACACTTGACTCCGCATCTGTACCAGACAATGACCGCCTTAGAATTGAAGACCCCCCCCTTTGATGGCAAAAGTCTATTCGACCTAGAAACTGACTACATACTTGATAAGTTAAATAAGATGAGGAAAACAGCTTGCTCGTATTCAACCCAGAGCTCCTACAAGTCATACTGCCAACCCTGGTGTCAATCATCTTTTTACCAATACAGGTACTTACCCAACCGACGTTTGCAGCCTCAACTTACTTCAATCTGCTCATCTGCTCCTTGGCAATGTCCCCGTCAAGCCTTCCAATGACCTGAAAGGAAAAACAAACAGAATTTTTGACTTCCCTACCACCCAGGTTTGCCACTGCTCTCTGTTGTCATCCCAAACTCACCTTGCACCCTTTCTATCTGCTTGGACCCATATTACTACTGGCTCCTGGCTCCTCACTATCTTCTCTATAGTTTACACTATCGATACCTTGCCATCTACAGGCATTATTCATGTCACCCCCTCATCGCTCGCTCTACTCGATGAGGTTCAATCACTTCTCCAAAATGATGATATAGAGATGGTACCAGCAGTGGATGTAAAGTCCAGATTTTTCTTGCAATACTTCACTGTCCCCAAGAAGGACATAGGCCTCTGACCTATTCTGGATTTAAGACGTCTTCCACTTCTCACCAAAAACAACTGGCTTGTGGTAATTCCACATCACAATCTGGCATTCACACTGCAGATTTCTCTGCTTCATTGTAGACAGGAACATCATCCAGTTGAACTCCTTGCTGTTCGGTCTCTCCACTACCCTGAGGTTGTTCACTAAATGTATGGCTCCAGTTGTGGCATACCTCGGCAGCATCACCATTTCCCCATACCTGGAAACTTGGCTCCTAGTGGCACTTTTGCGGCTTCAAGTGGAAGCCAACATGCACTTCACCCTATCCCTTCTGGAAAATCTGGGTCTCCAAATAAACAAAGGAAAGTCCAAGCTCACTCTTACCCAAACAATTGTATATGCAGGAGCGATCCTGAACTCCATTTCAGAGAGAGCATTCCTCATCTTGGAAAGACAAAGATAAATGCCATTCACTTATTCAAGTCTCACTTGAAAGTGACCCCATACAAAGCCCAAGGGCTCCCAGGGCTTATATGACCTCTACAATGTTAACAGTGTACTATGTGTGTCTACGGATGCATCCCCTTTAATCCTGGCTACTGTCCAGCTTCAATCCGTGTGTGGATGACCCACATATTCTCACAGCATGACTTTCAGATATTCCATCCAGATCTCAATTCACTGCACCTGATCACTTGGCTTGAAGGTTTTCCCAGGCAGCTCAAAAGCCTTTGACTAGAACTCTATGTCATTACAAGTTCAATGTCTTTCACTCTTTTGCAGATGCCAACAATTTTCCTGCTATCTCTGCCTCTATCAACACCTTGTTGACTTTTCTTCACTTGTCAACTTCACACCTATCAGTGTTGACACTTAAAGTTTATGTAGCCGCCACTGTTGCACACCAGCCTCCTGCCTCTGAGTCCGCTGCATTGTTCCGGCACTGAATGTTAAATGACTTCTTCAAGGGATTGCGTAATTTACAGCCCCAAATGAAACCATCTGTACCTCAATGGTCTCTAAAGCTAGTCCTCCAACAATTGATGCATCCTCCCTTTGAACCGTTCCCAAAGGCTTCCAATAGACTTCTGACCTTAAAAACTATATTTTGGTGGCGATAATTTCGGAGTGACGTGCTGGTGAACTAGCAGTGTTACGTGTGGACCCACCGTATCTCCAGTTTCACCCTAACAAAGTCACTCTGTCTCCAGATATTGCATTCCTCCCTAAGATAGTTTCAGATTTTCACTTAAACCAAACTCTAATGCTTCCCATCCTTTTTCTAAATCCAACCAGTGACCAGGAGCATTCACTGTATTCTCTGCATTCACTGGATGTCAAACGGGCTCACTCTTATTATGTCTCTTGAACCTCTGCTTTTCATAAAACCAGGCAACCATTTGTCTATATGGACAGCAGTAAAATTGGTGTCCCAGCATCATTCCAAGCCATCTCAAAATCCATTGTGACAACTATCAAGCGGGCAAATGACCTTGCAAAAGTTGCACTTCCTATGTCTGTACATGCCCATTCTACAAGATCTATGGCAACCTCCACTATCTTCCTTAAGGGTGTCTCCATTCTGGACATTTGTAAGGCTGCTCCTTGGCCTTCTTCCATGATCTTTGCCAACCATTACAGACTAGATGTCTGGGCCAGGTCTGACATGGCCTTTGGGAGTGCTGTGCTGACTTCAGTTTTGCTGTGATGAACCACATCCAGTAAGTCAGCTTGTTAATCACTCAATGTATGCAAACACAGAAGACCACGACGGAGAAAAAGAAGTTACTTACCTGTAATTCTGGTTCTTTGAGTGGTCATTCTGTGAATACACACGTTTGCCCAACCTTACCCTTTATCCATCATGTCAGTTCTGCCATTTTTGACATTGGCGAATAAGTGGGAAACAAAGGTAAAAGAGGTGGAGCTGGGGGTTATATAGGGAGGGGATGTAGTGATTCCAATCACTGGGATATGCAAGATATGATTAACGTCCCTTACCCACCAGGGAGGTCATTAGTGAAGGAATGACTTGAGTCGACTCATGCTGGGATCTTTATGGTGCTTGTTTATTGTTGCATCAGAATCAAAGCAAGCAGGCAAGCTTGATAATAGCTTCTCTCCTATCCTCGCAGCCAGACAGAGAACATGCAGGCTTGTTGATGGTAAAAGCTCGATGGTAAAAAGCTCCCTCCCCTCATCAGCTAGACACTTTTATTAGTCCTCACAATTCCATACACGTCACCAGAGACCACCCAATCAACACACAGCTAATATCTTCTGAGCATGCTCTGTAGCACAAGGTGATCTCATAACCTTTGGAATGCAAAACCCCTACGCTTTTCAGGGTCCATTTTTAACAGAGACCTTTATTAGGCTCTCATTGGTCAGCCTATTGCCCATAATACAGTGTTCTCAGTGTGATGTCAGACTCCTCAGATCTATTCTGCAGAGATATATAGAGATGAATTCCTACAGGGAAACAAAGGTAAAAGAGGTGGAGCTGGGGCTTATATAGGGAGGGGAGGTCCTTACAATAACTTTTACAATTCCAGAAGGTTCCGAGGAGTTATTGTGTGTGCGCATATTAACCCAATGTATGGAATCACAGAATGACAACTTGAAGAATCAGAGTTACAGGTAAGTAACTTTATTTATAAGATGGGATGCATAGGGCTAATATATGGGCTCACAGAAAAATAAAAGCAAAATAAGTTGTTTTGGTTTGCCTTCCTTTTGAAAAATTAAAAGAGGAAAAGCAGCTAAAGATGTGAAGCCCCAGTGTTATACCAATGGATGTTACTGATGTGCTGGACCTGGTCCTTTTGATAATTTTGTGGGGCTAAATTATTTGCCTTTCATATTGAAGTGTCCTTGGGGCCGGACAGATTTCATTCCTGTCCAAAAATGTATAAAAACACATTAAGCTAATGAATTCTTTACAATGAGATGTTGTGCACTCAAGCCGAGCCAAAGGGAAGCTTTTTAGACTGCTTTTCATGCAGTGCCTTTGGTGTCTGCCTTGAGATCTCATCTTTTTAAAGTACCTGCCATCACCCCGGGCTCCTGTTTTCAGCAGGTCACATTTCAAATTCTCTCATGTCCTGTTTCTTCCTCTTAGTAAATCTTCCTGTCTCTTTTTTCTCCACTCACAGTCACCATCACAGCCTTGTTCAGAACCAACTTTCGTATGGATTTTCCCTTTGACTTGCAGGAGCTGCCAGCTTTTGCTGTAATAGGGTAAGCTCACAGGGATCTGGTTAATTGCAATGCTGGAATGATAAAAGATGAGCAACGTTGAAAAGGCCTTACAGAAAGCACAATAGTTCCCTGCCTGGAGTTTTCTGGAGTTTCTGGCTGATGCATGACACAGCTCCAGTTCTCTTGGTATTTTTATAATGGCTCATTTCCTAATAAAAACACAACTGTAGGATGCTCAGGAGTGATCAGCTACAAAGGAGGACAGCAGCAGTCAAGCCTCTGTGGTTTTAAAGATGGTAGCAAGGCGTGACTGTTGGCCAGTAGAGCCTGTTATGTGAGATGGAGGAAAGCTGCATTTGCCCATCTCCTCTCTTGTTTATGGTATTGCAGGGGCCCTGCTAAGCAACCTCCCCCCCCCTCAGCATCCAGTCACCCATGGCTATTCCAAAAAAGATGCTTTCTATCAGCCTTGGGAATGGCGGTTCATTTATCGAGACAGTAGCTGTGGAATAAGCAGCTGAAGGCAGTTCAGTGGTACATTGAGTTACGAATGAGTCAAGTTACAAAAAAACTCGAGTTACAAAAGGAAATAATTAGAAATGGGGATGCTCAATTAGGATTTTTTTTTCACAGTAGGAAGCACCATGGTGGCATCCATTTCCAATTATTACCTTTCAGTATGAAGCACCACCCCGTGCATGCTATGCATAGCATTTCTGGAACCAGGGCATTAGTTTCCAATTATTTCCTTTTGAATTGGAAACAGATACCCAGAAATGCTACACACGGCATGCACGGGACAGCACTTCATATTGAAAGGCTGTCCCAAAGTAGCTGTCAAAAAGCCGGAGCCAGCAAAGCAGCGGAAAAGCTTCCCCACATTGCTGGGTTTGGGGGAAATGCCTCAATCAAGGGGCAGTCCAAAATCATTTTTGGTAGTTATTGAGGCTTCCCGTTGATTGAGGGGGTTCCCCCCAACCCAGCAAAGGGGGGGGGGGAGAAAGGCCCTGCTCAGCTTCCCCCCCCCGCCTTCTCCTTCTTCCTTCCTTTTTCCTCTCTTCCTCTTTTTGCCCTCCTTGTCTTTCTCTTCCAAGCTTCCCCTCCTCCTTGCACCCGCAAAGGCCCCCCTCTGTCACACACACACAAACCACAGAGGCAGCAGGGGAAGGTGTGTGTGTGTGTGTGTGTGTGTGTGTGTGTGTGTGTGTGTGTGTGTGTGTGTGTGTGTGTGTGTGTGTGTGTGTGTGTGTGTGTTGTGGCTCAGGACTGAAGCAATTCCTCCACTGTCTGTCCCATCCCGAGTAAGGCTTTTTGCTTGTTTAACTCTTGCAGCCTTACTCAGGAGGGAGTCCCCATTGTGGGAATGGGGCGGTATACAAGCGTAAATAATAAATAAAAATAAATAAATACCCAAGAAATCAATATTAGGCATCTGGGAGCCATTTTGGGTTGATGTCCCCTAACTCCCCTTAAAGGAAAAAAAATACAGCAATCTGAGAAAAGACATAAATGCATGTTTTAAGGATCCCAACCCCCTGGTAGGTATTATCAGGCAGAATAAATAATTATCACTGGGTTTTTACGGATATTCAGGACGTTTTTTAACATTTAAAAACAGCTCATTTCATTGCACGTCGCCATTAACGAAAACGAAACGTAACGAACCCAATTTCCGTGGTTCTGTTCGGTTTGTTCCAATTTCATCACAATTTTTGTTATTCGTTTCATTACGTAACGAAATGTATAACGAATAACGGAACAATTTTTTTTTCCTGTTTCGTGCCCATCTCTACTCTTTACATCCTTTGCTGGGTTGGGGGAAAATCCCCTCAATGAACCGGCAGCCAAAGGCTGCTCAACAGGCAGGTGATTTTTCCAAGCTGTCAAAATCAGCTCAGTGTCTGGCTGGGAGCAGCAGCCTTGTGCTGCCTTGATTGAGGGGTTCCCCCTCCCCAACCCAGCAAAGGAGGGATGCTTTTCCCGTGCTATGCTTTCAAAAACCCACCTTCCCCATAGACAGCCAAAGCCCTTTCCTGTCTTTGTTGGCAGAGGGTTTTCGACACACACACACCATTGCTCCTTGCCAGCTGAATCCTTTTGTTGCTGTTGTTATTTCAATTAAACAATTTTCTACATTAATCCAAAATTTCCTCACTTTCTCACACTTCCAAATTATATGCCCCAAAATACCCTTCTCTTTCTTACGATTCAAACAAAAGGGTGAGATTTTTTTAAAATCAATTCTACTTAATTTATGTGGGGTATAGTACTATTTATCAGGGCGTGTTGGCTCAATGGCTAGAGCACTGAAAACTGTCAGCTGCAAAGTCAGCAGCTCGGCAGTTCGAATCCCGGGTGCCATGCAGTGGAGGAAGCTGCTGCTGATAACCCCAGCTTCTGCCAACCTGGCAGTTCAAAAGCATGTAAATGCAAGTAGATCTCCTTTTCATACTTTCTACTACTAGCCAATTTTGGTCCCCTAGGATCACTTTTAATCTTCCCCATCCTTTGTTTGCATTAAGGGGTGGACATCCTTAATTTTATTATAACCTTTCTCTTTTAAACTCTTTATATCTTTTAATGATGAAATCTTCCCCTCTTTATTGAATTGCTCTATTGGCCCCCATTTCAACACTCCTATTTTTGTTCTCTTAATCAATATCTCCATCGTTACCTTTCTTGGGCTGTCTAATTCTTTTAATATTCTTTTCTTTCTATCAAATAATCCTAGAGAACCCACTGATTTATTTATTGCATCTTCTATTCTTTTCCATTTTGGGATGGGATAATCCTCTATCTTCTTTGCCCACTTTAACTCAAAAGCTATATAATATTTTTCTAGTGACTGTATGTTCCAACCTCCTTCTTCTTTTACTGCATATAATTTTTTTTGACTCAACCTTGCCCTCTTTTTACCTAATACCCAATTTCTTAATGAGGCATCCCATTTCTTTAATATCTTTTCTGGCAGCAAAATTGGTAATTCCTGAAATAAGTAGAGTAATTTTGATATTATAAAAATTGTCAGCACTCTTATCTTTGTCAAATACCCCCATTTTTATATTTCCAACATGTTATTATGTTTAGGATCTTTCTCCATGTCTTATAATTTTCCACCCCTATTTTCTTCCAATTTTTCATTATAACCACCTTTAGATATGTCATTTTATTAACTCCATTCCCCATTCTCATTTTTAACTTTAGTTCATCTTGATCCTTCCTGGGAACATTTATAAACATAATTTCTGATTTTTGTAAATTTACTTGTAACTCTGAAATTTACTCAAATTCCTTTAATATATTAGTCAGTGGGTCTGCCACTTTAATATATTAGTCAGTGGGTCTGCCACTACTAAAATTAAATCATCCGCAAACATGTTACTTCTTATTTCCTCTTTTCCTCTTTTATAACCTTTAATTTGATTACATTCTCTCATTCTATGTGCTAATGGTTCCATAGCTAGAGTGATAACATTGGGGATAGTTATTCTCTCCACCTGAAATATCTCAGTTAAAGAACCATTTACTCTCACCTTAGCGTAATTGTCTTTATATATTTCTTTTACTGCATTCCAAAAGGGCCTTATAATATCCATCTGTCTCAATAGTTTTAATAAGTAATCTCTTTCTACCGAATCAAAGGCTTGTTTAATATCCAATTTCATAATTGTAACTTCATTCCCCTTCCTTTACATTCATTACATTCATTATTATTCTTATCAGGTCTCTTATATATCTACCCTTGACAAAACCATATTGATCCTCCTTTGTTAATTCAGGAATGATATCCTTTAATCTTTTTGCCAAAATTTTATAATCTTGATTTGCCAAAGTAATTGCTCTGTATGAGGCTACTTTATCTTCTGTTTTTCCTTCTTTTTTCAGGGGTAAAATTTCTGTTTCCCTCTATGTCTCAGGCATATCTCCCCCTTGCATTATATCATTAAATAATTTCTCCATTCTTTCCACCAAACCCTCTTGGAGCTATTTAAAAAAATAGCCATAAACCCAGCTAAGCCTGTGGCCTTCCCCACATTTAATGCCTTTATTGCCTCCTTAATTTCCTCTACATTAATCTTAACATTTAATATGTTTCTGCAATTCAGAAATTTTATTTTGTACGTGTAAGTTTTCCTCACCCTTTTTTCTTTTTAAAACCTTCCAAAAATCTTTCATAATTATTTGTTCTCCTCTTCTTGAAATTTGTTTCCCCCCATTCTATTCTTTAAACTTCTAATAAAACTTTTACTTTTCTGCATTTTCAAATAGGATACAAATCTTTTCCCTGCCTGAATTGTGGTCCTTTGTAAATCATTTTAATCAATGCCTGTTTGTTCCATACCAATAAATTATTAATTTCATCTAATTTTTCTTTCTTTTTGCCTGTTCTGCTTTTCTAATGTTTTTGAAAATTTATTTTGTAATTTTTTCTGTAATTCTAACAATTCCCCCAAAGCTTTGCTCCACCCCCCATGTCTCCTTTTTATATCTATTTTCCTCCTCTAGGCAAATTCCTCTTATGACATACTTTGCAGAATGAAGATTTTTTTAAGCTTGATCATTTCCTTAAGTACCCTTTTTACCTTTCCTTCCAGTTCTTTTCTCTTAACTTCAAATGAAATAATTCTTGGATCGAATCTCCATTTTCCAATCCTTTTTTGGAAGGTTAGACTCAATTTGCATTTTTTAAAATGGACATGGTCTGAAATATAGATACCCCCACCTTAAATTTTGAAACAGTTTCCTTTAAATCCTTCATCACTAAGAAAAAAATCAAATACACTAAATTTTATGCCTATATGAGTAAAAGGTTGGTTCATTCTGCTTACCTTCTAATTTAGCCAAATTACTCCATAAATGGGTCATTCTAAATTGCTGAAATTCCTTATTTTCCTGTATATTCAAATTAAAATCTCTTGCTGCTATAGTAATACCTTCAGATTTATGTTCTATTTTATTCAAGGATTTCTTCAAAAATCTGGCTTGACCTTTGTTTGGGGAGTAGTTTGATGCTAACATATATTTTTTACCCCAAATCAAACTATTAACCATTACAAATCTCCCTTGAGTATCAATATCAATTTCTTTCATTTGGACATCCAGATCTCCCACTCTTTTGTTGACTATGAGGGCTACTCCATTTCTACTATGGGATTTTTGCCCACAGTAGTAAATATGATCGTCATCGGAACTGAATTCATCCATTCTCTTCCATTTAAGTTTGCTGATGCCCAAGATGTCAATGTTTATTCTTGCCATCTCATGTTTGACCATATCCTGGTTCGCAGATCTCACATTCCAGGTTTTTATGAAGTATATTTCTTTGCAGTATTGGACTTTCCTTTCTCTTCCAGGCATGTCTGCAGCTGGGCATCCTTTCAGCTTTTGCCCAGCGGCTTCATTAGCTCTGGAGCTTCTTGCACTTCTCCTCTGCTCTTGAAGGGAATAGGCTATTAAATAACTTTAATATGTAATATTTAATATTAATATTATTTCTTTTACATCTTTTTAGTTGTAATTGATTGCTTTTCATTTTACATTGTCTGTGTGCTGTGTTTAATTTTAACTTATGTTACTGAGATGTTAGCAGCTCAGAGTGGCCTTGTGGACAGTGAGACAGGCAGGCAGGCAAGATGGATGGATGGATGGGGAGAGAGAGAGAGAGAGAGAGAGAGAGAGAGAGAGAGAGAGAGAGAGAGAGAGAGAGAGAGAGAGAGAGAATTAGAATTAGCTATAATAAGGAAAATATTAATACAAATAAGGGGTGCTTTATATTTTTGCAACTTAATTTGGGCTGCTTTGCACCCTAATTTCAAGGCTAATTTCTTATAAAATTGATCTGAACAAAAAACTGAATTGATTCCCATGCAAGTAAGTAGATGGGCACATAGAAGATTGCATCCATAGACAGAATATTTTCTTCCATGACAGCAGAATCCAATGGAAGAGGGTCTTCTCTCTCCAAGAAATCCCCTTCCCTGACTTATAAAGGTTGGCACCCCCCTCAAGACATAAGAACATAAGAACATAAGAAGAGCCATGCTGGATCAGGCCAAAGGCCCATCTAGTCCAGCTTCCTGTATCTCACAGCGGCCCCATCAGATGTGTTTGGGAGAGCATGAGACTAGATATCTGTCTCCTGATACCACTCTCCTGCATCTGGCCCTTGAAGTACCCTGGTTTAAACCCTGGAGGTTACACATCTCCATCATGGTTTGTAACCTGTGATGGACTTTTCCTCCAGGAATCTGTCCAATCCTCTTTTGAAGGCATCCAGGTCAGATGCCATCACCACGTTGTGTGGCAGGGAGTTCCATAGACTTACAACGCGCTGGGTGAAAAAATACTTTCTTTTGTCAGTTCTTACTCTCCCAGCCCTCAATTTGAGTGTATGTCCCCTAGTTCTGGTATTTTGGGAGAGGGAGAAGAGCTTCCCTCTATCCACTTTACTCATGCCCTGCATTATTTTGTATGTCTCAATCATATCCCCCCTCAGGTGCCTTTTTTCCAGACTAAAGAGGCCCAAATGTTTTAGCCTTTCTTCATAAGGGAGGTGCCCCAGCCCAGTAATCATTTTAGTCGCTCTCTTCTGCACCCTTTCCAGTTCCACTATGTCTTTCTTGAGATGCGGTGACCAGAATTGTACACAATACTCCAGGTGGGGCCTTACTATTGTTTTGTATAATGGCATTATAATGTTGGCTGTTTTATTTTCAATCCCCTTTTTGATAATCCCTAGCATTGAATTGGCCTTCTTCACCGCTGCCACACATTGGGGAGACACCTTCATGGAGCTGTCCACCAACACTCCAAGATCTCTTTCCTGATCCGTCACAGATAACTCAGAGCCCATGAGTTGATAGATGAAGTTTGGATTTTTTGCCCCAATATGCATTACTTTACATTTGGTTACATTAAAACGCATTTGCCATTTCTCAGCCCACTCCCCCAGTTTGGAGAGATCCTTCTGGAGCTCTTCACAATCTTCTCTGGTTTTTACCACACGGAAAAGTTTTGTGTCATCGGCAAACTTGGCCACCTCACTGTTTATCCCTGTCTCCAGGTCATAAGACCTATACAGTTGGTCCAGGAAGCTGGGATACCTTCTAGATGGGGAAGGCAATTCTGTGACATAGTATCATATTGCACTGTCTGAATTATTTATACAGCATGCAATGGTAGAATGTATACTATAATAATATTATTGCATTTGATTTCTGTTGACTCTTGAATTACTTAATTTGCAGCTTGAAATAAATGCATAATGAATTCTGATTTTGAAAACTATGTCAAAACTGTAAATAAAGGAGTCAGAAAATAGGAAACTAGAAACACTACAGAAGAAAGAATAGCAGGAGGAGGAGGCTAGGTTTGGATTGATTAACAATATGATAAATTCAATACACCCAAAGATGCTTGCCACAGAGTCTGGTAAAATGTCAGGAAGAAAAACTTCCAGAACACGGCCAAACCACTCGAAAAACTCACAACAGATATGATAAGCTGATTAAATATATGACACAGTTTAGTAAAAACTCTAGCTGTCCTCACCATAAATAGAGTAATTGATGGAATGACAGCAACATTGGTGTGGTAACTTTAGTTGAGGAACTCAAAAGTAACACAATTCCTTCTCTTTTGGCTATGCACTTGTAGGCAAAACAACTTGTGCAATCAAGGAGCAAGACAATTTTGCCTCCTACAGGTGTATTTTGGAACGGCCACAGTTTGAGGGCATGACATTGTTTTGTTTGTTGGAGAAAAGCATGTAGCTGCCCCAAGCAGGACCCAAGGTTGCATGAAGTGAGCTCAGATCCTCACTACTAATCCTTAAAAAACATGTATGAGTTGTTTTAAGATGACTAACACTGAAAATCTCCATCACCAGCCCGAAGGGGTAAAAACCATTGCTGGCCCATGACAAATTGGTTCCCATACCATCTGAGGTGCCTGGGCCAGTGTACTACAGACCACTTCAGGATTCTTCCCTCTCATTCTATTGCATATGTAGAGCAGAATTTATATTGTTTATTTTTAGTTACTCAAATATTTCCTGGGCCTGCTGCTGCATTATGTACAGTTAATTCTAGTGTGTGTGTGTGTGTGTGTGTGTGTGTGTGTGTGTGTGTGTGTGTGTGTGTGTGTGTGTGTGTGTGTGTGTGTGCGCGCGCGCGCAATAGATTTCCCCCCTCCTTTCATTTTGTTACTGCTTGGAATAGCCTGGAAAGGCCACTTGGAACCCAACAGGGCTCATATGGACATTCAAATGAAGAGATATTTGAGTCATTTGATAATATCCAGAACTGATTTTGTTTGTTTGTTTAATTTCCTTCTCTACAGGATCTGCTCTGGGTTCCTTGGAGCATTTTTTGTGTATTTCAATCGGCAGGTTGTTTTGTGTGTCCGTCGACACACAGCCCTCAGTCAATTCTTAACTAAATAGTGAGTATGTCTTGACAAAGCTAATGCTCATTTTGAATCCAAGTTTGTCAACAATTGGAACACATCATTTACCTTATTCTATATTGAGGCCAGAAGGATTACTTGTGAAGGAATGGAGCTTCAATCTCTGTGGTGTTCATCAGTGGCATTCTTCCGGTTTTATAAAGGAGGTTTGGAGCTTGCATGCCTTCATAGTAGCCATCAGAGCAAAGAAATTGTGTTGGAAAAAAGATTTGTATTTGAATGCAAATTGTCCTAGGTGAGGAAAATATGGCACAATGTATATTTGAGCCACAGGCCTGGGAAGAACCCTTTAACCTGATGCCTGGGAGGGTCTGTAAACAGGCTAGCACTGTGATTCCATATGAGACAACATCATAGCTTTATCCTTGGCCAATCTCTTAGAGGTGGGTTGTTTTGAATAATTGGTCTGGGAGGTTCACGGGTGATAGAATCACTGTTCGGAAGTAGAAAGTTCTGATCCTCCATTAAACAGGGAGGGGAAAATCATCCATTAGCAATCATATCCTGTGCCAATGAGTTTCCCAGAGGCAGCTGGCTAGCCACTAGATCCCTCCCCCATCCATTGAAGCAATGCTGAGGACCAGTCTCACACCTACTTCCTATTGATTAGAAACAACTTTGAAGTGGCTTTCTGAGCTAGTCCAAGTCAGCGAATAATTAATTTTGTCTTTGCATTCTCCACCAATTGTGTGAACATTCTCCAATTGTGTGAACGTGCTATGATTTTTAAAAGTGAAGAAGGTGTCCATTCCACTGTTGCTACATGTTTTTGAGCACAGGATCTCTGTAACCAGAAGGGATAAGTGAGACATTTTAGTATGTCTGATATCATCCCCATCACACAAACATTCCTTCCCTCAAAAAGAATTCATAAATAATGTCGTTGTTCAGTCATTCAATTGTGTCCGACTCTTCATGACCCCATGGACGAGAGCTCGCCAGGCCTTCCTGTCTTCCACTGCCTCCCAGAGTTTGGTCAAATCCATATTGGTTGCATCGATGATACCCTCCAACCATCTCATTCTCTGCCGTTCTCTTTTCCTTTTGCCTTCAATCTTTCCCAACATCAGGGACTTTTCCAAGGAGTCCTCTCTCCTCATGAGGTGGCCAAAGTACTGGAGCCTCAGCTTCAAAATCTGTCCTTCCAGTGAACATTCGGGGTTGATTTCTTTCAGGATGGATAGGTTTGATCTCCTTGCAGTCCAGGGGACTCTCAATACTCTATTCCAGCACCACAGCTCAAAAGCATCGATTCTGCAGCAATCAGCCTTCGTTATAGTCCAGCTCTCACTTCCATACATCACTACTGGAAAAACCATAGCTTCCGACCTTAGTTGGCAAGGTGATGTCTCTGCTCTTTAAGATGCTACCTAGGTTTGCCATTGCTTTCCTCCCAAGAAGCAGGCGTCTTTTTATTTCGTTGCTACAGTCGCCATCTGTAGTGATCAAGGAGCCCAAGAAAATAAACTTTGTCATTGCCTCCATTTCTTCCCCTTCTATTTGCCAGGCGGTGATGGGACTGGTGGCCATGATCTTAGTTTTTTTTTATGTTGAGCTTCAGCCCATTTTTCACTCTCCTCTTTCACCCTCATTAAGAGGTTCTTTAATTTCTCCTCACTTTCTGCTATCAGAGTAGTATCATCTGCGTATCTGAGGTTGTTGATATTTCTTCCGGCAGTCTTAATTCCATCTTGTGATTCATCCAGACCTGCCTTTCTCATGATGTACTCTGCATATAAGTTAAATAGGCAAGGTGACAGTATACAGCCTTGTCATACTCCTTTCCCAATTTTAAACCAGTCAGTTGTTCCATATCCAGTTCTGACTGTTGCTGCTTGTCCCACATATAGATTTCTTAGGAGACAGATAAGGTGGTCAGGCACTCCCATTCCTTTAAGAACTTGCCATAGTTTGTTGTGGTCCACACAGTCAAAGGCTTTGGCATAGTTGATGAAGCAGAAGTAGATGTTTTTCTGGAACTCTCTGGCTTTCTCCATAATCCAGCGCATGTTGGCGATTTGATATCTAGTTCCTCTGCCCCTTCGAAATGCAGCTCGCACTTCTGGAAGTTCTCTTTCCACATACTGCTGAAGCCTCCCTTGTAGAATTTTGAGCATAACCTTGCTAGCGTGTGAAATGAGTGCAATTGTGCGATAGTTGGAGCATTCTTTGGCATTTCCTTTCTTTGGGATTGGGATGTAGACCGATCTTTTCCAGTCCTCTGGCCACTGCTGGGTTTTCCAAATTTGCTGGCATATTGTGTGCAGCACCTTTACAGCATCCTCTTTTAAGATTTTAAAGAGTTCAATTGGAATGCTGTCACCTCCACTGGCCTTGTTGTTTGCAATGCTTTCTAAGGCCCACTTGACTTCACTTTCCAGGATGTCTGGCTCAAGGTCAGCAACTACACTATCTTGGTTATCAGGGACATCCAGATCTTTCTGATATAATTCCTCTGTATATTCTTGTCATCTCTTCTTGATCTCTTCTGTTTCAGTTAGGTCCCTACCATTTTTGTCCTTTATCATATCCATCTTTGCATGAAATGCCCCTTTAATATCTCCAGTTTTCTTCAATAGACCTCTGGTTTTTCCTTTTCTGTTGTTTTCCTCTATTTCTTTGCACTGTTCATTCAAGAAGGCCGCCCTGTCTCTCCTTGCTATTCTTTGGAAGTCTGCATTCAATTTTCTGTATCTTTCCCTTTTTCCCTTGCATTTTGCATCCCTTCTCTCCTCCGCTATTTGTAGGGCCTCGTTGGACAACCACTTTGCTTTCTTGCATTTTCTTTTCTTTGGAATATTTTTCATTGCAGCCTCCTGTACAATGTTACAAGCCTCCATCCATAGTTCTTCAGGTGTTCTGTCCACCAAATCTAGTTCCTTGAATCTATTCTTCACTTCCACTGTGTATTCATAAGGGATTTGACTTAAATTATACCTGACTGGCCCAGTGGTCTTCCCTACTTTCTTCAGTTTAAGTTTGAATTTTGAAATAAGAAGCTGATGATTTGAGCCACAGTCAGCACCAGGTCTTGTTTTTGCTGACTGTATAGAGCTCCTCCATCTTTGGCTGCAGAGAACATAATCAATCTGATTCCGGTATTGTCCATCTGGTGATGTCCATGTGTAGAGTCACCTTTTGTGTTGTTGGAAAAGAGTGTTTGCAATGACCAGCTTGTTATCTTAACAAAACTCAATTAGCCTTTGCCCTGCTTCATTTGGAACTCCAAGGCCAAACTTGCCAATTATTCCTTTTATCATTTGACTCCCTACTTTAGGATTCCAATCCCCTATGATGAGAAGAACATCTTTCTTTGGTGTCAGTTCTAGAAGTTGTTATAAGTCTTCATAAAATTGGTCAGTCTCAGACTCTTCAGTACCGGTAGTTGGTGCATAAACTTGGATTACTGTGATGTTGAAAGGACTGCCTTGGAATCGTACTGAAATCATTCTATCATTTTTAGGTTGTATCCCAGCACTGCTTTTCTCACTCTATTTTTGACTATGAGGGCTACTCCATTTCTTCTATGGGATTCTTGCCCACAGTAATAGATGTGATAGTCATCTGAACTGAATTCACCCATTCCTGTCCATTTAAGTTTGCTGATGCCCAAGATGTCAATGTTTATTCTTTCCATCTCACGTTTGACCACATCCAACTTACCCTGGTTCATAGATCTCACATTCCAGGTTCCTATGCAGTATATTTCTTTGCAGCATTGGACTTTCCTTTCTCTTCCAGGCACAT
This sequence comes from Phrynocephalus guinanensis, assembly GCA_037367245.1. Lineage (NCBI taxonomy): Eukaryota > Metazoa > Chordata > Lepidosauria > Squamata > Agamidae > Phrynocephalus > Phrynocephalus guinanensis. Next base: position 864,805 of record CM074738.1, read on the forward strand.
CTGCAGCTGAGTGTCCTTTCGGCTTTGGCCCAGCCACCTCATTAGCTTTGGAGCTACTTGTACCTGTCCTCCGCTCTTTCTCAGGGGCCTGAGGGGCTCATCTTCCAGTGTCATATCTTTTAGCCTTTTGTCTCTGTCCATGGAATGTTCTTGGGAGGGATACTGGGGTGGCTTGCTAGTTCCTACCCCAGGAAGACGTATTACAGGCCTCATTGTCACCACTGTAATTATCCTTACAATGATGAAAGCACAGTTCAGCCTGTTTTATTTTGTAGCCTCACTGATCAACTGGGACACAAAAGTAGAAATGTGCCCCATTTATAAGATATTCTAGACTGAGGCAAATAATGTACAGTGTTCTTTAAAATGAAAAGGACAAGATACAGAATTATTCTCTTATGCTGCGTACAATTCATCCCCCCATCAAAGACACCTCAAGGCACATTCTACAGCTTACTCAAAATATAACATGCTGACCCTCCCCACCTTGAAAGCCCACCTTGCTGGATCATCCCACTAACTCAGGGAGAATGTACCAGAAGTAGAACAGTGGCAGGCTCCTCTTCTGTTGGCGCTGCCAGGGTTTAGGAAAGGTGGGGGGCACATTTAGCGTTGAAGGGAATAGTGGGTGCAACGGAATCTCAGGAATCTTATAATTCCCAGCCTCTGTTGTCGCTCCCATACAGATTTATGCAGGAGCCAGGAGACTTTCGGGGGGGGGGGGACGACGACCCTATGAGTTCATATATTTGACTTCCTCAGCTTTTCTAAGTTTGTTATGAGCTCCGACTTACCAAAAACACTTCCAAGACATGTTATTATTATTATGAATAATTAAAAGCATTTATTGAAGCTATTGGAGATTACACAGATCATTGACCTTTTCTCTTAACTAGAAAACAACAAAAATATTCCTACTCTAACTTTAATGAGGCCATGAGGCAAAGGCCTCCCTCTAATTCCTAAACTACATTTTCTAAGCGTGCCTTACCCTCGTGTGCCTCCAAGAATCTTCTTGCCGTCTCCCCCAAAGCACAATTCAGACTGTCTGTTAGCATAGGAAACATGGGTCACATGGTATTCACAAACCAATCAGATTTGTCTTGCTTCTTCACTGAACCCTGTTTACATCTTTAGCAAATTCATGTTTATACAGACACTGAGATAAGGATTAGCAACAGAACTAACTTGCACATTAATATTGAATGTTTACATTTGGCCTAACAGGTTTAACTACCCCTAAAATCCATTACAGTGAGAAGGAGGAGGGGGAGGAGGAGGAGGAGGCCTGGGGGCAGATCACACTGTCCTTTGCTGGTTGTCCAGCACAATCTTGCACCCAGCAGGCTGGCAAACGGGGAGGGAGGAGCTCCCATTTGAGTCCACTCACTGGACACTTAACTGAGGCCAAGCAAGAGTAGGCCTCATTTTTGTTTGGTGGCAATCTCCCTCCCTCCCAGTTGCATAACTAGGGAGGAGCAGAAGAGTGCATTTGCACTGGGGTGTACAGCAATCTGGGGGTACCTGGAGGGGAAGCAGGAGGAGGAAGCCATGTGGCACCCCACCAGCAGTCCTCCTTTTGCCCCACTAAGGCTCTGCAATCCTTAGTCAGGGGAAAGGAGGAGATGGAAGCAGGCAATGTTTGGTTTTCCAAGCAGCACCTCTGTTGATTGCTTCCCCCTACTCCTTCCCCACACCCCGGCTAAGGCTTGATAATCATTAGCCTGGGAAAAGGAGGATAGGGGAGTGTGCAATGGAGATGCTGCTTGGAAAAAAATCCCATCACCTGCTTCCCTCTCCTCGTTTCCACAAGCCTTAGCCGGGAGGGGAAAGGAGGAGGGGGAAACATGCTACGGAGGTGATGCTTGAAAAATATATTGCCTGCTTGCTGCTATCCACAGGTTGTTTGGTTGGCACAGGAGAGCCTTGTCCAGGAGACCCTGGAAGAGGGCATGAGAAAGAGGGACTCTTCTCCTTGTTCCCCACTGTTCCCCCAGGATTGGGTACCCTTTGCTTGGTGGGTGAGATGCAGTTGGGGGGCAGTAGGGGGCACTGTCTGGAAATTGCTTAAACAGGGGTTTTTCCTCCTCTATCCAGAACTACTATCTGGAGGAGTTAATTACCTTTAATTGCTTCCAAGTGGGTCTTTTATTGATCACCCGGCCCTGCTGTATTGATTATTAAAACAATTGTTCATCAAATACTTACCATAGGCACCTTCATTTGAATATTAAGGGCTTTTATTGAAAACATGGAATTTCAGAGGAATATTTTATTTATTTATTTAATTATTTATTTTTAGATTTATAAACTGCACCAGTTTTCCCAAGGGAACTCTGGGCAGTGTTAGCTTACTGAAAAATAATAGCACATGATTTCCCTTCCTTACTTTAGAACAGGGGTGTCCAAACTTTTTGCAAGGAGGGCCAGATTTGGTGAGGTGAAAATGTGTGGGGGCCGAACATTCAGTCGCATTTGGCCCCCGGGCCAGACTTTGGACAAGTCTCTATAATATGCAAAGAGTGGGGAGGATGCTGCAGCAATGGAGCTGGGGTGGGTAGGCTGGGCAGGGGGCTGGAAGGATGGACAGAGGCAGGGAGGGGAGGCAAACCATAAAACTGCAAGCTAATGCCTCCATCCGGTATGGGGAGGGGCCAGCTGGCAGGGATGCGTGAGAGGCTGAGCTGGTGGGGAGAAGAAGTCACGGGCCACTTAGAATTTGAAAACGGGCTGCATTTGGCCCCCAGGCCTGACTTGGGCATGCCTACTTTAGAATATCTAAAGCAAGCTTCAGAGGCAGGGCCTCTTTACTCCCTTATAGAAACTACATAGTTAAGAAGTCCATATAGTCCATGTGCAGAAAACCATTCTGGAAAAATTCCTTCTCCTTCTCCCTCCGTCTCTGTCTCTCTGTGTCCACAGCCTGGGAAAAACAGTCACATGTCCTTTTAGGCCAGTCAGAGTTCCCTTGCTTCTTTGCTTACATTCCTTCATGATCTCGGATCTATGACAGTTCAGGCCTTCAGCTCAATATTAAAGATGTTTTACGCTTGGCCTTTGAGACAGGCTTTCCTTACTCTCGATTTACATTACAGGTGCAAAAACTGACTTTGTCCCCTTGCGCTCCAAACCCTAGTAGCTACATCTCTGCTCCCTCCCTCCTCCCTTCTTTTGTTTAGCCTTTTAAATGGCAGTCTTGACTGCATTGTAATCTCTCACCTAAATAGTCACAACTCTCTGTGATGGGTTGGGGTATTGGATTGGATCCAGGTGGTTATAGGAAGGCAAGTGGGGGACCTGCATCTCCTGGTACAATAAGGAATCCCTTGGTGGAACGAGAGATGGGGGAGGGGAGGCAGGGAGTGTCCCAGCTTGGATGGGACAGTGGTTTCTGCCTGGCCCCTGGGTTGGCAGGGAACCATGGAGTGGCTTAGGCCCATATAGGTTCGGAATGCTGCCATTCCAGAAGGTCTCTCAGAGGACTATTAAGATGATGTCTAACTAGAGTTTCTCCTGTTATGATCAATAAGATTTTGGCCTTTTTCCTGCAAAATAAAGTCTACGTGGTGTGTCGGGATGGAATGAAACGCCAAAATGGTGTTTCGTTTCGTAATTCGCTCCCTCACCCTGTTTTGTTTCATTAATTATGAAACAAATTTTTAGAAAAAAATTGTTTCATAATTTGTTTTAATTCGGGTTCATTTTCTTTTCTTTGTTTTTTGAACCCCACCGGTCAGTTTTTTTTATTATTATTTTTAAAAAAATTCTCCTGCCAACCCACAGGCCAGATAGGCGACCCACGGGTCAGTTCTGGTGCTTGCATGGCAATTCTCAGCCTGTGGCCTGATAGGGTTTTTTTGTTTTAATTTTAATATATTTTTTATTTTTTCTCCTGCTGGCCCATAGGCCGGTTTGGCGATGCGCAGGTCGGGTGCAGTACTCGGCCGGATCAGGTAATTTTTATTTTTTTACTTTTACTTTTACTTTTACTTTTTTTATTTATTTATTTATTTATTTATTACTTTATTTATTTATTTATTTATTTTACTGCCAGCCAGGTGGCCCGCTTACCAGCTATAGTGCAAGCCAGTCGGCTTTGTTTCCCCCCCCCCCGCCTCCTGCTGGCCCGTGGGCCAGTTCAGTGACCCGTGGGTCGGGTGAGAGGCCCGCTGGTTGGTTCCGGTGCTTGTGGGCTGGTTTGGTGGTCCACGGCCCAATTGGGTTTTATGTTTTTATGTTTTTTTTTATTATTATTATGTCTCCTGCTGGAGACAGGCTGGGGGCTGGGGGAGGCAGCCAGGACAGAGGACTGGACCAGGACCACTCCACCAGGTAGGAGACACCGGCAGAATGAAAAATGAACTGAAACAAAATGGAAATTCTTGAGTAAGTTACTCCCTGGCTGAGTCCTTATCCTCTCTTTAGAGGATAAAGGACTCTGCAATTGCCTTTAAAAGTTCAACATGCTGTAACATGACTGTCCACTTAACTTGTGTCCTTTTCTGTTTTAGTCGCCTTGTGTATCCAGGGCTAATTACCTTTCTGATAGCATCTCTGACATTTCCCCCAGGGTTTGGACAGTTTATGGCTGGAGAGGTGAGCATGCTGCTGTTTGTTTATGTGTTTATGTATTGCACTACTTCAAACATATCTTCCTCGTGTCAGATTCCAGGAGGTTGCCTGATATAAAAATAGATCAGTTCTAAATTGAGAAGTATATACAGTATACAGTAAAACTAAAAGCCAGAACAGCCATAATGGCATTACAGTTGGCACAAGACACAACAATTACAAAGTATTATTGTTGAGTTTATTTTACTTTGAGGCAGAGGGTCCTTTGTTTTGTTTTTGTTTTTTCTCTTTCCCAGAGAATGTATCTATCTCCCTGTCTGTCTATCTCCTTACTTTCTTTCCTCGCAGTTGATGCCAAGGGAAGCCATCAGCACCCTCTTTGATAACTATACTTGGGTAAAGCACACAGAGGATCCCCAGATCCTGGGAAAGTCTGCTGTATGGATCCACCCCAAAGTCAGCGTGTTAGTCATCATCCTTCTCTTCTTCCTCATGAAGGTACAGAGTTCAGCTGGCAAGATGGATGCCCTTCCTCACTACCACTTCCCTTTAAAATCTACAAAATCCCCAGTTGCTTTCATAGGGCCATTTTACCACTGATTTCAGATGTCAAGGCTAATAAATTGGTTTTATTAGAAGGCATAGAATATAGACATGAGAGCATTCAGTGGCAAAGTGATTTCTAAGCAAGCCTCAAGCCACATAGCAGACTCTCAGCTATAGTAGACCCGTGATAGGAATGTAACTCACTTCTGTTCACTCCTAACAGGCACTTTGACTTGCCATTCAAGCAACTAATTCAATAGGACTACTTTAATTAGGACTAAACCTATAATAAGCATAACAATTCCCTCCACTTCTATGTAGAACCAGATTATGGTATTAGCATAACGTTGCAGCTTGGGGTATCCACTAAGATTCTCACTGGATTGTGCTTATTTCTGATAAAACTTGTATAGTATTTTTTAATCCCCTTCAAGAAAGTCTTTGAATACTCACAGGCTGGTAGGTATTGAGTTTTTCAAATGCAACAGATGTGCCTTCTTGGTGCCCTGAGGTGTGTTTCTTTTTTAATCATTCTTTTAATCTTTCAAAGAATTTCAAAGATCCAAAACTTCAGACTAGCTGTTGGCATCTTTTTAAACAATCAGTAACCCTTCTAGGCTTGCTTTAGGGAGGTGGGTGAATGAAGAATGGACCACTAAAACCCAAGTCCCAGGTCCAGAACCTGAGATCTGGCAGCTTGTCTGTCTACCACTTGGGAGACGACACAGCAAGGGGTTCAGGGCAGATGATTTATTCAGTGCAACTTGTTGTCATCTTGACTTATAGCCACATTAATTCCCTTCCTGTGCTTTGTATGTTTTACTATAACTTGCATATGACACTTCTGGAAGGAAGGAAGGAAGGAAGGAAGGAAGGAAGGAAGGAAGGAAGGAAGGAAGGAAGGAAGGAAGGAAGGAAGATGAGCAAGCACTTAGGAAGGGGGACCAGGGACGTTTGGTTCCAGTCATGCTGCAGCAACACAACTTGAATTTCCCCCAGATTGGGCCTCTTAGAAAAAGAGGCAAGTCTCCTTGGAGGGGAGACAAAAAGAGGTATTGCTGATTGACTAAGGAGAAAAGCAGGGGTGAACTCCTCGGTCTAGATATTGTCTTATCTCCCACTGGAGGAAAACCAGTTGTCATTAATCAAGCTAATGGTGACGTAAGAGCTATTCGGCACCAGACAATTTATAGCTGTATATTTTGCCACTTACTGTCATGAGTTAAAAAAACAAACCCTGTTTTCTCCCTTTGTTACTCTATGCCAGGGCTGTCCAACTTTGAACACCCGCAGCCTACCTGATGGTCCCTAATGTCCCTCGCGGTCGACCCTTGGGGCAGCAGCAGCACAGATGGCTCGAGGACCCCCAGGGGGCTGCCAGGTGGTTGCTGCCGCCACTGCCGCTACCTCAGCCTCAGCCCCCGGAGAGGGTGCAGAGGGGCTCCCAGGGACAAAACCGGTGTTTGTGTCCCCCCTCTCATACATGCGTGTGCACACGCATACACCTCTCCCTCGCTCAGGTGCGCCCTCAGCACCCTCTGCTCCCTCTCGCGAACAGAGCTGAGCAGACGCGAGGCCAGTGGGAAATCCATGCTCAAGGTCACTGTGCCTCCTTCCTGGTCTGGCCACCTTGCAGCTGCTGCAGCAGCAGTGGAGGGGCATGGGTGTAGCCTCGTTCCCCTGCCACCCACCCAGGCTGCTTTGCCAGCTCAGCCAGGAGCCCATTGCGGGCTGCCCTGCTCCTCCTTCGGACTCTGGCTCTGGCCCTGTGGTGTGGCAGGTGTGGGGTGGGCCCATTCCCTCCCTCCAAACGGGTGGGGGGGGGGCTTAGCCATGAGGTGGACGGCCTGTGTGGGTCACTCTTTGGCTGGTGCTGCCCAAGCCGAGCCTCTGGGGTCCGGAGTGCTCTTGCCACCCACAGTGTAAGGAGCACAGCACCTGGGTGCCTCCTCTCCAGCCTGGTGCCCCTCCCAATCCAGACCCCTTCGGAGCTCCAGTGTGCCCCCTCCCTCCCCCGGCTTGCGAGACTGCAGGTGGACCCCAAAGAGACTGAGCGGGGCACTGGCACCCTAAGATGCTGTGCTCGGTGGAGCTCGGTAGTGGCCATTCCCCTCCTCCTCCGCTGCCTCCCCCCTCCACATGGTGTTCACCGCTGCCGCCGGCCACCCCTCCCAGCTCAGCATCCAGCTCCCAGAGTCTGCTGCTGGAGAGGCCAAGGGTGCAGAGGGTGGTCGGGAGAGCCAAGTCCAGCACCATGGTCCCGAAATGACAGCCGCTCGGAGGGAAGACAGGAGGTCCACGGGAGAAGTGGGGGGTCTCCGTGCCTGCCATGCGTGAGTATCAACAGGGGCGGCCAAAGGCAAGGAAGTGAGGTGATCAGGAGGTGGCTATCAGCACGCAGGCTCAGGGCCGGTGCTGGGAAATTATTCATGGAAGGGAGCATGCTTGCACAACGAAGGCTCCACCACCTACATCTCTGCCAAGCCCATCAGTGGCCACCAGCGCATTCACAAGGCCGGGGTCCTTGAAGCGCTTGAGCTGCATCTCCCACACCAGCTCCGAGTTGCCCCAACCCTGTGCACCTTGTCAGGGAAAATACCCCACACCACAGGCGGCACACCGGGAAACTGGCAGGGACCCGGCGGGCGACCTTCAACAGCACTGCGGGCAACGGGTCACCCACGGTTGACGCCTTGGACAGGCCTGCTCAATGTGATGTTTTCATCTTGATGCTGCTTGGAACTTTCTTCTTCTTCCAATAAGCACCTCCCCCCCCCTGTCTAAAAAGAGTGGCTTTCAGTGAAGTGGGGGGGGGGCAGATGTGTAAAAAGGCAAAGCTACTTGGAGGAGTGATTGGATTTTCCCTTTTGCCTTGTTGCTTTTTTGAGCTAGCAGAAAAGAACTTTTTAAATAAGGAGCCTTCTATGCTTTGTTCTCCATTTAATCGGATACTAGGAGAGTTGCATTGATACGGGAAAAATCTCTCTCCCCTGCCTTGTTTTTTGCTTGGCTTATATTCCTCCCTCTTGGAAATTGAGAGGCAAAATTTACAGCAAATTCCAATCAAAAATGTCATATGAACAGTTTGCAAAGGAACATCTCTATGAATTATAGGCAATTTTAAAAGGTTGTATGTCTCTGATAGAACTTCATCCCAAACTGGACCAGGATTTGGAATCAGGACAAGTGGCGGAGGGACCCATACTTGATCATGTTTCAGGGCCAGAGAGGAGAGAGGATCCTAATTTACAGATAGTCACAATATCTGTGCTGGAGCCTTCCATCAACAAAACCCAGGAATTTTTCCTTGACAAAACAGTTGACAAGATAGAAGGACAGCACATGAGGGCCATAAACATGGCAGAAGGACATAAAACATTTACATAGGATGAAACATTTACATAGGATGAAATTGGCAACAGTCCAAATTTGGGTCTGGAGAGGCGAAGGTCCAATATATCTGTCTTGCTCGATGTGGATGCAGTGCGGGGGAAAGCCCTGGAACTTTTTATTGACAAAATAGTGGATGAGATAGGCAATGAATTTGGCAGAAAAAGTGAAAACTCGGAATCACTGGTTTAATGAATCCATTACATGGAATATACTTTAGCTCTTTGTATCTTGATTGTTTAAAGCCATTAATTGATTGATATGATTTTGGAAATGGATAATGGAAATATGAAGACCAGCCTGATCTATAAACACATGCTAACCTGTTAGACTTTTAAAATAAATGATGTAGTTAGGCATAGATGTAACACCTTTATAATAATAAGTTTAGTTATAGAAAGCCTTTGAATTAATGTAATTATTAGAAGAATAGATAAATATGTTTTGTTAAGGGTTTACTAACTTAGCTAGAATGTTTTTCTTTCTTTTTTTTCCCCTTGCCTAGTAACTGAAGAAGTAAATATTTAGAACTGAGTATACTGCTAAAATCAGATAGATTATTGCAATATTGTACTTGGTTATTTCTATCCTCTGTATTAGATTGAAATAAAGATAGACAGAATAGCAATGGGGGAAAAGAAATTAAGTATGAAAAGCTGAAAATATGTTCTTCTGAGATGGGAATGGAGATATGAAAGACATTGGGCCGAAATATTGGGAAAATAACTGTGATTGATTTATGTAACACGACAGGTGATGAGCAATATAGAACATAAGAACATAAAAACATAAGAAGAGCCATGCTGGATCAAGCCAAAGGCCCATCTAGTCCAGCTTCCTGTATCTCACAGTGCCCCCACCAGATGCGTTTGGGAGCGCATGAGACTAGATATCTGTTTCCTGATACCACTCCCCTACATCTGGCCCTTGAAGTACCCTGGTTTTAAGCCTGGAGATTACACATCTCCATCATGGTTTGTAACATGTGATGGACTTTTCCTCCAGGAATCTGTCCAATCCCCTTTTGAAGGCATCCAGGCCAGATGCCATCACCACATCCTGTGGCAGGGAGTTCCATAGACTAACAATGCGCTGGGTGAAAAAATATTTTCTTTTGTCTGTTCTTACTCTCCCAGCCCTCAATTTGAGTGTATGTCCCCTAGTTCTGGTATTTTGGGAGAGGGAGAAGAGCTTCCCTCTATCCACTTTACTCATGCCCTGCATTATTTTGTACGTCTCAATCATATCCCCCCTCAGGTGCCTTTTTTCCAGACTAAAGAGCCCCAAATGTTTTAGCCTTTCCTCATAAGGGAGGTACCCCAGCCCAGTAATCATTTTAGTCGCTCTCTTCTGCACCTTTTCCAGTTCCACTATGTCTTTCTTGAGATGCGGTGACCGGAATTGTACACAATACTCCAGGTGGGGCCTTACTATTGTTTTGTATAATGGCATTATAATGTTGGCTGTTTTATTTTCAATCCCCTTTTTGATAATCCCTAGCATTGAATTGGCCTTCTTCACCGCTGCCACACATTGGGGAGACACCTTCATGGAGCTGTCCACCAACACACCAAGATCTCTTTCCTGATCGGTCACGGATAACTGAGAGCCCATGAGTTGATAGATAAAGTTTTGATTTTTTTGCCCCAATATGCATTACTTTACATTTGGCTACATTAAAACGCATTTGCCATTTCGTAGCCCATATCCCCAGTTTGGAGAGATCCTTCTGGAGCTCTTCACAATCTTCTCTGGTTTTTACCACACGGAAAAGTTTTGTGTCATCTGCAAACTTGGCCACCTCACTGCTTATCCCTGTCTCCAGGTCATTTATGAACAGACTGAAAAGCACCGGTCCCAGGACAGATCCCTGGGGCACACCGCTTTTCACTTCTCTCCATTGTGAAAATTTCCCATTGACACCTACTCTTTGTTTCCAGGATCTCAACCAGTTCTCAGTCCATAAGAGGACCTGTCCTCTTATCCCCTGACTGTGCAATTTTCTTAGCAGCCTCTGGTGAGGGACTGTGTCAAAGGCCTTTTGAAAATCCAGATAGACTATATCCACCGGTTCACCCAAATCTACATGCCTGTTGACCTTTTCAAAAAATTCTAAAAGATTTGTCAGACAAGACTTACCCTTACAGAAGCCATGCTGATTTTCTCTCAGCAATGTTTGTTCTTCTATGTGTTTTAAGATTTTCTCTTGGATGAGGCTTTCCACCATCTTCCCAGGACAGATGTAAGGCTAACTGGCCTGTAGTTTCCCGGGTCCCCCCTCCTTCCTTTTTTAAAAATTGGTGTGACATCTGCTATCCTCCAGTCCCCCGGCACTGTGGCCGTTTTAAGAGACAAGTTGCATATTACCCTTTAGAGATCTGCAAGTTCATTTCTCAGTTCCCTAATAACCCTTGGGTGGATGTCATCTGGGCCCAGTGACTTGTTAATCTTCAATTTATCAATTAGTCCTAAAACATCCTCTCTTTTAACCTGTATTTTATTTAATTCTTTAGTCAAGAGGGGCCATTCAGGCAGCGGAATCTGCTCAAGGTCTTCTGTCGTGAAGACAGATGCAAAGAACTCATTTAATTTCTCTGCAATGTCCAAGTCCTCCTTAATCTCCCCTTTTCCTCCCTCACCATCCAGAGGGCCAACTGGTTCTCTGGCAGGTTTTCTACTTCTAACATATTTAAAGAAGCTTTTATTATTACCCTTTATATTCCTAGCCATGCGTTCCTCAAAATCTTTCTTTGCCTCTCTTATCATCTTCTTACATTTCTTTTGCCAGAGTTTGTGTTCCTTTTTATTTTCCTCATTTGGGGAGGATTTCCATTTACAGAAAGACCTCTCCTTGCGCTTTAGAGCCTCTCTAACTCCACTCGTTAACCATGCCGGTGCCCTCTTGAACTTAAATGAGCTCTTCTTTCTTTGTGGTATGCACTTGTGCTGGGCCTCTGTTACTGTTGTTTTAAACAGGTTCCATGCACTCTGAAGAGATTGGATTCTTCCAACCTTCCCCATCAATTTCTTTCTAACTAGTTTCCTCATCAGAGGGAATTTTCCCCTCGAAAATCAAGGGTTTTTATGTCTGATTTGCTTTTACACTCTTCCTCCAACATGCATGGCAAAGGAGATTGCAGCATGGTCACTGTTCCCCAGAGGCTCAGTGACATTCACATCCCTGACCAGGTCCTGAGTATCTCACAGTATTAGATCCAGAGTTGCCTGTTCTCGGGTGGGCTCCATGACAAGTTGCTCTAAGGCACAGTCATTCAGCAAGTTGAGAAACCCAGTTTCTCTTTCTTGCCCGGAGCTCGCATTGGCCCAGTCAATGTGGGGATAATTGAAGTCCCCCATGATTACTATCCTATCCTTCTATATGTGCTTTTATTGTGTAGAAAATAAATAAAAATAATTACAAAAAAGGAAGGGGGACCAGGAGAAGCAGAAGATATATTTATTTCTTTATTTTTATATTTATATACCATACCAATTTCCCAAAGGGAACTGGGCGCGGTTCACATAAAAAGCACAGGAAGTCCACAAAATAGTGAAAAGGATTAAAAAGGTGACAAAAATTAGAAAAAGTAAAAAGATAATTGGCAAGAGGCATGATACTAATAATGAATGCAAGTTAGAAAAAAAAACTCGTGATACAAACCCTAGCGATTGCCAAAGGCATCCCTAAACAGACAGGTTTTAACGGCTTTTTTAAAGGATGCCAAAGAAGGAGCCTGGTGTATCTTGCTCGGTAATTTGTTCCAGAGTGCCAGGCTGGCCACCGAGAAGGCCCATTTATGAGTTGCTATCCTATGGGCCTCCCAAGAGAGCCATGGAGGATCGGGTGGGTCAGGCCAGCTCTGATCGTAGGGAGATACGCTCTGCCAGATAGTCAGGACTCAGGCCATGGAGGGTTTTGGAAACCAAAACCAACACGTGGAACCTTATTCGGGAGGCAACGGGCAGCCAGTGCAGATGAGCCAGAATGGGGGTGATGCGGTCAAACTTGCCCGCACCAACCATCAACCTGGCCGCCACATTCTGCACCTGCTGCTGTCGCTGAACAGGGTTCAAGGGGAGCCCCATGTAGAGAGCATTGCAATAATCTATCCTCGACATGACCAGTGCCTGCACCACCGTCCTCAGAGAGTTCCCATCAAGGTACGGGCGAATCTGGGCAATTAGCCTAAGATGGTAAAAGGCCAACCTGGTCACGGCTGCCACCTGGGACTCCAGGGACAGTTCCGGATCCAGGACGACGCCCAGACTCCGCACTCTTTCAGCCAGCTGGAGGGCGGACCCACCCAGACTGGGAAGAGGGCCACTGTACCCATCTGGGCAACCCCTGAAGAACAGGACCTCAGTCTTCCTGGAATTGAGTTTGAGCCTGTTAGTCTTGGTCCACTCCAGTACTGTAGCCAGGCAGTGATCAAGGGTCTGGACAGCCTCCACTGCAGCCTCCACTGCAGAGGCGGAGAAGGAGAGATAGAGCTGCATGTCATCAGCGTACTGATGACAGCAAGCTCCAAAACTCCAGATGACCTCAGCCAGCGGCCTCATATAGATGTTAAAGATCATTGGGGAGAGAGACGACCCCTGAGGCACCCCACAAGAGAGCGTCCAGGGAGATGACAAGTCACCCCCCCAAGCTCACACGCTGAGCACGGCCCTCAAGGAAGGAACAGAGCCAGCCAAAGGCTAGACCCCCAATCCCCACCTCAGAGAGCAGGCCCAGGAGGATACTGTGGTTGATGGTATCAAAGGCCGCTGACAGGTCAAGAAGGACCAGCAGGGTAGAGCGACCCCTGTCGGCCCTCCTCAACAGGTCATCCTGCAGTGCGACCAGGGCAGTCCCAGTTCCATGATGCAGCCTAAACCCAGAATGGAAAGGATCCAAGACAAGGTTCTCCTCCAGGAACGACTGGAGCCGCAGGGTGGCAACCCGCTCGACCACCTTGCCCATGAAGGGAACATTGGATATAGGGTGATAGTTAGACATATCGTCTACAGCCAAGCCTGATCTTTTGAGAATGGGCTTCACCACTGTCTCCTTCAGCTGACTGGGAAAAATCCCATCCCTGAAGGATGCAGTGGCAATTAATGAAGCCCATTCAGGCATGCTCCCTTCAGGAGTCTTAATCAGCCAAGAAGGGCAAGGGTCGAATGGAGAGGCCGCTAGCCTGCAATGTGCCAGGGCCCTGGAGGCCTCAGTTGGAGTAACAGGCCCAAACTCGACAAACCGGGGAGACCGAGGGTGTGTGGCACCGGCCACACATGAGAGCAGATCAGTGCAACCGGAGTCCAGATCGGAACGGATGGCCTCTATTTTGGATTTTCAAAATACTGCAAATGACTCACTAGTGAAATCACTAGGAGGGGGCCCTGGCAGACCAGGATTGGTGAGGTCTCGAACCACCCAGAACAATTCTGCCTGGCGGTTCGAGGCCCCATCAATTCTCAGGGAGGCAAAAGATATTTTTGCGTCCCTGATCGCCTGAACGTAGCGCCTGGTTGATGCGCAGCTCGCAGCCTGATTCAAAGCTGTCTGATCATTCCTCCATCTGCTCTCTAGCCCCCTCCACTCTTGCTTCATCACCCTCAACTCCGTCGTAAACCATGGGGAGGAGTGGGCTTGGCATCGGATGAGGCGCTTGGCATCGATCCGGTCAACAACCCCGGTGACATCCTCATACCATCTATCCACCAGGGAGTTGATTGGATCATCAACCAGACCATCCGGTAGGCCCCCAAAGGACTCCGAAAACTGCACAGGGTCCAGGAGCCCTCGGGGGCGGGCCCAGATGGAAGGGCCTAGCTCCCTGCGAGACAGGGCAGCGATTGATAGGGGAAAGGTCAGCAGATGGTGATCTGACCATGACACAGGCCGGGAACACAAATTCCCAACCCCCAGATCAAAACCCACAGAAGTGGAGGTGTGATAGATATCTCACAGAAACTTGAATTGCATCTTATTACCTCATTCCAATAAACTGAGAGTAAGGACTCTAACATATGTATCAAAGCAAAAAGTGGGTTGAGCCGTGTGGCCATCACAAAACACAATTGCACAAATAGGTTGCAGGCTCCTCAGATCATCTCTTACCAAGTTTTGGTGGAGCTGCAAGAAAAGCCAGCAGCACTCAGTAACCATTCTACTTCTCATCTCTCTCTCTCAGTTCTGGATGTCTGTCATTGCCACCACCATGCCAATTCCCTGTGGAGGCTTCATGCCTGTATTTGTGCTGGGTGAGTGTCACCATTTTCCTAACATTTCTAAAAACATGAAGGCCCCATCACTTCTCCCCATGAATCCCTTAACCTTTCAGCTCATCACCAGCATTGCATTAATTTTCCTCACATTCCATCTATTTCCTATCAACTCACAAGCTCTGTTCAACCCATAACGGCTCTTGTTCATCTAGCTGTATTGTATACTTTCTTTGGCAAAGTAAAATGCATGTATTTAGAAAGCAAAGCCAGACTGGGGTTATGGAAATAATTAATTTAAAAGTTCAAGACATGATTTTTAAAGTGGATTGTTTAAATCATTAAGCATTAATGATATTCCATTTTAAACTAAAGATTAACATTTTGTATCCTCTAAGGCTTTCGTGGCTCGGATCTGACAGCTGTTGTGAGTTTTGGGGGCTCTTTGGCCATATTCTGGAAGTTTTTCTTCTTGACATTTTGCCAATCTCTGTGGCCAGCATCTTCAGAGGGCAAGGAACTAGGGGTAATCTCTGTGCTCTGGAGTATAGAATACTGTTAAGACCCAAAATAGGGTTTTTAAAATTATTTTCAGATGGGCTAGCCCCACTGAAGTCCGCTGAATCCCACAAGAAGCCAATAAAGATCCAACGCGAGAAATCCGAGGAATACTGATTTTATTTGGTACAATAAAACCAGCAGGTGGACATCTGCCTTCCAACCGGGCTAAGATGTCGACCCAGAACACACAAAGGGTTCCAACTTTTATTGACTTTTCCCCCTTCCTTTCCCTGGGCGGCACCAATCCCAGAGATTGGTCAGGGGCAGTTCAAATGTCCCAATCAGAAGGGGTTGGGGGTTGGTTGGGGGCAGTCCTGGAATCAGAAGGGGTTGGGGGGTTGGTTGGGGGCGGTCCTGGCTAGCCCCTGGCAGCAATCAGGGCTTATGCAAATACCAGACAGAATGTCTCAATGGAGGCCTGGGGAAGTGTGGCATTGTTCTTGGGTGTTGGTAAACTGGAAGTATCAGTGAGTCAATAGGAGGTGGCAGAAAGCAATTACCAACATCAGTGGGGGGGGGGGTAGGAGGGATTGAGGGGCCCACACACACACAAACATTTAGGAGACACAATGGCATGGGGACACAAGTCATAATAGGATTATGTTCAGGCGTGCTGGAAAGATACAATGGTGTAAAGGCACAAGGATGTAAATTCTATAGGAGTGGCCTCATGGTTTCAGGGAATGCAGATGTGAACATACAAGTTCTCTCCAGGTGCAAATGAGACAATGAAAATGTCCTTGGGCGTTGATGACAATCGGATGGCATGCTATTCGAGGTGTTGATCCCTGGAAGGCAGCTGTTGAGAATACGTGGCAGGAATCCAGGTGATGATGGAGGCTTCAACCTCTTTTCAGCCATGCAGGGACCCACCATCTTCGAGTTGTCTGTGCACCGCTTCTCCTTAGCCCCAGTTGATGGGATTTGGGGTGGAGGGGGAAATGAATCGATGGAAATGAGGGAAAGTCAGAAGGAGAGAGCAGAGAGGAAAGAAGGAAAAGCCTTTGGTGTTCTTGGCTAGTGCTGAGGGTGGGTAAGGAAACCAATGCTTTTGCAAGGAGACCAGTGTGAGTGGCGATTTTCCCTCCTTTAGTCTGGATGAAGGAAGTATGAACCAGTCTAGGACTTATACAACTCATTTCAGGGCTTACAGGGTCTCTGGCAGGTCCTTTGGGTGACCAAGGGGGTGACAAGGGCAGGGGAAGGTTCAGGATCTGGAACAGATGAACAGGGAGGGACTGGACAGGTGAGAGTTAATATATCATGGAAAGTCCAGGAAAGAATGGACAGAAAAGGAAAGGGTTAATGGAGGCAGGAACGGGTTAATAGTAAAAGACAGAAAAAGGTTAAAGGATTCTGGAAGATAGGCTCAAAACCTCCGAAAAGGCTGGCTCCATAGAGAAACATTGTAGCAGGAAGGGAGGGGGGGGGAGAAGCCGATTCCCATTGAAAAACATTGTAGTCGGAAGGAAGGGGGGGGGGGGGAGCTCGCTTTCTGCCCATATCTCGGGAATGGCTGGGTATTTTTAAACGGGGTGAAAAGCAGCTTGCCTTTCTCAGTATGGGGACCAATTGGGCTGTATTGTTGACTTTCGGAACCGGTCCAAAAGTTTTAAAATTTTATCTCTTCACCGTGACTTCACATTTCCCCCCTTTTCGGGTTGAAGGTGTCCGACAGGATCACCTCCCACGTGGCCTAGGGTCCAGCCACCTGTTTAATTAGAAGGGTCTGGGGGAGGGGGTGCCTTTCCGCGTTCAGCGGGATTGGAGGGAAATTTTCCAATAGGACATGGTTGTCCATTAGGAGCTACACATGGCCAGTTTACTCCTAAGAGGTATTCATATCTGGGGCAAGGCATGGGGGAGCAAGCCAATGGGAAGTGAGACTTTAACATCTGAGTGACATCTTCCCCTGGATTCTGGCTGCTAGGGTGTATGCAGGGACCATTTTATATGTCTAAATATTGTGCAACCTCTGGAAGGTTTCTGCCACAAAATGCACCCAATTCTCTGAATTTAGATAGAGGGAAATAGCCAATTTAGGATCTGGCTGGTTTGTGTACTCTGAATCAATTGTTTCAATGCATTGTGTGCTTGCTAGAAGCACACTGTTTGAGTTAATGTCTCCCATGAGGAGCAGGGTGGCAGGGTTTAAGACATTACATGTTACCAACCGCAGTCCTGGATAGTCCAGTAAGGCAGCCTGGTACTGGGCAATTCTAGCATTCGACATCCAGTGGCCTCCCTTCTGCTCCAATACTGCGCTAACAGCACATGGGACATAAAGAGCCAGTGATGTCCCCAAAGTCAGCTTACTTGCTTCTCGACTTGGGTCTGCAGCTGCCTGTGTTATCTAGGGCACGCTGTCCAGCCCCTGACATTCTGGTCCAGTTGGCTGGCAAGATAGGCTGCTGGTCTCCACCAGCTCCCTTTAATATGGGTCATGTATACCTCAAGCCAGAGCTTCGATAAGCTTGATCTTTAGGATCTGGAAACTTGACTTAACCCTTTCACCCCTCTGTTTTGGTCCCACAAAATAGGGGTTTAGCCAATTGTGCAAAGTCAGAGATCCAATGTGACAGCCATTCCTAAGAAGGCCCTCCATTTCCTTTTAGGTTGAAATAAGCTGAGATATAAGACCTCAGCCTGCACGCTGTATGCATTGCTTAGGAAACTTTGCCAATAGGTGAAAACCAAATAACAATCCCATTGTTTCTATAGAGGCAGAGAACTCCCTGGATAACTCTCCAGTTGGGAACTGATTCCTTGTGGTTCTACTCTGATTTGGGGAAACAAAAACACTTTTAGTACATGGGCACCCAGTTCAGTAGTGTTATGGGACTCAGTCAGCCATTTCAGGGATGAAACAATGTTAAGTTTTTGAACCAAATTCAAATTCCAGGTAGAGCGGTCCTGCAGCTGGAGGCTCTACATTTCCTGGATTGAAAGGCTTACTGTTCAGCAGTAGCTCTCTGAGAGTGCGTAAGAGGAGGGCTTTAGAGAGAGCAAGAGAGTGCGTGAGGGAGGGAGAGAGAGAGAGAGAGAGAGAGAGAGAGAGAGAGAGAGAGAGAGAGAGGGACCGGCACTCACCAAAGGGCTCAGGGGTTTAGCAAGCGTCGCGAGCAGTCTCCGGAGTTCTTGGCAGACTGGGCAGGCAGGCGGCTGGCAGCATTGGCGAATTGAGAGTCCAGGGCTGGTAGCGAAGGTGGGAGTCCCAAAATAAGTCCAAGCAAAGCAGGAACAGATGGAGGGACAGGTCCAGTCGATGTAAATCTGGGTGAAGATTGAACAGAGTCCAGGGAAAAGTCCAGAGAAAGTCCAAGAAAGGTCTAAGGGAAAGTCCAATGGGATGAGGTTTACTCCTGCGGTTAGGTGTGGAAAACAGCAGTGAGTTCCTTGTCCAAGAGAGGCTGGGGAAAATGGATCCAGGATTTGTCTTCCACCCTCATGGGGAACCCTTAATCATCATAAAAAAGGGGGGTAGACGGGGGGGGGGAACACATGCTTTCTCTTCTAAAAAGATGGGGGAAGGCAGGAATGCTAGAGCCACCTTTTCTCAGGCCATGTTAAGGAAAAATTGGAATATTGAAACATAGAATACACACATGTTGGAAGGAGGGGGCCTCTCAATCACCCATGCACAGCTTAAGACCATCCAGCACACAGAGGGGGTGAGGGGGCGTCTTGTATGGACACACACACACGCATATACACATCATTCTTGCTACTCAGACAGGGAGTGCGCTCTGCAGAAGCTCAGAGGCACCATCATTCTCCGCCCCAGGGAGGAAAATGAGGAAAGGAAGGCATTGGGAGAAGGGGGGTGCATCCACATGGTCCTGTGCTTTCTCATGTGCTCTCCGTACACATACACACACACAACACACACAGCTATCGGAAAGGGGGAGCGCAGCAGCCAAGGCAAGAGAGGGGCCAGAAATCACAGGCACACGTTGGTACACACACACAAGGGTCACAAGACCACGCACCCCAGACTCACAACAGAGAAGACAACACATTCATTCAATGCTCCCCGAAAAGGGGGAACAGATAAAGTGCCCCCCCCGGGTAAATCCTGGAGGGAAGGCAGTGGGAGAGGATCGGGAAGCGGTGGGAGCTGAGGGACCCCCATTTTGGTGACTTTCCCCATGGGAATAAGGGGGGTTTAGGGGTTACAGGAACATAAGGGGGCGGGAAATCTTCTTCCTCGGAGTTTTTGTTCAGGGCGGACCTCCCCCGAAGAGAATTTTCGTGGCAGCTGGTCTCGCTTTTGGGGCCACTAATGCTGCGAGCTTCCCCAGCCGTTTTTTGAACTGGGGCTCGAGACCATCTTCCTTACATAGGGTGGCCTCTTCTCCCAAATTATTACCAATTTCCCTCTTTTGCATTTTGTCCCCGGGTCCAGAAGGGCAGGGAAATGGTCCAAGGCGCTCCCAAGCGGAGTCCTGGTTCTGCCTGAAGCAGATAGTTCGTTTCCCATTTTTTTTCTTTTTTCTTTTTTTTCTTTTTTTTTTTTCTTTTTCTTTTTCTTTTAGTCAAACAGGAAATTCAAACAGGGAATTCCTTCCAAACGGGAAATCCCTGCACACAATTTCAAACAGGAAATTCCTTCCAACCGGGAAATTCCTGCACACAATTTACCCCGGGTCAATTCGGTTCCTAGACCAATTGAACCCCCAGATCCGGGAGACGTTGCTTGCCGAGGTCCGAATCCTAATGATTCAGTACACTTCGTCAGGAGTTCGTCAACTCCCGTCTCACTCGCGATCTCGCCCTGCCAGCCGGTTGCGAAGGTCTGCCTAGCAGTACCTCTTTCTCCCCGAGCGTATCGTCCAATTAAATTTCTTATTTTTAATGCTCGTGGCACAAGCGGTGGCCTTATGTTGGTGTGATGGTCCTGAACGCAGGAAAAAAACCTCTTCCCCCCACCCAAAAGGGGCCAAAACAGCTCTTGGGGGCACACCTAAAGGAGTCCAGGGCGTCCCACAATTCCACAATTCCCAAAGTACAACTCTTACCAGCCTTCTGTCCCTCTATCCTGGGTCCAGACTTCTGGTTTTGACCTTCTTCCAGGTCCTGCAGCGCTGCAAAGGAAAAAACCCTATTTCGGATTTCTCTTCTTTCGTTCGGGGCTTGCAAGGGTCTGCTGGGCAAGTTCAGTTCCCTTTTTCCCAGCAAATGGCCAGGTGGCGCCAAAAAAGGGAATTGACCAGTCCCAGTTTTACCTTTAAAGCCGCTTGGAAAGGTGGCTCCCAAAAACCAGGGCCAAAGAATTTGGAGGTGGCCAGAGAGAGGTTTTGGGGAGTCTTAACTCCTTCCCAATGGTCCCTTCGTGGTCGCCATATGTTAAGACCCAAAATAGGGTTTTTAAAATTATTTTCAGATGGGCTAGCCCCACTGAAGTCCGCTGAATCCCACAAGAAGCCAATAAAGATCCAACGCGAGAAATCCGAGGAATACTGATTTTATTTGGTACCAATAAAACCAGCAGGTGGACATCTGCCTTCCAACCGGGCTAAGATGTCGACCCAGAACACACAAAGGGTTCCAACTTTTATTGACTTTTCCCCCTTCCTTTCCCTGGGCGGCACCAATCCCAGAGATTGGTCAGGGGCAGTTCAAATGTCCCAATCAGAAGGGGTTGGGGGTTGGTTGGGGGCAGTCCTGGAATCAGAAGGGGTTGGGGGGTTGGTTGGGGGCGGTCCTGGCTAGCCCCTGGCAGCAATCAGGGCTTATGCAAATACCAGACAGAATGTCTCAATGGAGGCCTGGGGAAGTGTGGCATTGTTCTTGGGTGTTGGTAAACTGGAAGTATCAGTGAGTCAATAGGAGGTGGCAGAAAGCAATTACCAACATCAGTGGGGGGGGGTAGGAGGGATTGAGGGGCCCACACACACACAAACATTTAGGAGACACAATGGCATGGGGACACAAGTCATAATAGGATTATGTTCAGGCGTGCTGGAAAGATACAATGGTGTAAAGGCACAAGGATGTAAATTCTATAGGAGTGGCCTCATGGTTTCAGGGAATGCAGATGTGAACATACAAGTTCTCTCCAGGTGCAAATGAGACAATGAAAATGTCCTTGGGCGTTGATGACAATCGGATGGCATGCTATTCGAGGTGTTGATCCCTGGAAGGCAGCTGTTGAGAATACGTGGCAGGAATCCAGGTGATGATGGAGGCTTCAACCTCTTTTCAGCCATGCAGGGACCCACCATCTTCGAGTTGTCTGTGCACCGCTTCTCCTTAGCCCCAGTTGATGGGATTTGGGGTGGAGGGGGAAATGAATCGATGGAAATGAGGGAAAGTCAGAAGGAGAGAGCAGAGAGGAAAGAAGGAAAAGCCTTTGGTGTTCTTGGCTAGTGCTGAGGGTGGGTAAGGAAACCAATGCTTTTGCAAGGAGACCAGTGTGAGTGGCGATTTTCCCTCCTTTAGTCTGGATGAAGGAAGTATGAACCAGTCTAGGACTTATACAACTCATTTCAGGGCTTACAGGGTCTCTGGCAGGTCCTTTGGGTGACCAAGGGGGTGACAAGGGCAGGGGAAGGTTCAGGATCTGGAACAGATGAACAGGGAGGGACTGGACAGGTGAGAGTTAATATATCATGGAAAGTCCAGGAAAGAATGGACAGAAAAGGAAAGGGTTAATGGAGGGCAGGAACGGGTTAATAGTAAAAGACAGAAAAAGGTTAAAGGATTCTGGAAGATAGGCTCAAAACCTCCGAAAAGGCTGGCTCCATAGAGAAACATTGTAGCAGGAAGGGAGGGGGGGGAGAAGCCGATTCCCATTGAAAAACATTGTAGTCGGAAGGAAGGGGGGGGGGAGCTCGCTTTCTGCCCATATCTCGGGAATGGCTGGGTATTTTTAAACGGGGTGAAAAGCAGCTTGCCTTTCTCAGTATGGGGACCAATTGGGCTGTATTGTTGACTTTCGGAACCGGTCCAAAAGTTTTAAAATTTTATCTCTTCACCGTGACTTCACAATACAAGATATACTCCTGAAGCAGTGAGTGGGTTCCTTTTGTCCTTTGCTGACCTTGTAGTTGTGGCCAAGTATATATTGAGACCACAAAGCACAGCATCCAGACCAGAATCAAAGAACATTAAAGACACTGCAGACTAAAACAACCAGAAAAATCAGCAATAGCTGAACACACCCTGAAACAAACTGGGCATGAATTACTGTTCCAGGATGCAGAGGTACTGGCCAACACTAGCAATCACTATGTCAAACTACACAGGTAAGCCATTGAAATCCACAAACACAAGCACATCTTCAATAGAAAAGAAGAAAGTCTAAAAATCAATAAAGCTTGGCTCCAATACTGAAAATTACAGCCTGAAAAAGATCAAAGTTCAATGATTCCCACCCAGCCACAAGCACCAGTGATGATGAATTCACACAATAGAACTGCTAACACCCATCAGCCACAAAGAAGGATTGCCTCCCCCCCCGACTGATTGCAGTGAAACTTGTTAACCCCTCCACATCACAATACAATGACTAACACCTATTCTCCTGAACAGGACAAGTTTCCCCTTTCCCACAGCTGTAAAAACACACAATATTATTCAATCTATATCCCAGAGCACAGAGAGAACTCCTAGTTCCCTGAGCTCCTTGCCCTGTGAAGATGCCAGCCACAGAGTCTGGCAAAATGCCAGGGAAAAAACTTCAAGAACACCACCAAACAGCCCAAAAAACTCACAACAGTTATTAACATTTTGCTTTAATTTAATGTATTACTTTAGCGGAATAATGGGGTTTTTTTTTACTGTTGTTTACTGTTTTAGATATTTCTAAAATAAATAAAATTAGCAAGTGGTGAAAACTCATTGTTCATCCTTTCTAAATATTGTCTTCAAAAGCCAGAAAAAGAGGTTATTTGCCCCAACCTGTCTCTTGGCTTCTGTTACATTACTGCTGCCATGCGTTGCAATCGTTCCTGGATGCTAGCAATTGTCAAAGCAGATTATTCCCATGTCTTTAGCAGACATAGCAGAGGTAACAGGATGGCTAAGAACAAGGAGGGAATAAACTTCTATCTGGGGGCTTTTGGGGATTAACTGAGTCGTCTCACTATGACTTTTAGGGGCTGCCTTTGGACGCCTTGTGGGTGAAATCATGGCCTGGCTTTTCCCCGATGGGATAGTCTTTGATGACATTGTTTACAAAATCTTACCCGGAGGGTACGCAGTGATCGGTAAGCCCCTCGTGCCTTTCCCTTTCGTTGGAGTTTCAATTGCAGCTGTGTTCTGGATGATGCTAACTTTCCCGCTCTTTTCCCCGTGCCCTGCCATTGGAAAAAGGAGCGGCAGCTCTGACCGGTGCAGTGAGCCACACGGTCTCCACAGCAGTGATTTGCTTTGAGCTGACAGGCCAGATCTCTCATATCCTGCCTATGATGGTGGCTGTCATCCTTGCCAATATGGTGGCCCAGAGTTTGCAGCCAAGCCTTTATGACAGCATCATCCAAGTGAAGAAATTGCCTTACCTACCTGACCTGGGCTGGAATCAAATAAGGTAAAGAAGGGATGGAAGGGAGGGGTTATGAAGTGGCAGAATGATTAAAAGGGTGGGGTTGAGGATCCAGTCTCAAAGAAGCCATGAGGAGGGAAATGTCCTGGACCATCATCCTCAAGCTAGGATTTGCTTTGTTTTGGTATATTTAAAAAGTGGCTCTAAAATAAGTTGTCCTACTTTGGGCGATCATGGGAAGACAGGATTCTTTGGAAAAACACAGCAATCCTGGGAAGATGGGCGGGATATAAGCTCCACAAATAAATAATAAATAAATAAATGTTTGAAGGCAGCAAAAAAAGAGGAAGACCAAATATGAGATGGGCTGACTCCTTAAGGGAAACCACAGGCTTGAGTTTGCAAGAGCTGAGCAGGGCTGTTGACAGGGAGTTCTTGAAAAAAGCCCATTCATGAAGTTTGCTACAAGTCAGGGGTGACTTGACAGATCATAATTCTCTCTCTCCCTAGAGAGATTTGGCTGGTTTGCTTAGCTTCCAAGCTCTTTTAATAAAGGCATCTGAAGTTAAGTGGAATTGATTCTGTCATAAATATTGCTGATGTTTATTCACCGTATTGAAATTATTATTCTGTTTTTCATTGATTGTATTGTAATTGCACATATGACAGTTAAATATGTGTTCTTGCAGCAGAATGTACATTGCCAAGAATGAATGCACAGATGCCCCCTCTATTTCACTCACTCCTTTTTCTGTTTCTTAACTTCCACCCACTCAAGCAAGTTCAATATCTTTGTTGAAGATATTATGGTGTCCGATTTAAAATTCATATCTTCTAACTGCAAATACCGAGACCTGCAGGATCTACTTCAAAATACTAATGTCAAAACTTTTCCTCTGGTGGATTCACCAGGTGAGTCCTATGAAAAACAAGATCCCTTCCCTTCTTTCCTGCTTGACATGAATGTATTACTGAAGCCTTTTTAAACAGCTGATCCTCCCTAGATTTTCTCTGCCCACCTTGCTGCTTCTCTGCTTTCTCTCCAGTACTCCATTTAGCTCATTGGATGCCAGACGATGTGTTTATGGGTATTGCTATGGTTTTGTCCACCATGTTGTTCACAGCCAGGAATTCTGCAGCTCACAGACAAGCCTCAGGGCCAAGAGCCCAGGGAAAAATTAGTTTGGGACCACTGTGTTTCCTGAGTGAAACTGTTATAAAAAAACTCATTGTTTTTTCACATAACATGCTATGGTCTTGTTTTGAAGGGACAAATTCTAATGCAAGAATTCTAATTCTAACACAGACCTGGGCTTGAGTCTTCTCCAAATTGAAGAGTGTCTCCCAAGGCATTTGTGTCTTGCATGCCTTATTACCAATACTCCCCCTTTAAAAAACATCCCTTAGGCATTTTGGATGGCTTATCCAGTTCTGTGAGTAAGACTGAGGGGGTTGGGGGGGGGGAAAACTGTTCAGAGAATTTGTCTGCAGGAAGAGCAAATGGCAACAGGCCAGGACAGCTGCAGAATTTGGTCATCATCCACTTGGCACTCAGGACCAATGCTTTGGGTGAGATGGGTAGGAAGCTACAGCAGGCTGGTGTCAGACACACTGCAGCTGTCATTAACTGTGTGCAAGGACCTGCTGCTATTTTTGAAGTGCACCAAAAAGACTGACTTATTTGTAGAAGGGCTACAGCAGAGCCAGTCAATACTGCATCGGGGCAGACCTGCTCAGTAGAGGTGGAGAGCCAAGAAGTAGGTTGTTCTGCTGCCAAAAATTTAAAGCACTGGCAAAGAGCACCGAGGCCTTGCTGACATTTCTAGGCAAAGTGTGGAGTACACGACTTCCACACCCAATGCTTCAGGCCCTGCCCTTTCCTATTCAACATAGTCTTACTTGGCATTCCTGATACTGGTTATCTGGACCCATTTCTACTAGGCTTTCAGCTGACCTATGGGACTGAAACCATTTTGGTTGCTTTGGCAGATGACCAGCACTGAGAACTAGATTAGAGGAACACAAACTTTTTCTTTTCTTTTTTTCTTTTTGGGATTTTTTAGTAGCATATGGTACCATTAAGGTAAAGGTAAAGGTTCCCCCTGCTCATGTGTGCTAGTCATGTCCGACTCTCATCTCTATATTCAAGCTGAAGAGCCAGTGTTGTGCAAGTCCATGGCCACATGGCTGGCATTGCTGCAAGGAAACACTGTTCTACTTTCCGCCTTTTTATGGAGGTACCTATTTATTTACGTGCATTTACATGCTTTTGAACTGCTAGGTTGGCAGGAGCTAGGGTTATCACCGGGGGCTCGCTCCACTGCATGGCACCCAGGATTCGAACCACTGAGCTGCTGACTTTGCAGCTGACAATTTTTGGAAGCTTTAGTCCACTGAGCCAACATGCCCCTCATGATCAATATTATTCCCCCATATGCAGCCCCCCGTGCACCCCATTATTTTTGTTCTAGTCTCTCATGACAGAACCTGTGGGGGGTGGTTCATGTGCTTGAGGAAGAGAGCCCTGCCCAGCAGGGCTGAAAAACAGACTGACCATTGCCCATGACTGGTGTTGGATTGCCTGGTTATGTTGGGTTTTGAAGGCACTGCATGGAAGTGGTTCCTAGCCTTCTTATCAGGACATATAGAATAGGTGCCATTGGGAGAGCGCTCTTCCACCCCATGGCCTTTGGTATGTGATGTCCATCATAGCTCCAGCTCATCCATTGTATTATTTCACATGCAACAAGCTGATGACATCCAGCTGTACTGCTGCTTGTCCCTCAACAGTGAGGAAAAAGACAGGATTCTTGATCTTTGAAATTGGGCTGGATGAGAGTGAACAAGAGAGCTGCTGGTAGTCAGTTCAGGAATGGAGATTCAGCAAGTTCCAGAAGTCTGGGAGCACTCCTTGACTCTGCACACACACACACACACACACACACACACACACACACACACACACACAGCAGTAGTCATCCATGGCTTATTTACATCTCAGGTAAATTCAATGTGTGGAGCTATCCTTGAAGAAAGTCTGGGATCTTCAGTTGGTACACGATGTGCCAGCTGCTAACTAGTACATGGTATAGTGAGCACATGACTCCAGTGCTCAAAGATCTACACTCATTGCCACTGTTTTACTGCACCTGAACCGGAATGGGCTAAAATTATCTCTATCCAGGTCCGTTCTGCAATCAATCAACCTCAGTTAACCAATGCAGGAACATGGAGATTACTTAAGGCCATGTGGATTTTTTTCTCTCGTTCTCCCAGCCTGTCTGCTTCATTGCTTTATCTTACAAAATAACTAGCAACCACCATCATTTGAATAATAATTAAAGGCATTTATTTAACTAATAGGAATTACACAGGAATATGGTGCTTACTTCAAAATAAAGCTTGGTTGCTTCTCTAACTTGAATAATGTTCCAAGGCAAAAGTCTCACTAATTCCTAACCTATATTGCTAAGCATTAGTCCATCCATCTGAAAAAGTCTCTTCTCCCTCTTTCAGACTGCTCACAGCATGGGAAAACAGTCACATGTTGCTTCTTGGACCAATCAGGTTTCACTTGCTACTGGCTGGAATGTTCACTTAGCCATTGTTTATAAATTCACTTCTGATAAGCTTCACTACCAAACTGAAACTGCACTTTAATATTGGCATTATTTATTTTTGGCCTAAATAAAGGCTTCCCTACTTATAAAATGTGTTACATGGACCTCTATGAAGATTAAATTTTTTAGATTAACATCTAGCATTTTTAAACTACAAACTACAATGAGAATACTGTAAATGTAAACAATATTAATTAGCAATAAGCAAGAGGTAAATGAGAGTCAAAGTGCAAAAGAAATTGTATCATGTGCAATAGAAAGCAATTAAAAGAGATTTATTTATTTTATTTATTATTAGATTTATATCCCGCCCATCTTCCCAAGGGGAACTCTGGGCGGCTAACACAGCTGAGCAAGTCAGCGAATATAACAATACAGTACAATACAACAAGACAAATAAACCAGCATATCAATATAACTAAAGTAAAAGAAAACAGCAGCAGGGGAGCACCCTTTAGTTCCAAATCAACCTGCTACTATCTCAATTCCTGACATGGTGGTCAGTGGTCGATGGAGTCCAAGAACGTCTCAAATTTTCATTTGTGAGATAGCTAGAGCAACCACTAACCATATGTAACAGATTTGAAATAATTCAGTCAGAAAACCTAACACAAGCTTCTGGGCACCAGGAAGTCTGTGTATTTGCTACCGCCTAGGCTTTCCCTTTCTTGTAGCTTCTATGCCTGAGAACTGGGCTCATGAGAATCAGATTTATGCACAACATCCCCCTTCGTTACTGCATTTTACCTATTACTACTACATTTTAACTGGACAGAGCCAGATGGGGAATCTCTACCAGATGATGAGCAAAAGCAGTGAGTTTGCATATAGAAACAAAGCTTAACAGCTGACAATCTTATGAAATATGAGATGAAAGTTTTAATGGATATTATTTTAACACGGGGTCTATGTCATAGTTCATGGGATCTTAGATAGTACTAATGATTGAATATATGCACTCTACATGTTGAAACAGCAACAATACTGATTAACTTGAATGCTTGCAGGCTTGAAACTTCTGAAAAACATATAGAGAAAAATTAGTATTTATCACATATGCATAGCAATAAGAAACACAATTATTATACTGAGTAACAGATTTAACAGGAAATAATAACCCTACTCTGGAACAATAGTATCTTCTTCTTCAGGTGAATTTTCAACACCAAAATACATTCTAGAAAGGCTACAAGCTAAAACATTCTTGGAGCCTGGAATATACTGAACCTCAAACTCAAAATCTTGTAGTGCTAAACTCCATCTAAGAAGATGTTGGTTACTTGCTTTCAGATGGTTGAACCATTTCAAAGCTTGAGGATCTGTTTGTAGAACTAAGTTTCTTACCCAAATGTATGGTCGCAATTTGTTCAGAGTCCACACAATACTGCGGCACTCTTTCTCAGCATGGAGTAATTTCTTTCTCTGGGTAGTATTTTCTTGATAAAGAAAGATACTGGATGAAGTAGACTTTCTTTTTCCTGCAACAAAACACAACCTAGGTCAAACTGTGAAGCATCAGTATGCACAACAAAAGACTTATCAATATCAGGCAGAATTAATATAGGATATTGAATTGAACAATTTTTCAAAGTATCAAAAGCATGTTGACATCCAGGTGTCCATACTACTTTAAAAGGCATTCTTTTACATGTCAGTTCTGTCAGTGGGGTTGCCATTTGACTGAAATGAGGAATTAATTTTCTATAATAACCAACCCAACCAAGGAATGATTGAACTTGCTTATTGTTTCCAGGAATTGGCCAATTTTAGCACATTCAATTTTAGCTTGCAAAGGTTCAATCATTCCACTACCAACCCAATGACCCAAATATACAACCTTCCCTTTTAACCATTGACATTTTGAAGCTTTAACAGTTACCCCTGCATCTTGCAAACACTAGCACAATTCTGACATGTTCCAGATGGTCTTCAAAGGTGTCTGAGAAAATAATGATGTCGTCAAGATAAGCATGAGAAAACAGTAGTCCTTGGAGAACAATATCCATGAGCATCTGAAACGTAGCACCAGCATTACATAACCCAAACGGCATTCTGAGGAATTCATAAGTTCCTTTATGCGTGATGAAGGCACTCTTCTCGAGTGACTCAGGGTCGAGCTTGATTTGCTAGTAACCTGAGGACAGATCCAGACAAGATAAGAAACTTCCTTTTGTTATCTTCTCAATTAAATCTTCTGCTCTGGGCATTGGATAAGGATCTGAGACTGTGACTTGATTCAGTTTCCGGTAATCAACACAAAAACAAACTTTGGGTTGTATTTGACCATCTGGTGTCTTCTTTGGTACTATGACCACTGGACTAGTCCATGGGGATTCACTAGGTTGAATGATTCCAAAATCCAACATCTCTTAAATTTCTTATTCAATTTGCTTAGCATGTTTGCCAAAGGCTCTATATGGTGAAGACTTGATATGTGTGTCATGTTTCACATTGATCTTGTGCTTGACTACTGCAGTTCTTCCTGGTGTGTTGACAAAAAAAGAAGTTTTCTCATTTAGGACTTCATATATTCTTTGTTGTTGATAGGCAGGGCTATCAGAATCCAAGTATAATTCAGACAAATCACCTGCTTCTCTGAATTCTTGAAGCAAATCAGGGTTGGTGTTTACTAAAGTTTCAGATGAAGCTAACTTCACTCTCAACAAATTTGCTTCAGTCTATTATCATGGTAGATTTTTGGCTTCTTTTCATGCTTGGATATCCTGACAAGTTAATTGACACTTCCCAGTTTCTGTTCAATGACTCCTGGATCTAACCAATGCACTTGCAATTTGTTGTGTCTTATTGGATCCAACAGCAATACTGAATCTCCCACTTGGAATGAATGTGGTTTTGCTTTGGCATCACGATAGGCTTTGTATTTCATCTGGGCTTCTTGTTGATGTTGGTTTGTGATGTCTGGAATGCCTTGGAAAATCTTCTGCAATTCTCTGATGTACTTAGCCACTGGGACTGAAGTATCAGGTACCAACCCTTCCCACTGAACTTTGAGTAACTCCAACAGACCTCTCAAATTCATGGGAGGAAGTTCTATAAGCATACAGAATGTATAGCAAGGCATCAGACCATATCTTCTGATGTTCTTGAATGAAAGCTTTCAACATCTTGAACTGAGTTTGTTGTACTCTGTCAAGCCCTGCACAAAGAGCACACACACAAACAGGGTTCAGTCTTTGCCAAGATCTTTAGTGGAAAGCCAAGCAAGTTCAAGTCCTTTGCCAACAATCAAGTGCCAGATAACAGAATCCAACTCCCAGCAATTAACAGTCCAAGTCAAAACCAGAATATCTCACGGAAACCAGATGCCAAACCCAAGGGAACAGATTAAGCCGTTGTCCAGGAAGCCAGTCCGAAATCAGGAAACAGAGTCAAGGTTACAGACAGGAACGTGGTTGCAAGTTCAAATGACGCGTTGCTCCCACAGAGAGCTCAAGGTGAGCTTACCAGCTTTATCCCAAAACAGGGAACACACCCTTACTTCTGGAAAGGCTCCTGCTAGTACTCAGGGCTTCCCGACCTGATTCCCCATCTAGCATCAAAGACCCTTTCCCTAGCTCTCCTGGTAGCACGTCTTTGCGGAATCCTGCTCATAGCCCTTCTAGGGGAAGAAGATATGTTTTCAGCGGAGTCATCAGACCCAGCTGCCTGCTGACTT
This sequence comes from Phrynocephalus guinanensis, assembly GCA_037367245.1. NCBI lineage: Eukaryota > Metazoa > Chordata > Lepidosauria > Squamata > Agamidae > Phrynocephalus > Phrynocephalus guinanensis. The sequence goes on from CM074738.1 coordinate 895,862, forward strand.
GAGCTGCAAGGCTCCTCCAGCAGCTCTTCACCATTTAACCCCTCAGAGTCAGGTTCTGTGACAGGCAGGGTCCTGGCATACTCTTTCTATGGCTCCTTGTGATTGTGCATGGTACGCAATGCCGAACTGTTGCTGTGTTCCTGTTAACTCACAAAGCTTTGTCATCAGTTCACCCATGAAACTTTTGGCCTGATCTGAGACTAATACATTAGGCAATCCGGTGCATTAAAAAACCTCTAGAAAAGATTTAGCAACTTGTTTTGCTGAAGTTGGTGAAGTAGCAACTACTTCTACCCATATGGAGACTGGACAAGTGAAACAGATCAAGTACTTTTTGCCTGTACTACTCTCTGGCAACACCCCAAAAATATCTATTTCTAGACTGGAAAAAGGAGTTCCTGTTAAAGGAAATTCTTCCATGTTTGCTTTTGTAGTATCAGTTGAGTAACCTACTCTCTGACAAGCATAACAGGATAAACAATATTTTTTCACATCTTTTGAGATGTCTGGCCAAAACAACTGGTTAGTGATCTTAATCCGAGTCTTAATCCCCATATGACCCAAAGTAGAAGCATGCACCAACTTCAACACTTCTTCTCGGTAGTGCTTAGGAACTACCAACTGCAAATGTGGAGCCACTGCAGCATTATTGTCATGTAGGTTTTCTCTGTAATCTCTTGCCTTCTGGACCCTTCCAGCAAAATCTGGCTTGTCTACCTGGGCCTAAAGGTAGACCCATGTCAGCAAGATGTCTGGCATCAGCTAAGATATGACATGACAATTTTTCTTGCCTAAATTCAGCATTAGGTTTGATACAGGAAAATTCAACATTCTCACTTCCATCATTAGCATCAATGACATTTTGACTAACAATAGGCACTTCTGATTGACTTACAATAGCATGAGACTGAGAATCATCAGCAATTGCAACATCAAAAACATCAGTAGCTTTAGGCAAAGGTAACAAACACATCATCATCATTTGACAAATCAGGCATCACAAGTGGCACCTGTACATGATCACCAGTAGATTGAGCTTTTGTTTGAGATCCTAACCTAACTTAGCAAAAGCCTTGCTAGCTAATTCCTAACCTACATTGCTAAGCATTAGTCCATCTTGCAGCCATAAAATCCATCCGAAAAAGTCTCTTCTCCCTTTCTCAGACTGCTCACAGCATGGGAAAACAGTCATATGTTGCTTCTTGGACCAATCAGGTTTCACTTGCTTCTGGCTGGAATGTTCACTTAGCCATTGTTTATACATTTACTTGTGTTACGTTTCACTACGAAACCGAAATTGCACTTTAATATTGGTGTTGTTTACTTTTGGCCTAAAGAAAGGCTTCCCTACTTCTAAAATCCGTCACAGCACCCAATTCAAAGTATTGGTATTAACCTTTCAAATTCTAAATTTCATGGGGCCTGGCTTTCTAAAGATCTGCCTGTCTTCTTAGGAGTCTGTCCAGAAATTAAGATACTCAGGATAAATCCTTTTAAAATAAAAACACCAGTTTGAGAAGCTCGCTTAAAAAACATGAGGGGAAGGGCATTTTTCTGTGCTGCACCCAGAAAATTGAAGACATTCCTTTTCAAGATGCAATCTGTTTCCACTCTGTTTTTAGATATTTATATCTAACCAGCCTTAAATTGTTTTTAATCTGCATCTTTTCCTGATTTTGCTGATTTAAATGCATTAGCTATATGTGATTTTAGTTTTTTTTTCTTTTGTAAGCCACCATGAGTCCCTTTTTTGTAGAAAGGTGGGGTATAAATACAATTGAGTCATTGATAACAAATCATCAAAAGTCTTGATTCTTGTAATACCTGGAACAGCATCTCCTACACTTTTAGAAAATGCATCCCATGTCAACTTATCAACCATGGACAGGTTGTGAAGGAGAGCATGTTTTAGATAATGTATTCTTTTACAAAACACTGGCTAGTGGCTAGGTCTCTTGGGCCTTACTGACACTCTGAAGTAATGGAAGCAATGTCCCCGAATACTGTATTTGCAAATTAAAGGGGAAGCTACCCTTTAGAAAGTTTGTCTACTGCTGTCAGTTTTATAGGTAACCGCAGAGAATCATCCAAGAGTCTCCAGAACTTCTCCAGACAAGAGATGGGAGACAGCTGCTCTAGCACTTTTAGGGAAGGTTGGTAAGAATTAGCTGTATTCCCCTGAATGTCAGAGAGACACCTTTCCTCTTTGGGGACCCACAGATAAACCTCTTTAGTCACAATATTCTGGGGAATCTAGCAAGTTATAATTGGAGAGCCTCCAACCACATCTAGTCTCTGATATTCCTGTGGCTTCTTAGAACAAGTTAGGAGCATTTCAGAGAGACCTTGCCTTCTCTTCCTCCTGCAAGTTTTAGAGTCCTCTTCTTAGGTGGAATTTTAAACCTTAAGATTACACACAGGCTTGTCATCAGCCCCAATGGGATGGGGACAGGCATCAGCCTCCTAGCCTCTATGGAGCCCTAGTTCAATTCTCCACCAGTTGACTTTTAGCTACTACCATTCAGCCTGACTTTAAGGATGAAAATAGGGGGAGGAGAAAAACCATATATCTTATCTTGTAGACATGAGAGCTTCAGATTTTTGTTTGGATTAAAAAGGCCTAATCTGGAAGGGGTTTGTGGCCTAGCTCCACCTAGCATCCTGTGCAAAAAGGAAGCTGCCCTGCAGTTAGATGGGATCTTCCTTTCTGCAGAGGGAGCTAGGCCTAGCTGGGCCACAGAACTTCCCAGCTTCAGTTTTCCTTTCAAGCGAACCACATGTTGGTGTTTGTGGGTATCTGTTTGTCTGATAGAAATCCACAGATGGGGAATTATGGGATTTATGAACCAAAAATTTAGGAAATCCTGTTGAGTCCACAGCAGGCTATTCCTGATGTATGCTGCTGGATTTACCAATGCCCAATAAGAGAAATCCAACACAGAGAGGTCCAGAGAAAATTACCAGTTTATTGGGCCTAATAAAGGACGGTAAGGCCAACAAACCCACAGCAAGGCAGTGCAAGATCGTCGGCCCCCAAAACAGGCAAGACATAATCTTTTATTTCCTTCCCCCTCCCTCCCACAGGGTGTGCACCTCCCCTGGGCCGGGCAAGGGGTGGTCATTGGGAATGTCCAATGGGAGCAGTCTATGGGGCCTGTCCAGGGGAGGTCCTGGGCGTTCCTGTCGCCTTGGAACTAACTAGACACCTGTCCAGGTGTGGTTGGGCCATATCTGTCCTTTAATGGGCCACCAGGGGTGTGATAATAGAGAGGAAGAGGCTGGACATTGTCCAAGGGTCCGAGTAATTATCAATTCAATAGGAGGGCTGGAAAGTCAACAAAAGGGTCCCAACTTGTCAGACAAGTTCTCCAGGGTATGTGGAAAGGAGACAATGGGAGGTCTCCTGGCAGTCTCCTTGCTGAGATTAATCCTATTGTCCATGAGGAAATTCCTGCCTCGCCCTGGAATCTCCTTGACTGATGGAGTCGCTTCTGGAAGATGCAGCCATGCCAAAGAGTCACCATTTCCCTCCTTCTCTCCCCAGGGTTCTTGCCCAAGATGGTGGTCCCAAGCATAGAGAACGGGGGGGGGAGTACCCAGGGAAGCATGGTGGGGTGAGAGGTTAAGAGGAGAGCAGGCGGGGGGTGCCCTTCTAACTCAAGGTGACAGGGAGGGGAAGGCAAGAGAAAGAGGGGGAAAGAAATCTAGAGGAGGGAGGAAAGGAGAATCCAGGTGTGTATGGAGTTTTGTCAGTGGCTTAGGCTCTTCAGGGTCTATAATGAATAATGTTGTTGTATTTCAATTAATCAAAGCCTCCTAGTTCAGCAACAGTGCCGCTCAGGCTGGGAAAAGACTGCACAGCAGCTTGCCTGTTATTTCTATGGGAAAGTTCCAATTTGTTTGGGGTTTTCATGTAGTTTTTGTGTAGAACACCAAAAGCATCTCGTAAAATATTTCATGTTATATTTTCTTAGTGACCCTACAATCCCATGTTTCATGCATTCTTTCATTGGAAGATAGATGGGATACTAATATAATATATAGACATACAGTCCTTTGAAGTAACATGCTGCCAGGCAATGAATGGCATAAGAATGCCCTACCTTTTCTATTCTCCCTTCTCTTTCTAAAGAATCTATGATCTTGCTGGGCTCAGTGGAGAGGACAGATCTCCAGACCTTTCTGTCCAGGCATCTCAGCTCTGAGAGACGTTTGCACCTTGCCAAGGAGATGCAGCAGAAGTTGTCAGAGTCACCATATGATGGGCACAGGTGGAAGCATGAGTCCTTTGCATTTGTAGATGAGGATGAGGAAGAAGAGGAGAAAACAGAGGTAAGGAAGCAGAGAGAGAATAGAAACCAAGAGAAGTAAGAAAGAAGGAATAAAAAGTGAGGAAAGCAGGGATGGAAAAAGAAAAGATAGCTCTTGTAACATGATGGTTAAGAAGATAAGATGTAGACCTGGAAATTGCTGGTTTGAATCTCACCTATGAGGATGAAACAGACTAGATATTCTGTGATTTGATTCACATATGTTTGAAATACCAATCATTGTTCACACAAGGGCTCAAGAGTTCACCATTCTGGATGGGATGTGAGTTCGGTTCCATTCCATAGCCGTTGCTTCTTTCCTTCCTTCCTGTGGTTCAGCCAATACCTCCTTTCCCTGGTCCCATCTTTGCTGATCTTTTTAAGGCTTCCTATCAAGTTCTTCTCTCAATTAAAGCTTCAGAGTACATTTCTCAAAACATTTCTATAGGAAAATAACAGGGAAAGGTGCCTAACTGTCTAGGAGTAAAGGACATCAAAAGGCTTCTGGGAACTGCAGTCCAAGAACACTGGGGTGACTCAAGATTGAGAACCGCTGGCCTATATCACTGAAACACCACTATGGACCCACCTCCCCATCTTTACAAGAACATATCACAATTAACCATGGGGGTGGGGGAGCCTGTTTGATTCATTCCATCTTGAAAAAGTAGAAACCCTCCAATGACGGTGGGGGGGAGTATTTGAATCAGCCTTTGTGTCACGCAGTCAGTAAAAAGTATGTTGAATCCACCTGTTTTATAAGCCAAACATATCCTGCAGTGTTTGACTGTGTTGTTACAGTAGGACAACCCGTATCCACTGATTCACTAACCACTGATTCAGTTATCCACAGTTGGTGGTCAGCGGGGGGAGGGGGGGTGGCAAGGAGGGAAAAAAATAAAAATAAAACTTACTTTTGCGAGAAGCCCTCCTCCTCGTTGCCACTGCGGGCCAGCCAGGCACCCTCCGGAAGGGTGGAGGACATTGGGGGTGGCGGCAGAAGAGGCGCCCATGCCCTGCCGCTCACCCAGAACAGTGGGAGTGGCAGTGGAAGCAGCGCCCACACTGTGCTGCTCACCCGGAACATCAGGGGCGGCTGCGGAAGAGGGGCCCATGTGGACCTGCAGATGCCTGCAGGTAGTGTGGGTGCTTCTTCCACCGCCACCCTGATGTTCCAGGTGAGCGGCGCGGTGTGGGCGCCTCTTCTGCCACCAACCCTGATGTCCTCCACCCCTCCGGAGAGTGCCTGGCTGGCCCACGGTGGCAGAGAGGAGGAGGGCTTCTCACAAAAGTAAGTTTTATTTTCTCAAAATAAAACTTGGGGTGGACAGGGGTTGTGGGCTGGGACGGGGGAAGACTTCTCTTTTACACCCTCCCTGACCACCACTGCCACCTCCTTCCACTTCCCCTCCTCATCACTTTTGCCACCCCGGATAAGAGCATTATTATCCACGGATTTCTGTATCCGCTGTGAGTCCCGGAACTGATCGTCCACGGATATGAGGGTCCTACTGTACATTCTTTGTGGACCTAATGATGTTATTTCCTCACTCCAGCTACTTCTGCCACTTAATCTGCAGTATAAGAATGACTTACAGGATGCTTGTAAGGACTGCTGATATGAAGTAGGCGAAGCATTTAAGGAAGAAGCAGTAGATCAAGGCCAAGTCTTCCCTTGTGTGTATGTGTGTGTTATGTCATTATAGTCGTGACCATCTCTTTGTGACACCATGTCCATGGAGTTTTCTTGGCAGGAATACTGGAGTGGTTTGCCTGTTCCTACTCCAGGCACCTACAGCACCTGGTATTCCCTGGTGGTCTCCCATCCAAGTACTTGCCAGGGCCAACCCTGCTTAGCTTCTGAAATCAGGCAAGATTGGATGTGCTTAGGGCATCTAGGCAGTCTTTCCTTAGGAGAACTAATACTTAAGGTCCTTTTTCTCTTGCAGCTTCCTGATCAGCCGACGTTCATCTCTACTTACCCCGAAGGACCCAATGGCCCAGTGATTCCACATAAGCAATTGCCAGAGACTCCAGTACCTCCAGAGCCTCCAAGTACAGTGATCTGCTTGATGTTGGGGGTGGGGTGGGGAATATTTCAGCCAGTGCTCAGAAGCCCATGTGTGCTATGAGGAAGGCGAAGTAGGGACCATCTGTAGGTTGCTTGAGTGTGGGCTGAAATTCCTGCCCTCATCACACTTTGAGGACAACATCAGCCTATGAACTGATGGTAAGAGAGCAAATGTATCTGTATAGGAAGAGGGCATAATTTAGCTCTCTTTCTCTCTTGATTACTCAGAATGCAGTTCTATGGGCAAAGACAGATGTTGTGACTTCCACAGACTTGCCTTTGTTCACTAAGATCCTAGGTATCCCAGTCACGCAACCTGTGAGCTATGGGTCATCACCAGGGCCATTTTTCTAACCCCAACACCCTGGTGTGTGTTTTCTTCTTCCTTCCTTCCTTTCTCAAAGGACAGCGATTCTGGCGCTTGAGGAGATTGATGCGGCAGCTTCTGTGCCTTTACCACCCTCCTCCTCAGCTGGAGAGAGCAGCAGAACAGGTGAGGAGTCAAGAGGACTCTCCTGTACTTGAATGTTGAAATACAGAGTTTTATTATTATTATTATTATTATTATTATTATTATTATTATTATTATTATTATTATTATTATTATTATTATTATTATTATTATTATTATTACACTTAGAAAATGGCACTGTGAGGGTTCCTTGTGATAATCGGATCTTTCAGATTCACAGACGAGATGAGGCGTAATTGCTGGTTCAACACTAAACGGATTTTTATTACATACAGTTTTGAATTCTCTGTAGGTTGCTTCTTCGTTACAAACATCAAACATCGAATAAGGTTTATCAACTTTCTCTAATAACAAAGTATCTGGCAAACTAGTTTCAAACGGGTTGATCACAATCTCCGGATCTTCTAAGGGAAAGGAGGCATTCCTTTCGCCCGACCCTGGCACGGCGTGCCACAACATGGATGCCTCGCCCAAAGGGGCATGGGGACTATATTCCTGCCCCTCCGCCATTCTCTTTGGAATTTCTCCGAATTCTCTGGCCAACCTAGAGGTTTGACCGTGACGGCCCAGGTGATCTCTTCATTTCTCTTAGACCGGATCACCTGTCCTTCCTCCCTCAGGCGGCTCTCCAGAGTCTGAGTCCCAACCGTCTTTTTCCCCTCTTCCCAACTGTCATTCTCCCCCTTCACCTCCCGCGCGCCACCTATGTCACGTTCCTCCCACTCATCCTCTAATTCCTCTATTGCCCACAGGACCTCGGGTTCCTTCTGCTCCTGTGTGCTTCCCAGCTCCTCTAAGGATATTGTTCTTATGCTTTTCGTACACGTCTCCCGTTTTCGCGATGTCTCTCCCTCTTTATCATCTTCCTTCTCGTCATCAGTTAACACAGACGGCACACCTTCTTTCTGTTTGTTTATCATCTCCTCTGACTCACACCCCCCCCTTCGAGTGGGCCGTCTGATCCTCAAGTTGTCGAGCCCATGGTCCCTGTCGGGAGAAATAATCAGCATTAAGGTGATCTCTTCCCTTTTTATATCTAACTTCAAAGGAAAATGGTTGCATACTCAAGTACCAGCGTGTGAGACGAGGACTAACATCTTTCATGCGATTTAACCAAACCAGGGGTGCATGATCTGTGATAAGAATAAAAGGTGCTCCTAATAAGTAATATTTGAGGGATGACATTCCCCATTTTACCGCTAACGCTTCTTTTTCAATTGTTGAATATTTTTGCTCCCTCTTTGACAATTTTCTACTCAAGAATAGTATGGGATGTTCCTTATCTGACTGCATTTGTGATAATACTGCCCCAATACCTCTTTCTGATGTGTCAGTTTGTAAGATGAATGTTTTTGAGAAGTTAGGAGCTACCCTTACTGGATATGAACACAATTTCTCTTTAAGGGTATCAAAAGCTGCTTGTTCAATAGAAGACCATTTAACAATTCTTGGTTGCTTTTTCCGTGTGAGATCGGTTAGAGGTGCAGCGATATCTGCAAAGTGTGGGATAAAATGTCTATAATAGCCAGCTAGGCCTAAGAATTGTTGTACTTCTTTTTTAGTATTTGGCCGGGACCATTCCGATACTTTAGTTATCTTATCTTGCATTGGGAAAATTTTACCCTGTCCGACTCGAAAACCAAGAAATTTAACTTCTAGTTGAGCAATTTTGCACTTAGTAGGATTTGCCTTCAAATTTGCTTTTCTCAATTCCGCTAAAACCGCCCGAAGATGTGCCAAATGTTCTTCCCAAGATTTACTAAAAATAATTACATCATCAATGTATGCAACAGCAAAGTCCCTAACTGGTTGGAGAACCTTATCCATGAGCCTTTGGAAGGTCGCTGATGCACCATGGAGGCCAAATGGCATTTTGGTGAAATGATACAGTCCAATTGGAGTTCCGAATGCGGTCTTCTCTCTATCATCTGGGTGCAAGGGGAGCTGCCAATATCCTTTTGTGAGATCCAAGGAACTCAGATATTTGGATTCTCCTAACTTGTCCAACAAGTCATCCACGCGGGGCATGGGGTATGCGTCAAATTTAGATACGGAATTTAATTTTCGGAAATCTATGCAAAATCGCACTGACCCATCGGGTTTAGGGACAACTACTGGGTAACTTCTCCAAGGACTATTGGATGGCTCAATAACCCCTAAATCTAACATTTTTTTAACTTCCTCCTCAATTACGGGAATCAAATGTCTCGGCCATTTCCTGCCATGATCCCTGACAACTTGGTTACTTGCGGTTTGTATTCGGTGTACACAGTAGTTGGTAGTGCCCGGACTATTAGAAAATGTATCTTTGTATTCTTTCTCTAACTCAGCTATTTGAAATCTTTGACTAGCGGATAAATCCTGACAAATTTGTACATGCTGCTCCGAGTTGTCTTTTACCTGCCATGTTGGTCCTAACTCTTCATCATCCTCAACCTCAGCCAATAACACATCTCTGTCATGCCATTCTTTTAACAAATTGACATGATATACACATTTAGATTTTGGTTTATCAGGCATGTGTAGCTCATAATCTACTTCATTAAGCTTTTTGGTAATCTCATAAGGGCCTTGCCACCTAGCGAGTAACTTGCTCCCTTCCAGAGGTAATAATAAAAGAACTTTTTGTCCTACCGTGAAACTTCGTTTTCTGACTTTTTGGTTATATCTTCGTTTTTGTCCTAATTGAGTGTTATATAAGTTCTTTTTTACCTCATCTTGAATTTGGTATAGATGGTCTCTCATCTCTATAACATGTTTAACTGTAGTTTTAGAAATATCTTCCCCATTCTCCCATTCCTCTTTTAATAGATCCAATATTCCCCTTGGAGTTCTCCCATATAGTAATTCGAATGGAGAGAACCCTGTGGAAGATTGTGGTACCTCCCTAATTGCAAACATTAGGGGGTCTAATAAGATATGCCATTTTCTAGGGTTATTCATTATAATTTTTCTAAGCATGCTTTTCAAAGTTTTATTAAATCTCTCAACTAGGCCATTTGTTTGTGGGTGGTAAACTGTGGTTTTTAAGGGTTTCACATCTAATATCTTCCACATCTGTTTGAAAGTTGTACTCATAAAATTGCTGCCTTGGTCCGTCAGGACCTCTTTGGGAAATCCCAGTCTCGAGAAAACCTTTAGTAACTCTTGTGCCAATATTTTAGCTGATGTGGTGCGTAAGGGAATGGCCTCAGGGTATCGCGTCGCATAATCAATTATGACTAAGACATAAAGATGTCCTCCCGACGATTTTGGAAGAGGGCCAATGATATCTAATGCAATTCTATCAAATGGTTGATCTATTATAGGCATTGGTATTAATTCCGCGCCTGGTGCAGGCTTGCGTTGTGTCATTTGACATTGCTTACATGAGAGGCAATATTTTTCTATCTCTTTCCTCATTGAGGGCCACCAAAATCGTTGTTCCAATCTTTTCATCATTTTATCGAGTGCTAAGTGACCCGAAATTGGGATATCATGTGCTAATCTCATAACTTCCCTCCTCCATGGTGCTGGGACAATCAATTTGTTTACACCCTTATGATCTACATAATATATTAAGCCCTCATTTTCCACAAATCCGGGAAGAGAATTATCATTGCAATACAAATTAGCAATTTTTTGTTTAACAAATTCTAAAGTAGAGTCATTTTGTTGTAAAAACCTCACCCGTTCGCGATTAGCCTGGGTCATCTCATCTCGTATTGTTCTGCTTTCCACCTCTTCATCCCCCAGTAGTCCTTCCTGTGTACGCAATAAATCATTAATTCCAGGCCAATCCCTGCATATCAACATCTCATGCGATAAGTTAGGTACAATTCCCACATTCATTTTGTGTGTCTGACCATTAATTGTTACATGTACCCAAGCAGTTCCATAAGCTTTAGAATCCCCATGAATACATTTGATATTGATGATCTTATTATTCGCATTTTCAAAGATATCTCTAACTAAAGTTCTAGCACACCCTGTATCAATAAAAGCTGTAACCTGTTTCCCATTAACATAAGCAACAATTTCCCATTGCCGAAAGGTTTTAGTAGGCCGCGGTTTATCCGCGTCGAGGCCTCCCCATGAACAATCTGTCTTTTTACAGTCGCGGAGGAAGTGTTGCGTGGAGCCGCAGCCATAACATACAGGTTTGGTGCCGATATTTCTGGCTATAAAAGTAGCTCTCGAAAGTCCCCTGGTTCCTCTTTGGATCATTTTTTCTCCGGCATTCAATACTCCGCGCGGTCCGCTTGTTCCTCCCGACGCCATTTTTGCAGATATCCTCACGGGATCATATGTTTTCTCGTAGAGGTTATTATCGCGAGATGATATTTTCTCTGCCGTGTTCTCGCGAGGGTTCGTCTTGTCTTCCGCTATTTCGAGGCCTTCTAAAATATGGATGACGTCATCTAATGACGTGGGTCTATTCCTCTTCACCCATGCCGCCGCATGGGCAGGTATGCAATTAAGCACATGTTCAATTATGATAGATTCAATTACGTGATCCTTGGTGTTCTCATTCGGGCGCAGCCACTTGATGGCATTGGCTTTGAGTCTTTGTACCCATGTACGCGGTTGCATGCCAACTTTGAATGTAAGGGCGCGAAATTTCTTCCTATATGCCTCCGGAGTTAAATTTAGTGTTAGTAAAATTGCATTTTTAACTTTTTGATAGTCTGCTGCATCATCTGGGCTTAATGCATCGACAATTTCTTGCAACGGACCTGTTAAGCATGGTGTAAGGATAAGTGCCCATTGTTCCCGTGGCCACTGAGCTGCTGTTGCTACCCTTTCAAAAGTATTCATGTAAGTTTCTGGATCATCTTCTTTTGACATTTTCTGCAGTCGAACCGGTGCAGGGTTAGAGACCCACGTATTTCGTCCTATGTGGTCCGAAGTGTTGTGGATTGAGTTGTTCTGGTTATTCGATCGAGTGAGTTGGGTTAACAGTAACCGATTTTGTTCCGCCAGCATTTCTATGATCTTATCTTGTCGGTTGTCGTTTGTTTCTTGTTTATTTATGTTTAAACCGCGTTGGGCGCCAATTTGTGAGGGTTCCTTGTGATAATCGGATCTTTCAGATTCACAGACGAGATGAGGCGTAATTGCTGGTTCAACACTAAACGGATTTTTATTACATACAGTTTTGAATTCTCTGTAGGTTGCTTCTTCGTTACAAACATCAAACATCGAATAAGGTTTATCAACTTTCTCTAATAACAAAGTATCTGGCAAACTAGTTTCAAACGGGTTGATCACAATCTCCGGATCTTCTAAGGGAAAGGAGGCATTCCTTTCGCCCGACCCTGGCACGGCGTGCCACAACATGGATGCCTCGCCCAAAGGGGCATGGGGACTATATTCCTGCCCCTCCGCCATTCTCTTTGGAATTTCTCCGAATTCTCTGGCCAACCTAGAGGTTTGACCGTGACGGCCCAGGTGATCTCTTCATTTCTCTTAGACCGGATCACCTGTCCTTCCTCCCTCAGGCGGCTCTCCAGAGTCTGAGTCCCAACCGTCTTTTTCCCCTCTTCCCAACTGTCATTCTCCCCCTTCACCTCCCGCGCGCCACCTATGTCACGTTCCTCCCACTCATCCTCTAATTCCTCTATTGCCCACAGGACCTCGGGTTCCTTCTGCTCCTGTGTGCTTCCCAGCTCCTCTAAGGATATTGTTCTTATGCTTTTCGTACACGTCTCCCGTTTTCGCGATGTCTCTCCCTCTTTATCATCTTCCTTCTCGTCATCAGTTAACACAGACGGCACACCTTCTTTCTGTTTGTTTATCATCTCCTCTGACTCACAGGCACCCACTGAGTTGAAAATGGGAGGGGTGAGAAGCATTTAATTCTCTGAGTCCTCAACATGAAAATTCCCATGTGGTTCATAGGTATGGGTATATATCTAAAACAAAATGGTCAATAAGTGTTTGGACCCCCTGCTTTCTCCAACCTTCATGAGAGTTGTACTACTCCAATAGCAAGGTAGCTTTTGATGTGACTAAAATCTTGGAGCTGTCAAGAGTCTTCAGCAGGGCTGTGAATGGTAAACAGCTCTGTGTGCTTTATACCAAATTGGCGATCCATATAAGATTTGAGAGGGCGTTTGGGCCTTGAATATTGTCAGGGAAGCTGGTACATACCGATTAGTATAACTAAAAAAGAATCGTGAAATTGCGCTAGCAGAAATCTTGCATGAATTTAGGACATACTTGTGATGGGACATCCAGGTGTGCCTATAATTGTAGTGAACACCCAGGTACTTAAATGACTTTACCTGCTCTATAACATTACCCTGACAAAGCCACTTGTGGGCAGTCCATTTTCTCGCAAAGACCATTATTTTAGATTTGGAGTGATTGACCTCCAATTTGTTGGCTGAGACATAGTCGGTGGCGCTATTAAGTAAGCTAACACCTATCCTAGTGCAAGAGAGAAGTATTGCGTCATCGGTGTACAAAAGCAATGGAACTTGCGTCAGACCCAGTTTTGGGCAATGGCTATTCACATTCCACAGATTAGGAGCTAAGTCATTTAGGAAGAGGTTAAAAAGTGTTGAGGCCAGAATGCAGCCCTGCTTCACTCCTTTATTTGTTTTGAAGGCTTGAGTTAGTTTGCCATTCTGAGACCATCTAACCGTACATAAAGTATCGGCATGCAAGGCTCTAATTAGGAGAAGTAGCCTTTGATCAATATTCCATCTGGATAATTTATCCCAAAGTAGCTCTCTATCTACAGAATCAAAAGCAAGGAAAGAATCAAAAGTCAAGGAAAGCCACATAGAGTCTAGCCTTAGATATCTTGACCTGTTTATAGACCAAGTGTGAAAGGATAGCGCAGTTATCTAACGTGGATTTGCCCTGACAGAATCCTGATTGCTCAGGGCCTAAGATGTTCTCGGCGTCTATCTAGGAGGAAAGTTTATTGCTTAGGTATTTGGCATAAACTTTGCCAATTACCGATAATAGGCTGATAGGTCTGTAATACTCCGGAGAATTAGGATCCCCCTTTTTGTAGATGAGGACAATTGTGGCAGTTATCCAATCTTTGGGTATGAGGCCGGTTCTATTGATTGTTGTGAAAAATGGGGCTAGTAGTGAGGACCACCAAGCTGGATCACATTTTAGGAGGTCAGGGGGTATACCGTCAGGGCCTGCAGCTTTACCCGACCGTAGACCTACAATAATTTTATAGATATCCTCAAGGCATACTGGCGGCCACTCGGGCAGGTTGGGGGAGGAAAAGTCAGGACAGTTAACTGTGGGCTTATTCCTATCAAAAAAACGTCAGAAAAATGTTGAACCCACCTAGATGGTGGAACTGCATCTGAGTCCTGCACCTCTGATCTTGAGAAGCCCGTAACAATAGACCAGAATTGTCTAGTGTTATTCTGAACGTCAGCTTGAAGTAGCTTATTCCACTGGTTATGGAGGAAATTTTGCTTTTTCTTAAGGAGTAGGGCCTTTAATTGTTGATGATACTGAAAGTATTTTACTAAGACACCTTGGGCATTGATCTGCCTGAAGTCCATAAAAGAAGCGCACAATAGAACCTTAAGCTCTTTGCATTCCTTCTCAAACCAATTAAGGTTCTTGTGCAGTCCCCCATAGTGGCACAGTGTGGGCTTATGACTCAAGGAATGATAAATTAGGTTTATAAAGGATTTCAAGAATTTAATCTGGCTGGAATAGTCAGGGTTCACTAGAATGCCTTGTAGAAGTTTTCTGCTTCCTTGGGCTATCACTAATTGATGGAATTTAGTGAACAGATCTTTATTGACTGGGATTTTAGACCTGGGCATCAAATTATCAGCCTCCCCGGCGGACGATGCCCTATGCTCTAGCAGATTTAGAGACAATATTAAGGGAAGGTGGTCACTGATGACATGATCGCCAACTGCAAAGTGTACTACTCGCTGTTTTGTTGATGTCGATACTAGGAGATAGTCGACAACACTGGAGCCTCGGGGGGATACAAAGGTATGTTTGCCAGCGTTAGGGAAGTCAAGGAGACCATTAAGCCAGATCATATTGGTGCAAATAGAAAATCTGGCAAGGGCTAATCCAGAAGCATTGTAAAACAGATCTTTTGACCTCCTGGTCAGTCCACATAAGGGAAGAAGAGAGTGTTCATCCTCAGCCATCCTTGTGTGTGTTCTACAAAGGTAGTAAGTATATAGCTGTAAACTTAATTCTGAATTAAATAGTGTGAGGACACCTCGAGTGGCCATCTGATCTTGCCTGCAAGGTCCATTGGATGGGGAGACTTCTGGGTGGGTCCTGGGACAGACTGACCGGGGGGAGGAAGTGGCTGGAGAGGTTGAGGAGAAGCCTGGGAAAGGAGGCATGGGCTGGGCTCTGCAGGCTGCTGGGAGCCATATCGCTGGAAAGCCATATCGCTGGAAAAGACGGGGGTGGGGGTGGGAGAAGTCCTCTTAGAGAACCCTAGACTAGGGAAGTATCTGTGAGTCCCTCAGGGGACAGTAGGAGTCTGTGGTACTGTGGAGAAACTAGTTTGCTTTTGTTTGTAACTAGACAGTGGAAGACAAGCATGGGACTGATTCATCTGAAAATTGACTGCAGAAAGGCAGGGTGCATTTCGATCTGTTTCTGCCCTCAAGGCTCTTGAGAGAGTGGATCTCCCCCACCCCACCCCACCCCCGTGGTAATCTGGTGTGGATTCAGAGTCAATGTCTCCTTCTGATCCTGGGATTTATTTTTCTCTTCTCTTTAGGAGCCCTTAAAGGTTGAAGACCCAATGACACCAGAGGAGGTATGTTTGGAGGTACAGTCAGAGTGCAGGAGTGGGTGCATCTGAGGTATAGTCAGCCCCAGGCCCCTTTCATAGCTGGACTTCCAAGAGGGTCATTCTGAGAACAGGCCACAAGAACATTTATTCTTTCTATGCCATACTTTGTTCCCACCCAAATAATGTTGCTCTATATGTGTTGCTGTGAGTATGGATGGCTGTGGGTTATGGAGTAAGAAACAGGGAACCCTTGCACCAGGAATCCAAAAATATACTGCATAACAGAGCAAGATTGAGCAGAGGGCAGAAGGAGATGGATACCCTTTCAGTTCAACTGCATGTTGTTGTACTAAGAGGTTAAACCAAAGGCTTTATGGAGAAGGTAAGGTTTAAGAAGGAATTTGGAGAGAAAAGGAGAAGTGCCAAGAGAAAGTTTATGCTTGTATTGAGAGAAGGAGAGCAATTTGAATGCATGTTAGAAATGGCTCCAATCAGCCAGCAGCACTCACCATGGGCAGGAGCGCTCCCAGAACATGAGAACAGGCAAAGGCAATTTGATAATTATTAGCATTATCATTATAATTCTGATAATGCTAAAATTGCAACACTCATCATTCGTCTGGAAGTTGAGTCATGGCTACTGGACTTCTTTTTGAGAGATAGAAACGTTTCGCTGTTCATCCAAACAGCTTCATCGGTCTGAATGCAGCTGGTGCAAACCCTGACTCTTATAGGCAGCTTTGACCTCTAGTCACCCTGGCCTCAATTAGGCTCATCAGATGAACTAAATAGGCTCGTTAGGGAGACAATGGTATCCTTAGCCTTGAGGTGAACCATGGCTTAAGGTGCTGAAACCTATCAAGAAAGGGTCGTTAATGGGTCGTTAGCTATGGCCTTGGTGGTAAAGGCTTTTTGATTTGTCTTGGTAGTGTGGAAAGCACAGCTTGATAAGTAGCAGATAAACTATGCCGGAGGCCACCACCTCTGTTGAGGGAGGGATTTTCAATGCTCACATGAATGGCCTCCCTTACTCCTCTTTCAAACCACCTCTCTTCTTTGTCTAATATGTGTACATCCTCATCTTTGAAAGAGTGCCCTTTCTCCTTCAAATGGAGGTGTACTGCTGATTCTGGACCTGAGCTGTTACCCCTCCTATGTTGGGCCATCCTTCTGTTTAATGGCTGTTTGGTTTCCCCAATGTAGAGGTCTGAACACTCCTCACTGCATTGGACCGCATATACTATATTGCTCCTTTTATGGTTGGGTACCGGATCCTTTGGGTGGACAAGTCTCTGCCTTAGTGTGTTTGTGGGTTTGAAATAAACAGGGATGTGGTGTTTGCCAAAAATCCTTTTAAGCTTCTCTGACACTCCAGCCATGTAAGGAATGACCAGGTTCTTCCGCTGGGTCTGGGTCTCAGACTGATCCCTTGTTCTTCTGGGATGGCCCACTGCTTTGTTGAAGGCCCACTTTGGATATCCACAGGCCTTAAGTGCTGTCTTCAGGTGCCTGTCTTCCTTCTTCTTGGCTTCTGTGGAGGTGGGGATGCTCTCTGCTCTGTGGCTTAGGGTCCTGATGACTCCTAGTTTGTGTTGTAATGGATGGTGGGAGTCGAACAGTAAGTATTGATCTGTGTGGGTGGGTTTCCTGTAAACTTCTACTTCCAGGCCACGGTCAGGTCTGATGATGACTGCACAATCCAGGAAAGCCAGCCTGTTGTCTTCGGCCATCCACAGCAACAATCTGCCAGCAGCAGAAGCAGAACTACTCAGGATAAAAGTCTCTGCTGCACTCTCCAGTGCTCAACCACCACCACCCAACCTCACCAGCCAAGAGAGAAGTGCTCTGACATCCCTCAGCAGGGATGAAAGCATCACAATTCTGCCTGCAGACAAAGGAAGGTGCACTGTCGTCCTCAACACGGTGGACTATCACAAGAAGGTTATTACACTTTTAGATGACCAACACACGTATGAAAAACTAAAAAGAGACCCCACCAGCAATTACAGGAAGAAAGTAATAGAATGCTTAAAACTCTTGGAGCAAGAAAACATAATTGACAGGGTGACCTACCACCAGTTATATCCCGGAGAGACCGTCCCCTGCTTTTATGGACTTCCAAAGATCCACAAGCAAGGAATCCCCCTCAGACCAATTGTTAGCAGTATAAATTCAGTGACGTACAAGATTGCAAAATACCTGGCAACTATCCTAGCCCCACTGGTTGGACTCACGGACCACCACGTACACAATTCAGAGGAGTTTGTTTCTAAAGTCAGGGAGCTGAAACTGGATACAGATGAAACCATGGTATCCTTTGATGTCACATCGCTCTTTACAAGCATCCCCACCACTGATGCCCTAACGATGGTAAAGAGAAGACTAAGAGAAGACAGCACCCTCACCTCCAGATGCCGACTCAACCCAGACCAGATATGCCTGCTCCTGGACCTGTGTCTGAATACCACATATTTCATGTACAGAGGGGACTTCTACAGACAGAAGCATGGTTGTGCCATGGGTTCTCCAGTGTCACCAATTGTTGCAAACCTATACATGGAAGAAGTGGAGAAGAAGGCACTCAACACCTTCCCAGGGACAACACCATCTCACTGGTTCAGGTATGTAGATGATACCTGGGTGAAAATCAAGACTCGGGAAGTACAGGCCTTTACAGACCACATCAATGCAGTGGACCCTAATATTAGGTTCACTAGAGAAGACACCCAAGACAACAGGCTGGCTTTCCTGGATTGGATTGTGCAGTCATCATCAGACCTGACCGTGGCCTGGAAGTAGAAGTTTACAGGAAACCCACCCACACAGATCAATACTTACTGTTCGACTCCCACCATCCATTACAACACAAACTAGGAGTCATCAGGACCCTAAGCCACAGAGCAGAGAGCATCCCCACCTCCACAGAAGCCAAGAAGAAGGAAGACAGGCACCTGAAGACAGCACTTAAGGCCTGTGGATATCCAAAGTGGGCCTTCAACAAAGCAGTGGGCCATCCCAGAAGAACAAGGGATCAGTCTGAGACCCAGACCCAGCGGAAGAACCTGGTCATTCCTTACATGGCTGGAGTGTCAGAGAAGCTTAAAAGGATTTTTGGCAAACACCACATCCCTGTTTATTTCAAACCCACAAACACACTAAGGCAGAGACTTGTCCACCCAAAGGATCCGGTACCCAACCATAAAAGGAGCAATATAGTATATGCGGTCCAATACAGTGAGGAGTGTTCAGACCTCTACATTGGGGAAACCAAACAGCCATTAAACAGAAGGATGGCCCAACATAGGAGGGGTAACAGCTCAGGTCCAGAATCAGCAGTACACCTCCATTTGAAGGAGAAAGGGCACTCTTTCAAAGATGAGGATGTACACATATTAGACAAAGAAGAGAGGTGGTTTGAAAGAGGAGTAAGGGAGGCCATTCATGTGAGCATTGAAAATCCCTCCCTCAACAGAGGTGGTGGCCTCCGGCATAGTTTATCTGCTACTTATCAAGCTGTGCTTTCCACACTACCAAGACAAATCAAAAAGCCTTTACCACCAAGGCCATAGCTAACGACCCATTAACGACCCTTTCTTGATAGGTTTCAGCACCTTAAGCCATGGTTCACCTCAAGGCTAAGGATACCATTGTCTCCCTAACGAGCCTATTTAGTTCATCTGATGAGCCTAATTGAGGCCAGGGTGACTAGAGGTCAAAGCTGCCTATAAGAGTCAGGGTTTGCACCAGCTGCATTCAGACCGATGAAGCTGTTTGGATGAACAGCGAAACGTTTCTATCTCTCAAAAAGAAGTCCAGTAGCCATGACTCAACTTCCAGATAAACTCACCTGGATGACTGAGAATCTTCACAGACAACACTCATCATTCTTTATCAGCTGCCCATACATGTATTAGAATGTGACTGCTGGGAATCTGTCCAGGAAGGGTAAAAGATGTTGTGGTGCACAGGGCAAAGGTGGCAGCAGGAGAGTCGAGGTCAAGGCACAAACTGTGTATGTGAACCCCTTTTTCCTTGTGTCAGATAGAAGCTTGGGAGCAGCAGGAGCTAGACCAAGAGGTGTGCTTTGACAGCTGCCGCATTGACCCCTCTCCCTTTCAGATGGTGGAGAGGACATCTCTGCACAAGGTGAGTCTCTCTCTCTCTGTGTCTGTCTCTCTCTCTCTCTCTCTCTCTCTCTCTCTCTCTGGACAACACTCTCCTCACTTACTGCATCTTCTCCTACTCAAGTTCTGGTCCTGCACTGCCTTTCCACTCTTGTAAAACTGCATTTTTACACAACAAGGCATTGCAGAGATTGGAGTTATCTTGCCTTTTTTTCCAAGCTTCAGGGGGTGGTCATTCCACGTCAAATCAACCAAGGAAAAATCCATTTTGGAACTTGATGGCATGAATTTGGTTCATATTTGGTATGTTTGCACCTTACCATGAGATGTTTTAAAATATTTTTTCAGATTTTTTTGGTCCATCTGTTCCTGAACTATTGCATTTTCAAAATTGCAAAAAAGAAGAAGGCAAAATTCACTAGCCACCATAAATTGAAATGCCATTTAATAGATGCGTGTGATAGATACAGACCTGGAACAGGCAACATTTTGAAGCTTATGAGTAGAACTTTCATTTGATATACAACATAATGCATTTTTACATTTTAAAGAAAATTACATATTTAAATAAATATAAAATTTGAATTTTTGGAAAAATTGATTTTTTAAAAATTTTTCAAAAAACTAACACTTAAAGATACACATCTTGTAGCCAGTAAATCCAAATTCCAGGATGGCATCTCAATGGTAGTGACCATGACAAGGAGCCAGAGATCATACATTGTACAGCGTTTGCTACTTCTCCCCCCCCTTTTTTTTTTTTCATCTGTGAGGGGCATTGGTGCTCTCATTTGGGGGAGGCAACAGAACCTCCCACAACCCCATCACATGCTGCCTTAAAAAAAAGAGTGACATTTGTAAAAAAAAAACTGTGTGTAAGTGCCATCATTTCTGGACAAAAGAGTTATATGTTGCCAGATCTTAGCTGGCCCTGGCAATAGCTCTGAAAATTCCTGGGGCAGAGGGTGGGATCACCAGAGACAGGAGCAACCAAATGCAACTGGGTTGCCACCTGCCCTCCTCCCTTCCACCTAAGTAGACCTTACCCAGCCACCCTTGCTGGTTGAGTATAATATTTGGGTGGTGCCCTACTTGCCCAAAAGATAGGACCATATCTGATCTGATCTATAAAGGAATCATTGTGCTGGACATTGAGACAATTTTTCTCATTAGATGGAGCTGCCCCAACTATAACTGAAGGGAGCAGAAAATCAGCATAGTAGTGCTTTTTGTGGATATTCTGCATCCATAAATATAGCATCTGTCACAACTGTTTGCTTGGATGCCAATATCTAATGGGTTTGAAATCTTACATTCTGTCCCTAATTAATTGGGTAATTATATAAATAACAGTTTTTAAACCCTCCACCCCATTTCTCTGTCACACAAAAGGGAATGTTTTGGCTTCTAATGTCCTGCCTGCAAAGACTAATACAGGAGCATCCTGGAACCAAGCAAGGTTTACCTTTCGTTTTAGAACAATTAGTTATGATATTTACAGTTCAGCCCTATGGAGTAGTTATACTCGTGGACAAGTAAGACACCCTGCCAAAATAAAGCCTGCTGAATGCTTTGGGGCTTACTTCTCAGGTAAGTAAAGCATTCATCAGTTGAAACTCACACAATTTGCTAAGGTTTACTTGGGACTCAGAAAGCTGAGCACAACCTGTTTTTGTTTCCTGCCAGGAACTGCAAAAACAAGATTCAGTTGAGCACCTGGACTCTTCTCTGCCATTTTTCTGCACTGGCATAAATGGGTTGTGCTCAGACTGATGAAGTAGGATTCATCCACAAATGCGTGCAATTTGTTTGGGGGTTTTTTTGGGGGGGGTGTCCCATAAAAGATATCAGTTTATCTTATATTTTTGTAATCTTGGGGACCATGTGGCCTTTTCCTTGTCCTTCCTTTGCAGAACAAGTCAGCTTTGCTCACAAGGAAACATTATCTAGGGTTCATGGGTATTTATCATAAATTGTTATGGAAGTTAAAGTCAGCCGGCATGCTGACCTTTCTTCCCAATTCCAGCAAAATAAGGAGTGGTGGTTATTGAGGGTGGGGAGATCTCTACCTATGTTTCTGAAAATCCATGACATGAAGAGCTGCTCCTCTTTTTTGGCTCCAAATTTCCTTTACTTGGCTTGGGTGCAAAAACATCAGCCACCTGCCTGCTTCAGTTTCTCCATGAGCCTGCAGCAGGGAGCCTCTCCTCTTCCTTCACTGACAGAAACTCTGTTCTCTCCCGCCCCTAGACACATACGTTGTTCTCCTTGCTGGGACTCAGCCATGCCTATGTGACCAGTATGGGGAAGCTGAAAGGCGTGATTGCCCTGGAAGAGGTAAGTCATGCCTTTGCTACCTTTATGTGTCTGCCATTACCAAGATTCAGTGCCCAATTGCAAAGAGTGTTTTCACTCGTTAGATTTTGCTTACTTCTGAAGCAATAAAAACTGCACTTCTCATGACACCAAACAAGAATGGAGACAGGCAGTAGTTTTGCTCCCTCTTTTGTTTTGAAGGTAGAGTTTTAAATAGAAGTCAGCACCAGGGAGGGGAAATAGGGCAAAGTACACACTCCCCCTGCTCCTGCCCCCACTTGCTGATCTCAACTTCTGAGTGAATATCAGATATGGCGAAAAGGGTAGTGGAGAGAGAAGGAAGAAGAGGGAATGAATGTAAGGGCTTGATCACGCAGGCCATTGGAATCCTTTCTTTTCCATCCTTTTTATCTCAACATATTTGTATGCATAGGCATGTGGTATGTGTTTGTGTACACACACACACACACGCACGCACGCACGCACACACACACACACACACACACACACACACACACACACCTCTGAATCCATTCACTTGGCTGTAATTTCAACTGGCACACTTCTTACTATTTGTATCAATTCTGTAGGCCATGTGTGCTACTTCATATAAATCATTTTGCTTTGTGTTTCTGCCCTCCGCCACAAAATCGTAATGCTGTATATATATTACGATTAAGTAAGTGATATATTGCTAAAATGGCAAATATTAAGCCATTTTTCTGTCACTTCCAACTGTTAGTCAATTTTAATGTGCCATTTGGTGGGATGTCTCACTAGATAAAGATAGAGTAGTATTACAAACAACTGACTCAAAGGGTGGTATTAATCTGTGCTTATGCATACAGCCTGATTGGCTGTAAATCATAAAATACAGTATTCATATTAATAAAAAGGACTTATTGAAAAACTGAGAGGAGGTCAATTAACCCATAATCCATACAAAATCAGAGACAGTGATTACAGTAGGGAAGACATTGGCTAAGCGGTACATCAGTAAACTGCTGCAGAGAAAAAATGAAAATAAAAGTGAGCAATGTATTGCTAAGCATTTTTAAAGGGTACAAGTGCAGTGGCCATGCATCCTCAAAGCACAACCTATTTGCAATGTTCACACACATTGAAATGATAAGGATTGAAGTGATACAGGGATTGGGTCATTTTAAAAAAGTGGGGGAGGGGGAAACCAATTTGTTGGCCAAATGAATCAAAGTTTCATGTGTCTTGTGTGAATGGAAATTTATAAATCAATTTAAATAAGGACAGAGTCAATATAACTGGGGTTCTTTTGTCAGATAGGAGTGTTGTTAATTTCTGCTCCTCAGCTGAGCTATGGACTGCATGTAGAGGAAGAGGCTATCAGACTGTAAACCAGCCTACTGCCTGCCTGCTGCTATGCATGTGTGTGTGTGTGTGTGTGTAAAATGCTTCTCTTCATGCCTCTCTGTGGAAATGCCTATGTACATATTTGCAGATAAATGAGTTTAGGTTGTTTACCTCACCACTGCCAGTATCACCTGCAGACCCCTTGAAGGCCACTGATAGAAGTACCCCTGCCTGTTTTCAGCAGACACATTTTGCATTCCACTGTGTCTAAATGTTTTGCAGTTTTGTTAGAAAACAATGCAAAACCTGTTTACCAGAGGAAGGCAGTGTGATGAGTGTTTATATTCAAAAACAGAAATCTCCTTTCGGTCCGAATTTTTGTTTCATGAATTATGAAGTGCCAATGGATTAGACCCAAAGAATCACAGGTGCTCTAGCTTGGTGAGGGAATCATTACTCTGAATGCTTTGAGGAAGGCCAGTTAGGACTTGCATAGAACTACCATTCCCGGGTTTCTGCAAGGTGAGAGAAAAATTGTTAAACAAGTTGCCTCAGTGGTAGTGGTATGCTCTAGCCATTTTTCCATAGGTCCCCCCCCCCCCACAGTTGCATGCTAGTCATGTCTGACTCTAGGGGTGGTGCTCATCTCCATTTCCAAGTCAAAGAGCCAGTGTTGTTCAAGTCTGTGGCCATGTGGCCAGCATGACTGAGTGCATTTCTGTACATGAAACACTGTTTACCTTCCCGCTTTTTATGGTGGTACCTATTCATCTACTTGCATTTACATGCTTTCAAACTGCTAGGTTGGCAGGAGCTGGGTTTAACAGCAGGAGCTCACTCTGCTGCGTGGCACCCAGGATTCGAACCACCGAGGTGCTGTCTTTGCAGCAGACATTTCAATGCTGTAGCCCAGTGGTTCTCAACCTGTGGGTCCCCAGATGTTCTTGGACTGCAAATCCCAGAAATCCTGGCCAGCTTAACTAGTGATGAAGTCTTCTGGGAGTTGCAGTCCAAGAACATCTGGGGACCCACAGGTTGAGGACCACTGCTCTAGCCCACTGACTCCCAACATCCCTTTTTCCATAGAGATGCCACCAAATGAGGTCCTGTATTCAACGTCGGCCTAATTTAAGTGATGTTCCTCCTTTTAAAAAGCAATATTTGTATAACCAGGAGCACAGTGTGGCGCTCTGGGAAGGGGTGGGGGAGAGAGCAAGAGAACATAAGATCAGCTGTCCTGTTAATTCCCTGTTTCTAAAATTCTCAGCTCCAGAAAGCAATTGAAGGTTCAACACAGTCTGGGGTCCAACTGCGTCCTCCCCTTGCAAGCTTCCGTGACACCACAAGGCAAAAGGAGCAGTCCAAATGGGCCACACAGACATGGAGCAAGCAGAACAGCAGCACAATACCTGAAGGTCCTGTGGTGAACTCTGAGACAGAGAACACAGTATCCCTGAGAGCTGCTCCCTTACAACCATCCCCCAACCTCAGGGAAAGGAAACAGGCTCACTCCAGCTCAGTTGCTGATACAGAACTGGAAGAAATGGAGCTTTCTGCTCCTGCTGCAGAGAACATCTCTGACATCCTCAAGGATCTCAACCTATGCACCATAAATCTGGAGGAGGAAGAGGAGGAGGAGGAGGATGACGACGACGATGTCCCGCTATAATGATGCAAAAGATGGGTCCATCTGGCCTTGTCACCAAGGTCTTCCTGCCCCACTTGTTTCAAGGAGAGGACACGGATGGCCTTCATGGCACCCACAGACGGCAATTCATGCTGTAGAAGAGTCTTGGCTCACTGGCCTGGCTTTCCCCTCAAAATTCCCATCGGAAGTGGGGTATGAAGAGCCCCATTGAGTCAAAGGACCTGGTTTCTTATCTGATGACTGTGGCCACCAGCATGTGCCCTAGTGCTCTGTTTACTAAAGGGACACTTCAACCATAGACTGTGCAGCAATTGTTTTTCAGATAACCCCTCCCCTGCTCTTCCTGTCACTCATGGCACCATTTCTCTTCCCTTATTTGATGAAACATTCAGCTGGAGGTGGGGATGACAGATTTAAACTTGGATCAACCTAGCAGTAGAGCGAATTCAGGCTAGTGGCTGAACAGATCCAGAGCAAGAAAGCAAAGGTTCATTGTACAGGTTTTTTTTTCATTCTTGCAGTGCCCTTTCTTGCAGAATAGCCCTCTATGCCATGTTCCAAGTATGAAATTAAGCCCCGCCCCACTTTTAACTATAGTCTTAACTTACCTGTTCATTCTGTGATCTTCCAGATCCATTCTATTTCTGAATTCCCACCTGGAAATGTCCTGTTCTGAAATTTTCCAGTAATACATGTACTGTTGTTGGCTATGGTTTTTTTTTAAACAAGGCTCATACTGTATTGTGTGCAATATCTCTGCCCCACCCATTGGGAAAACAAAAGCCAGGTAGGAAGGCAGTGGTAGGCTGAACAATAAAGGCAGCCTGTATGATTTTATCTGTGTAGTTGAACTCTTGAGATGTGAAAGCAGAGGTCTCAAGATCCTGGACAAACACACCACAACCAGAACTCCATTTGCAAAATCATCTTTAAAACGCTCAATTATTGGTCTTTGGCTGCTGGGATCATGACTGAAGAGGAAAGGATCGAGACCTCTCATCAGCCAATAGTCTGTATAGTATTCTTCAAAAACCCTCTGCATGTGCAAACCTAGCATCTGTATTGAAGAGAAGGGCCACACATATCATGAAAAGCTGCCTGTGTGTTCCTCCAACAAAAGTCCTTGCTGGTGCATGGAGTAGGCCCAGCTGGATCAGGAAGCTATGATTCACCTGAAGATGACATGCAAAGTAAAACCAGAAAGGTGCCCATGTTCAAGAGTTTGAAAGTGGCTATGGTTACTCAAGAGAGGCAATCAGGCTGTAATTTACCAAAATATGTTGCCAAAGTCTTAAAAGCTCGTGTCTAACTGTCCTTATAACTATAAAATGAAAATCTCTACAAAATGATTGTCTTAAACATAAAGGCCAGTATCCTGTTGAATCTTTCACATGTGTCAAATTGCAGCTGTGGAAGCTGCTGTGGGGAATCTGACGAAGCACTGGTTGTGTGCCTGGTGCCTGCAACAAACTTACCCGTTTGTTACAGCACCCTCTGCAGTTGGGGCTCCACTGTGTTTGTATATATTGGCCAATAAATCTCTGGAAGAAAACAGTTGTGGTTAGAGGTGACGCTAGGGAAATATAGAGAAAGCTGATATTTTTAAAGTTCCATTTATGTTATAGTTGCATGTACATTTTATATCAGGGTAACAGACCTGGCTTCCCTAACTGTAGTTTATTAAGGGGGTATTGAACAAAAACTACACGTCCCAAAGCAAAAGTAAGTGGACATTATTCTACTTTACATATGTAATGCAGATCTTCCCCAGCCACAATCAACCCAACCCAAACCAAACCAAACAAAAAACAATCAATCAATCAGTCAATCAATCAATCAATCAATCAATCAATCAATAAAGGTCCCTGCCTTTGGCTTAAACTTTGAAACTTAGAATCATAGAGTTGGAAGAGACCTCAAGGGCCATCCAGTCCAACCCCCTGCTATGCAGGAACCCCATCACAATATTTCCGAGTCCGACAGATGGCCATCCAGCCTCTGCTTAAAAATCTCCAAAGAAGGAGACTCCACCACCCTCTGTGGTAGCATATTCCACTGCTGAACAGCCCTGTCATGAAGTTCTTCCTAATGTTCAAATGGAATCTCTTTTACTTGACATAGCAGTGTTCTCCAATCATGCACTCAAGTCTCCTTGCATCTCAAAGATTGTGTCTCCAATTACAATCATTATAAGCATCAAAATGATTTAGGTACCAACTCCTGAACAGAATTCACTCTGCCAAATGGAGAAGTGCCTATATGTGGATTTTAATGGGTTTTCTTGGTTTAAGCCAGGGGTCTGCAACCTTTAAGACATAAAGAGCCACTTGGACCCGTTTCCGACGGGAAAAAAAAACTGGGAGCTGCAAAACCATTGCGACATCACCGGGCGGGCAGTGTGGAGCGGAGCGGCGAACCTGTCACAGTCACCTCCCGGAGCCGCGGCAAAGGTTCCAAAGAGCCGCATGCGGCTCCGGAGCCGCGGATTGCAGACCCCTGGTTTAAGCAGAAAAACAACACTATAATAGATAAAAATTCTGCTCTGCTAATCTGACTTGTCCGAAAATTGTCATAGAAATTGATAAAAACACATGATTTTAGAGTACTTAAAATTCTCCAGTCTCTACTCCGTACAGAAAAAAAATGAAGCAAGCAGAAACTGCCATGACAGAAAGAAGATAATTCAGAGAAGACTACTAGCAATAATGCAGGATGATGTTGCATCTGACAGTGTTGTCATTGCACCAGCAGTGATCTCCATTAGGAAAATCTGACCTCTGCTTGTATGACAGCAGTACTTCTGCAAGCAGTGAAATCCTGCATCAGTACACTGGTAGGACTTTGTATTCAGTGCATGCACAACAGGATGCCACTCAAAGCTTTTCCTCGTAATGATATATTTCATCATATATTTCATTTCTGTCGGTCATGTCCTAGATAGCGTGCTCTGGGTAAACTGCATCTTTTGACAGCACACTCAGTGCAGTTGAAAGGTGCATGAATAGAATATAGGATTCTCAAAGCAGTTATAAATACATCACCATTGGGGAGGATGGTTCTCAAAAGGCATTAAAAGGTATCTCAAATGTGTGATCCTGAATTGGTGTCAGCATGAGATCTTTCCACACTCAATGAAGTGTTGTAGGGTTAAATGCTTGTCCCCTTCCTTTTCTGTTGCAGAATGCTGCACTATAGTTCTGTCAGCCAGATATTCTTCAGAAGGTCTATACCATTTAGGGTTGGGCACCAAATGAAAAATGACATGCTGTTTCATTGTTTCATTAGCTAACAAAACAAAACGAAATGACGCGCCGCATCGTTACTTGCAAAATGAATTGGCATTTTTACATTGAAACAAACCAATTCATTTCTCTATAACTCGCCCCTCTGGGGTCCTAGAGACACCAAATTTGGAGTCTCCCACCCACCCACATTAGTCCCAGATCACTCCACCACCCAACAGTTCCAGTTCCCCCATCCTGTCCAGGCACCCCCCCACACACACACACACTAGCTGTGTTTTTTTCTGTGCGGAACAGCACAGCTTTTTTGGTCTTGTTCTTTTATCACTGTTTTATCAGTGTTTTATCAGTGGGATATCAGGAAGGGGTTCATTCTAAAAAAACCATATGGGCAGGCTTGGGTTATGGGAGGGCATGTTATTCAATGCCAAATGGGATGACCCAGTAGAAAAACTTGACACCAAAATGGGGTGCCCATAGGAATACATTGGGGTTGGGTTTTTTTGGGGGGGGGGTGGCTGGCCTGGGAATGGGGGAGTGGTTTTCTCTGCTTCTATACCTCTATGCCTCATGACAGCAGGGTATATAAAGGGGTGACTACTTTCAGTTCTGGGAGTCATCTGGGAGTTAGAGGAGGATAGACGTCTCTCTCTGGCGGTGGGAGATTTAGTTAGTTGCATCTAGCTTGCTTGAGCTCTTTGCTGTTGCTACTGGCTTGCTTCTTGAGCTAATCTGCTGCTCCCTGTGCCTGTGCGGCAGGCAGCAAAGCTGTGTGTTGCTTGCTGTTTGTGTGAGAGTTTTACTTTCTCTTTGTGTGTGTGTAGAGTCTGAGTAAGACTGTTCAGGTCAATTCTAGACTGTCTCCAGTGGTTGGCAGCCAGTGCCACCCACCCACCACTTTTTAATTTACTTTAATTTAATTTAATTTAATTTTATAATTTTATAATTATATTATATTTGAGAATTTTGGGAGATTGGGAGGGTTGGGTTGGGCTTTCTTCTGTATTCCCCCCATCACCACCATTATTCCCAGACCAGACCAGTCCACCGCCCACCTTTACTAGTTCTCACATCCTGCCCCCCCCCATTTTTCTGTGCTATTTTGGTTCTTTTGTCAGGGTTTTATCAGTGGGATATCAGACAGGGTTTCATTGCAGCAGGCTTTGCTTTATTTGCAATGATTGTTGTACCCCTCCAACCCCCTTGAAAAAGTACAATTCCTTCCATCCACACATTATTTCCAGTCTACCACCGAATTGTTTCTGTAGTATACCAGTTCCTCCATTCTGTTATTATAATACCCTGGCCTGTGTGCTTTAAGTACAACATTCCTCCCCTGCCTCAGACATTGTTATTTCCACCACACACCAGTCCAGGACCAATACTTCACACACACACACCCCATTTGTTTTTGCACGTTACTATACTGTTCAAATAAACAGTAATAAAATGAGGAGCACTACTCCTATCAAAATTAGGAGTTTTTTCTCTGCTGGAGGCAGCAGCAGAAGGGCCACTAGTGAGGCAGGTGAAGTCCCATCAGACTGTGCCACAAGCCAGGCCACTGAGCCTGAGGCCGGGGAAGTCAGGCAGCAGTATTCTCTTTGTGGTCCAAGTTCTGAAGAACCACTCCTGTTCTTGAGGAGTCCCAGGAGTTGGTCTCAGAATTGGAATCAGGAGATGAGCAGCAGCAGCAGCAGCAGCAGCAGCTGGAACAAGAGGAGGAAAGCATGCCCCTTCCTCCAGCGTCAGCAGCACACACACCCCAGTCATCTTGGGGGGGGGGGGGAGTGGGATTGGTACTGGGAGCCAGTCCCAAACAGCTGCAGGCAGAAGCAAGCTTTGGGGCTTCTTGTGGATCACTTCTCCTGCACTGAGGAAGACCTGAGGCTGGCGACCTGCAATACCTTCAAGGTGGTGGTGCACAGAGACAGCGACCCCAGGCATCTGTCCTCAATGGCCTTGAGAACTCGCCTGGAGAGGCACCACCCCAGGTTGCTGCAATGCCCCCAAGCTGGCAGGAAGAGGGAAGCACAGGACATACAGATGGAGGCTCCAGAAGGTAAAAGAGCTGCTGGCAACACCACCAGGGGAGCAAGACAAGGCAGGCTATATTGCAGGATGTGCTGCCCCTCAGTGGTGCACCAAGAGTGAGCTAGCGGGCCATGGGCAGCGCACAGGAGGCAACCAATTGTATGGTGGGCAAGATGGTTGCCTTGAGCCGGTTGCCTCTGGCATTTGTGGATAGTCAAAGTTTCAGGAACCTCCTCAAACACCTGGTCCCCAATATGAGCCTCCATCCAGGAGAACCGTGAGCCGTAGGGTGATGCCATCCCTGTATGAGTCAGTGAGGAAGTTGGTCCGGGGCCAGCTCGTGCAGGCCAGAGGTCAGTTGGTTCACTTCACATACAACCTCTGGAGTGGTGGCCACCATGGTTACTTGTCCCTCATGGCTCACTGGTGGCAGCCGGAGGATGTGTGTGTTGGTATCGTGGCATTACGGCTGGGGCCACAGGGGGAGGCCCCCCAGCCAACCTAAAGGCTACAGGATGGTTCTGCTACAGGCACGGAACATGGAGGACTCAACCATAGGCAGAAACATTGTGGAGGAGCTTCTGAGTCAAGTGGGACTTGGCACCCAAGGGGAATGAGAACCATGGCTTCATGGCTACAGATGCAGGCCGTAACATGTTGGACGCGTTGGCCGAGGCAGGCTTGAAGGGCATTGTGTGCATGGCCCACAAGCTACACCTGGCCGTGCGTTTTGCCCTGGGTCTGGGGAGCCAGGTGAGGGAGGCCTGGTGTGAGGGGACAAGGGAGACCAGGGCACTCCTTGATGAATGCAGGCAGCTGGTAGGCCACTTCTCACGCATCGTAAAGACTGCCTGGCAGCTGCGTGAGAAGCAGAATGAGATGGGGATGGCAGAGCACATCCTTGTGCAAGACATGCCCACTCGGTGGAACTCCACCCTCAACATGATTGCCTGCTTGGTGGAGCAGAAGGATGAGATTGAGGCCATGATGTCCACTACACTCAATTTCCCAGGGGGGAGGGAGTTGGACATCAGTGCAACCAATTGGCTTGCTCTCGGCCAAAGGGTAGACATCCTTAAGCCCTCTGAGGAGACCACCCAGGTCCTCTTTGGTCTCAAGGCCAGCCTCAGACATGTCATCCTCCTCATCCATGCCCTTGACTGAGGCCAGAGTGCCAAGAATCAGGCTGATTCCTCGCTCCTCCTGAAGAAAGGGGTCTTGGTCAGGAGGTTGCAGGCTGGCGTGCAGACTCGACTGATGCCGCTCTGCAGCCAGAGGATCTACCAGCTGGCAAGCCTGTGTGATACTTGCATCAAGGGCATTCTGGCTCTCAACCTTGAAGACACTGAAGAGTACAAGAATCAACTGTCCCTCGAGGTACACAAAGTTGTGGAAGTGCAAGGCGGGCATGCACAGCCAGAGATGCAAGGATGCCGGCTGAAGGCAGGGGAGGGCTCATCCCAGGAGTCCTCTGTATCAGGGTGTGTCAGCCAGAGGTCAAGTAAGCCATCGTACTTGGCCTCTGCTATTACCATGGCAGTGTCCTGGTTTTGGGTTTACAGGCTGCAATAGGAGCAGGACTCTGGAGCTGTAATGGTCCAGCAATACATGGCTCCACCCCCCCCATGGCAGATCCAGTAAGTCTGGCCCCAGTTGGCCCAGCTGGCCTTGGACCTGCTCTCCATCCCTCCCACCAGCCTCCAGTGCGAGTGAGTGTTCTCATTACTTGGGGACATTTTGCAACCTCACCACTCACGCCTGGAACTGAGCAATGTAGAAAGGTTGGCCTTTATAAGGTTTATCCTGACTACTTAGGGGTTCCCCGCCTCCAAGCCATAGTCCTCCTGCCTGCCTGCCTGCTTCTCTGCCTGCCTGCCCTCCTGCCTGCCTGCCTGCTTCCCTGCCTGTCCTGTTGCCTGCCTGCCTCACTGTTTTTCTGGGTCTATCATGGCCCAGTTTTTCTAAGGCCTTCCCTGGCCATACCAGGGAGATCCACTCTCACAGTGTGCTTTCAGGGGCTCAAAGGGCCCTGTTCAAGTAAGGGGGCAAATATTTTCTTGCAAAAGAACAAACTCAGCCAACTGAGCTGTCAGCAGCTCATTCAAAATCAAAGTGCAGTACGAAACCAGTGCTTCCATCTTGGACAGCATCAGCAAGGCTTCCTCTAGCTTGGAACAGGATGTCATGAAGCGATCGGGAGAGTTGGCAAATAGGGAGAAATGGCAAGCCGTAAGGCAGCTATTTAGCTCTCCCTCCAGCCTTGCCCCATGTTTTTCACCACCATCTAGGTTCCCCATGCTTTCCTGCAGTGCCTCATCTCCACCACTGCACAGGGTCTGAATTGCCCTAATTCCTTTAAGTTGCAGCTTTGCAACCCTACTCCCACAGGAAACCAAAGGCTCTGGTTTACAATGGGAGTAGCATACTCCTGTCTGCTTCATGGCAGTTCATAGGAGTAACACTCTTGGATCGCATGTTGGCATCGTTGCTGGTCAGTACTATGACTGAATCAACAGGTCCTAGATGGATTCCTGTATTGTTATTTTTTGTCAATACCTCTATGAGAAGAAGGAAAGGGAGAGAGGAACTGTGATCTCTACAGCCTGGCTTATTAGTGTGGGGGTCATGGGAGAGGTTAATTTTCGCGCCTGCTGCCTACCTTGGATGTGGTAGCTTTATTTGTCAGGAACCCTCTATGGAATTGAACTTTTATTCCCCGTTACCATGGTGCTGCAGGGCACAGAAAGTAAAGCACAGAAAAACATGTGTGGTGTGTGTTTGTGCCTCCCTGTGCTCAGAGAGAAGACACACACCACACAACAGCACAGCTTCTGTTTGGGACTGGAAAGGTTTTTGGGAGGCATTTTGGGTAGGGTTTTATATTCTTTCCTCCCTCCTACCACCTTTGAACTACATTCCTTCCCACCCACACACATTGTGATTTCCACCACCAAGCAGTACCAGTTCCCCCATTCTCAACTTGCACAAGAATGCACCTGGCCGAGCCCCACTTCCAAAAAACAACAAAATAGAACTGGAGTCCTCCTATTCCATTATTCCTAGCTAGAGTATTCTGGCAAACTCCTAACTTCCTCCTGGGCCTGCTGGCCTGCCTGCATGTTATGGGATCTGAAAGACCCATGTATTTCTAAGACCTGCCTTGGTTTTCTTGATTTAATTCTTGCCTGCCTGCCTGCCTGGTGGAGTCAAATTCTTCTGATACAGCCCTTTGTGCCTTGGTGGGCTTCAAGAGGAGAGTTAGAGGATGCTCCACACCACAGTGATTTCCATGCTGCTAGGTGCCTGGCTGAGATCAGTATTTTCAAATACTTTTAAATTACAAAAGTTTTTTTTTACTGGTGGCACCCTGTTTGGTGCCAAATAACTTGCTCCCCCATACCAGACCTCAAGTTGGGGTGCTTTGAGGGGAGAGTTAGAGGATGCTCCACAGTGATTTCCATGCTGCTAGGTGCCTGGGATCAGTATTTTCAAGTACTTTAAAATTATAAAAGTTCTTATACCGGGGGCAGCTCATTTGGAGTTGAATAACTTAGCCCCCATACCCCAAACCTCTCCAAATTTGGGGTGCTTAAAGGAGAGAGCTTGAGGAAGGTCCACAGCAATTTTCCTGCTGCTAGCTGCCCAGGAACAGTTTTTCCAAGCACAGAAAATGGTGCTTAGAAATGTTTTTGTCAGGGGCACCCACTTTGAAATTTAATAACTCGGTTCCCTGAACCTAAAATCTCTCCAAATTTGGAGGACATAAAGGGGAGATTCCAAGGAAAGTACCCACCAAATTTGGTTCCTCTAGGACCCCCGGGGGCATGTTATAGAGAAATGAATCAGTTCATTGCCATTTAGTTTCATAGGATTTTTTTTAAAAAAAAATCGTAACGAAATGAAACAAAACAAGGGGGCCAATGAAACAAAGTGAAACACAATTTCTCTGTTTCGTGCCCATCCCTACTGCCATTTAAAAGGCGGAGATGGAAAGATAATTTTGTCTGCATCAAACTATAAAATGGCCAAAGCCGTTAACAAGTTTTGTTCTGCAGCCTCTGCTGCTCCAGAATTGTTAACACAGTGACCATCATCCAGTGATGTGCATTCCACTGGCTAGATGCAGAAAATGGGGCATGAGGTTTTCATAACAATTACTACCAAGTCACACACTCTCCATCCCTGTATCATTTTACAAAGGATCTCATGGGATTACTGACATTTACCCTAAAGGACTTGTTCCAGTTCTGTTAATTTTTATTCACAACATTATTACTGTTATTTTAATGTCTTCAAAATGTACTATAAACGATAAACATGACAGAATGCTTGTAAACATCTACATGATTCCTCAGACGTGTATTGTTGTGGGACCCAGGTTCTCAGAGTGATTGATAGAACATAAGACATGAAAGATTAGAGTATGTGGCAGCATCTTACCTGCATTGATTGTTCTGTCTTTAAAAGCTGTGTTCTCACAGAAGTGGCCAAGCTGTGCCAGTGCTTCAAATACAGAATTTTGTAGCCAAAGGGTGTGTGGGGGGTGGGGGGTGGGGGGGTGGGAGACACACATACTCTAAATCCTGTATATCCAAGACTAAAAGTCAGGCAGACATTTCATGACATGTCCACCTTTATATGTGACGAGGAGGTCATTGTTCTTCGGTAGAGGAACATTCAGTCTCAAGTAGGCCCCTTGAACAGCTTGCAGCGGCACAGACATAGATTTGACTATTGTAGCACAAATCAGGCCATCCACGCCGATTCTGAGTTCTGTGGGATATCTGAGGGCTTCCGCTCATTAGACCACCAAGCTTGTCATGAATTTTGCAAAGAACAACTGTTCTGGGTTTGAACCCTCTTGACCTACCCCGCCCAAACACTATTCACAATGAAGGATGGCATACTAATCTGTTACGTGGAGAAAGAAATATTGCCAAAACATGCATCAAGCTATAATAATACATAGAAAATATGTGTTCGTACATGAGGTAAGAAATCATTTTGTTTAATATAATTACTTCACATCCTGACACAGAATCTTTCTCCTGTAATCTAGTTTTTCATGTGGAAGCATTGTCATGGAAGACCAATCATGTAAGCATCTATTTGAAATCTGATCCAGACATTTGTTAGCATGCCATTTGAGACTTATTTTTAAAGCAATGGATTTTAATAAAATTTTATAGTATCAACTTTGGCATATTGCTTTTTATATTCTTCCCTGCACATGAGAATAAGCAAGCACACAATCATATTTTTTTTAAAAAACTGTCACAGCTCTTACTTCGTCTGAATCCATCTTCTATTTTCTGTAATTTTAGAGCAACTGTCTCACCAGATGGCATTCCTTGAATTATAACCAAAAGGTACAGTAAGTACCTGCCAACATGTTCTTCAAGGAATTTTATTGGACATTTTTTCTTATTGTTGAACAGGATGAACTTCTCTTGTCATCAGACTTGGAGACGGAGGGAAGGATGCAACAGTATTGTATCTCTGGAAGCTTGCTCCCTCCCATTGTACTGCTCCTGACCTAGTCAGTGCTTACTCCAGATGGTACTTCCAGATTTTTCCAAGTTTTTGCACAGATCTACGTCTCTCCCCAACCTCCCTGGCCCCAAACAGTTTTCTTGTAAAATGAAAGGAACAAAAAAGAAGAGTGGCTGTCCCAAGCACAAAGCTGCGTTGTTGAAAAGGCTTGCAACATATCACATTACCCCTCACTGGTACAGGGCGGCCAATGCTTGAAAATCATCTCCTTAAACTTCATGTCATAATAGGAAGACAAGGGAGTTGTGGTCCTTCTCCCCTGCCCCCCATATAATGTCTGCAGTGTGTTACTAAAGAACAAAAATACTAAATATTGCCTTTGTATATACATTTATATAGGTTATGATATTCTGTTTAAGAAGTTTATTAAACCAAGGCCCTAAGTGCACATTGCTGATTTCAAACATGCTTGCTGTCTCCCAAAAATGGCAGGCACGGGCCTGTTTCCCAACCTCCGTTCATACAACGTAGCAGACTCTCTCTCTCTCTCTCTCTCTCTCTCTCTCTCTCTCTCTCTCTGTGTGTGTGTGTGTGTGTGTGTGTGTGTGTGTGTGTGTGATTTCTGATAGATAGTAAATTATACCCATGATGGAAGAGGGCCGAGCTACATACCTGGCTGCTGTTTTAACTGACATTTTAATTGACAAGTGTACTTTGTCAATACTGTAATGCTAATTTGGCTCCAAACTGGCTGCCCTTTTGGCACTCAAATGTGTGCCAGCTATTACTTCTCACTAACTGCAAAGACTGAGTACATTACAATCCCATTTCTAATCTGGGAAACAAAAATAATGCTTCGTCTTTGCGAAAGGAGTCATTTTGTGAACAGCACGGATATAATTTCAGATGCCTCTTGAGATCCAGTCTTTTTTGTCTCATTTACTGGCCTAACACCTTTATCTCCTTTTCAGCGTGCAAAAATTAGTATTTAGTAAATAAAACACAATTCCACCAACCACAATGGCAAAATCACGTGCTGTTTAATATCAATACATTTCATAGGTTTCTTACATGCCTCTTCATAATAAATGTTCCCTTTTTCTTTGCTGATTTTTACCATGACCAGGCATGAAATGCCATTTTTTTAAAAAAATCTATAAGTATAGATACATATATTAGTCATTCATATATATGGTGTGTATGTATATATATATATATATATATATATATATATATATATATATATATATATATATATATATATATATATATATATATATATATATATATATATATTATTCTCATAAGTCACATTATCAAAACATGCACAGAATAACCAGCAGAAAAGTTTCAAGCAACAATGTTTTGGAGCTGGAAGACCCAAGGCAAATATGTTTTCTTTCTTCTTTTCCTCTGCTAGGGTGCCCAGGACAGAAGACGGTGAGAGGGTTGCCACGATACTTACAATGGGCCTGCTCTCCCCCCCACACACACACACCCTTTGTTCTCCCTGAAAAGTCATAGACCTCAATAAATGCCATCCTTTAAGGATGGGAAAAATCCAAGTTCCATCCCTTGTTCAGAAACTTAAGAGTAAAGAAACGTCTTAAAACTCTCCCCATGATGTTAAAACTGTCTCATGTAGCTTAAAAAAACCCTAAAAGCCATGTGCCTCGAACCGTTGTTTAGCTTTATATAGGCTTCCTCATTCCAGTTTCCGTGGCTCTTTTATATGCTGCTCCTGTATTCTGAGTAACCCCCTTCCCCCGTTCTAACCCAACCTATTCCTGAAAAATAACTTTTAAAAAAAGTACAGCAGATTGCAAAATTATCACTGGTGCTCATTTTGTAGCTTGGAGGACACTGTGCATTCTTAGGTGATACCACCACTTTACATACAGCACCAAATAAGCCAGAGAAATACACAATAATATTGGATTATATTCATGCAAAGAAAATTTCTGTCTCTTCTCCACAGCATGGACATCACAGCAGAAAACAGAGTAAACTACGCCCAAGGCTCTCTGGTTGCCCAGACAGATTAAACCAGACCCAAATGGTTGTTATCTTCAAAGAAAAAGAACTGAAAAAAACCCTGTTGGAAAAGCATGGCACAACAGTCAAAAGCAACAGTGACAGGAAACTCAGGGCTGAGACTTGTGAGGAGGTCAAACTGGTTCCATAGAGCACCAACAATGGGACTTCCATTACCACCTAGACATCTAAGGTGGTTATAGGATGTACTTCTTTAGAAGGCCACTGCAACACACCTGACTAGAAGGCTCCTCCACACAAAAACTGGACCACATACAGAAAACGTATGAGAGAGAACATTTCAAATCTCCCCACTCTAGTCCTCTTGAGTTACCCAATCTGAGGAAGCTGCTCTGCTTCTCCAGGTATCCAAGAAAAAGAGACAAATCTCAAAACAAAAGCAGGCACCACATGTTGTGCAGCTTCACAACCTTGCCTCCCATCTCTACCCCCCCCCCAAATTGCTTCCCTTGCTTTGTGAGTCACCATCTCACCTGGCTTTGGGGCCCATTTATAATTATTTCCCCTGTGGCCCTTTCCATGGCCAACTGCCCCAGACGCTGTTTAGCCCTTGGCCAACCCTTGCTCTTTGACCCTGCAAAGGTTCAACCTCTTGCTCCCTGGTTTGAGCCTATGATCTCAGGGAATAGTACTCTGCTGAGCCAACAATGATACCTCATTTGTTTCTTGTTCTTCAGGTCGTGAAGAGCTTTGTGCAGGGGAGCATTCAATCCTCTGAAGAAACATGGCTTAGGCTGAAGACATATTTAGAGAAACTGAGGTCAGAAGGAAGAAGTACACTAAATGAATGTGTAGTAACCAAAATGGCCACAAATTGGTTTTTATACCAAATTCGTGTCCAGAAGGGCTGACATGACAAAGCAGAGAAGCCATTAACAGTCAAGGAGAATTAAATCTTTACATTGTTGCTCTTTTTTTGAATTTACTTGTCCTGCTGTTTTCCTCCTCATGATTCTTTGAGGCCAGATGTAGTTCCGTCAAAGAAAAAATAATAATGAAAAACCAGGAGGGGTAGGGGGCTGCAGCTGACAAATGCCCTACCAAATATAAATTCCTCTTGCATAGACAGAACACGATGCGTTCTACACATGAATTTTCTCCAGATGTTGGAAGCAAGAACTTACACCTAACTATACTTACTTGCAAATTAACCCTCCTCCCTCCTTTTGCAATAACTTTGGCATACATTACATTGTTCTTTCTTTTTCTTGTTTTCTCTTTAACAAATTAACAGGAATTTAAACATAATTAAGTTCTTGTGGAAGGGATTGTTCCAGACACGGTAGTTCTGACTCTTATACTGTTCTCATGTATGAAGATAGGACACTCAGTTAATCTGCTTTCATTCAAGTGCATAGTTCATGCATAGTTAATGGCACAACCACATAGAAAAACCAATCTGGTGCCTGAGCTGGTGCGATAAAAAAGCCAATGCTAAAGATGGAATATGAATATGAATATGGATAAAAGGAATTCATTTTTTAAGAAATGCAACCAAACCACCCACCTCCATCTGCCACCTTGTCACATATTTGTTCCACAAGTACAAAATTATCCAGTGGGAGATCTACCTCTTAACTGATGCAATGGGGGGGGGGGGGCTGCTCTGGCAGTTCAGGGTAATTTACGATTGTTTTTCAGTTCTGCTCTTCACCCCCTCTCTCCATTCAGTCTGATTTTAGTTATATCTTTTTCCAGCCCATAGTTTAAAAAGAAAAAAAATGCTTACTCTTTTGCCCACTTTTCAGTTCTCAGATCCTTCTGTATTCTCTCTCCCTGCTTCCATTTGAACATTAGGAAGGACTTCATGACAGTTAGAGCTGTTTGGCAGTGGAATATGCTGCCACGGAGGGTGGTGGAGTCTCCTTCTTTGGTGGTTTTTAAGCAGAGGCTGGATGGCCATCTGTCGGAAATATTGTGAAGAGGTTCCTGCATGGCAGGGTGTTAGACTGGATGGCCCTTGAGGTCTCTTCCAACTCTATATTATTATTATTATTATTATTATTATTATTATTATTATTATTATTATTATTATTATTATTATTATTATTATTATTATTATATAGATTCTTTCGGACTATCGCCATTTTCTCTGGCTCTGCAGGAACTTTGCCAAAAGAGTGTACAGAAACTTGGAGTTAGGGGCCTCGGAGAAACCCCAGGTGCACCTCTTCCTTGGGATCTGCAACCTCTCCTCTGAGGGCAGATTTGGGTTATTGGGTTATTTCAAACCCCAAAAATCCCTTAGGAGGGAATGTTACCTTTGATTTTTATGAA
The DNA here is from genome assembly GCA_037367245.1 of Phrynocephalus guinanensis. Classification (NCBI taxonomy): domain Eukaryota; kingdom Metazoa; phylum Chordata; class Lepidosauria; order Squamata; family Agamidae; genus Phrynocephalus; species Phrynocephalus guinanensis. The sequence goes on from CM074738.1 coordinate 935,967, forward strand.
TGATGTTGTTTTAGTTATGTTTTCATTTCTAATATTTTTGCTTTCTATTATATTCTTGTACCGTATCTGTATTCTGTAATAGTTTGTTTTATGTTGTAAACTGCCTAGAGTGGCTTTCTGCCAGATGGGCAATATATAAATGAGGATTTGAGGGGTAGGGTGGGCACATAGTTTCCACAAAGCCTGTCCAAGGTCCCATCTGCCCACCTTAAACCTGAGAGACTGCCCAACTGTGCAGATAATTATAGAAACTACTGGCCGTAGCTGAGGCCTCCTCCTAAGCATAAAGCCTCTGAACCAGGCATGCCCAAACTTTGGCCCTCCAGATGTTTTGGACAGCAACTCCCACAGTTCTTTGCCATTAGCAGTCTAAGCTTAGAATTCTGGGATTTATGGTCCAAAACATCAGGAGGGCCGAAGTTTGGCCATGCCTGCTCTGAACCATGTCCTGTGAGCTTCTACTTCTTCTTCACAGGTGTGAAAGGTGAGTAATGCATGCACATTAAATATATTTTGTTGTGTGTTTTCTTCTTTGAACAGAAAGTATTTCATGTTTTTCGTATTCCTTAACCATGTCAGCCACACTGAACTTTTGTTGAAATGCATGGTATATATGTCCAAATAAGGCAAAAGCAAAAGAGAAGGTTAAAAAATTAAAGAAGACATACTCTGTGGGGCCTTAAAATACAGCTATTTTACTGTCAGTTTTCACATCCACTTGTTCATTTAAGCTCACATTAAAATACAGCAGCTAGTTTTTAAGGTGCCACCATGCTTTTGTCTTCTTTCCTTTTACTTTGGTTTTGCCTGATCTGCTAGCACAAACTAACAAAGCTACCTCTTCTAAAAAGTCCAAATAAAAGTATATTTAAGAGAAATGAAGGAGGGAGATGGGACATGAAGTTCCATAAGAACTCCATAGATTGTATGGACTGAGGTATTTGTGAAGTTTCCAGTAATCTTGGCTGTGCCTACTGTTAGCAGGATACAGCAGTGCCTCTAACTACTTGCCCTTCGCAAGACAAAACGGATTATATCAAGCTAATCAAGCATGTGGTAGGTTGATTAGCATGACAGGTTTCACAGGGCATGAATCAACCACTGCTCCCATCTCATTCTGATCTAATTCAGACCCCCCCCCACACACACACACACATATCCACACCCATCAAAGAAACAAATTACATTTACCTTGGCTCTCATATATCAAGAGGCTTTTTTTCCAAGGCAATTCCCTCCCAACCCCCATTTTATCATACCTAAAGCCTAAGGCTTAAAGCTACTTTATGAGCACCTATCCCCGTTAAGATTTGGCATAATCAGAAATATGCCACCCCCTTTCTTCTTGGCTTTCAAGTTAATTTTAATAAATGAACCAAACGATGTTGGAATAAAGCTGGCTAGAATATATGCATCCATGTAAGCATCTTCATTCTGTACGAGAGCAAATTATCTAGCTTTTCGTCGCTCACTGACTAGGCTGTATCTCTTGGCATTGTTGCATTCGTGCAAAAGAACCAATAAGTGGCAGCAGAGGGTTAAAGATGACACCAGAAAACAGATGTGTTTGGAGAGTCCTGGGCCAGATCCCAATGCATGGTGAGACACAGACTATTCCTAAGGATTTCAAGGACAGCCCTCTACAAACAAGAGGGGCACGGTCAATATTATGCACGTAAGTCTTCAGACACTGGGCAAACTATTGTCTCACACATAAGCACAAAACAGTTAAGTTATACTGATGTCACTTTGCAACTTAAATGCCATTCAGCATTCACAAGATAGAAGCCCATTGCCTATGAATACAGAGACATGAGATGGGGACACAAGATACATTTACCACGTATTGTGTCTGAATTGCATACCTGGACTGTCTGGTTTCAAGCTGGCAGGAGGAGCCCAGTCAGTCTCACTGCATATATTTAACAAGAGGGCAAGCAACTAAGAACCACCACATGTGCAGTACAAATGTGATGCATGTAAGCTGCACTGAGGCTCCACCATAGCAAAACACAAAAACATTACTGCACGTGCACACATGTATTCAGAACCACTGCAGTTCAGGAAGCATGGCAGCTGGTGGCTTAGATGCTCGCTCCTCCAAACCGGTAGAGCTTCAAGGTCCGTCTCCTGTTTGAACTTTCTCTGGGGAGAATTACCCAGGTGGTAAGGGTATTCAGACTCTGGCAACTCTTAGGCAATAAATCTTGAGATCAATTTTCCACTGTGGAGGTAGGAGTCAAATGCAGAACCATCTGATGTTAACCAGGAGAATAACACACCCACCCTGCTTCGTCCTGCAGACTTGTTCTCTGGGCCACTTTTCTCCCAGTGAAAGCTAAAGTGAGAACTAAATCGTGTTACACAGAAGGTGAAGGAGCAACAGGGGTAGATTCACCCCTTCCTATTTGGTGCTGGAAAAACACAGAATACCCAACCTCACCTAAGAGTTTACTGACAGCCATGTAGATCCAAAGACGCAATCCAGTCCTTATTGTGCATTCTTCCAGCTTTTCTCAGTGGCACTTATATCCATGGTAACTCTGCTGCTGGCAAAACCTGACAAATTGGCTAAGAATCAGTTTCAAGCAGCCCCCCTTCATTCGATTTGTGCTTATACAGCAGTTGATGCCACACTATGTATAGTTCCTCTTCAAGGTGCCACAAGACTTCTGTTGTGTCCCCACCCCTCAAAAAAACCATCACAGCTAGCTCTGAGTTTGGGGTAATAAAACAAGCTCCTCAACCCTTAAGGAGTCTCCCTTTACTCTTAAACATTGTGTTGGTATCTGAACCACTGGCACCACTACCACTATCCTTAAATGAAGGAGACAAAGGGGATTTTTAAAGGGGTGGGGGAAGTCAGTGAATTTAATGGGCAAGTCCAGATTGGCCTTTTTTGCATGGGCTGGTGCAGTTTATATTGCACTCGCTGGGAACAGGCTAAATTAGAGCATACTGACCTGCACTAAAAAAGCAGAAGGCCCTGGCAGGGGCTTAAAATGTTGCAGGTTGGTGGTGCCCTGCAGCAAATTGGTTTGCTCATGTGACAGTTGGGGGGAAAGGATAACCAATCTGCCCCAGCCAAGCACAAAGAAAGAAAGAAAGAAAGAAAGAGAGAAAGAAAGAAAGAAAGAAAGAAAGAAAGAAAGAAAGAAAGAAAGAAAGAAAGAAAGAAAGAAAGAAAGAAAGAAAGAAAGAAAGAAAGAAAGAAAGAAAGAAAGAAAGAAAGAAAGAAAGAAAGAAAGAAAGAAGGGTGGGGGTGGGGCAAATGTCTGTGCGGATATGCCCTAAGTGTCATGAAATAAGGACATTTATTTAGAAACTACCCCCAGCAACAGGATGGTTTAGTAAGGACTGTAGCCTGGTGAATAGGTAAGGTTTCTAGCAAAATGCTGTTTAATTCTACAGCTGAGTTGTGATTCTCTATTTCACTTCACATAATATTTTCATCACATTTATCCCTTACCTCCATAAACACAAACTTAACCTGCCCATCTTCCTTGTTGTTTCTTCCTTTTTTTCATACGACATGTCCCTCTATGCTGGCTACCAGTTAAAAGAAAAATACCTCTTCCAACATTCGTGACGTATGGAATTATAAAATGCAGAAATTATTTGCAACTTTTTTTAAAAAAAGGCATTAAAATAACAGATCCAAATAAGATGAGCCACTTGTATCCAGCGCCAAGATGAAAGCTGGGTACATTTTCACTGGAACAGAATTACCGTAAACATCCAGGTTTAGTCCTGGTCCTGGAGAGGCACATGGAACATACCAGTTTGGAGGAAAGCAACAGGTTGCTTGAATCTCCACACGCCACGCGCGTGCACACCAACCATCACAACACTGGGAATAAATCAAAACTTTCACTTTACCCTGAAGGCTCGGTTATGCTGGGATGACTACAAGATCGTTAATTATCTGCCCCCAGTGAAGAGCCCTCTGCACTTTTTGCTGACTTCATAAAACACCATTGCCAGCAGAATTCCCCCACAAACTACAGCCACTGTTCAGGAACCAAGATAAAAACAGGAACATGAGGTTCTACCCCCACATTCAGAGCAGTGTTATATCCAACCCTCTGAGCCTTGAGAGGTTGGCACCATAGCATGTAAACATATTTTGGAAAAAGAGGCTGGCTCCCCAGTGCTCAGAATCTGAGCTGCTTCCCTACTTGAGGAGCCTGGAAGAGGAAGGAAATGGTAACAAGGAAGCAAAAAGTTGACAACAGGCTTTTCTTTCATGTATCTGTGGTGACTGCTTGTGCCTGGGCCTTTGTTATGACAACATGTCCAAAGAAGGTGCAACAGAGGGGAAGACGGAGCCTCCTGGCTTGTGAAATCCATGAATTCTTCCTCTTCTTCTGTGTTAAAACTGCAGGGGAGGAAGTATGCCACCACTTCTGCCCTTAGCAACAGCATCTGAAGGCAAATCTGAGTTTACATTGTGGACCCACCGTGTTGTCTCCTCTGCATGAAGGGCCACCACAGCATGGGAAGCAAAGCAGTACAGTTGACTCCTCCATCCTGTAGCCAACAGCAGCTCCACAGAAAAGAGGACTAGTGGCAAACCACCTCTACATCTCAAGTTAACAAAACAGATCAAGTTTGCTGAAGTAACATCCAGAGAGGATAGATGGGACCATTTCCAGAAGGCATCTAGTCATCTGGCAACTGTTAAAGCTGTCTCTGGGCAAGAGTGTCTTATGTTCACTTAAGCACCTGCCACTTGCTAAGGACCACTTGCTTTTGGCTTGGCCTGGCAAACAGAAGTATTCCACATCATTATAGTCTCCCACCTTTGATACTGCGCAGAAGGCCGGAGACTTGGAATGATTATTTTAAATTGTATTATTTTACTGTGGCCCCCTTTGCTTGCTATGGTGAAGGAGCAAGAGGCACCAAACTATGTAGGCCCAGAAGCTGTAATATTTTAATACAAACAATAAAAAAGAAAACCAAACAACTCTCTCAAAATGAGAAAATCAATCAGCTTATCCTTTCCCCATTTTTGACCACAATGAGGCCTGAGGAATATTTATATGTCAGTGGGTGGGTGGGTGGGTGGGGAGAACTAAAAGGATGAGCAGAAGACAGACACTAACAGGAGGAGGTTCACCCTCTTCCCAGTCTCTGATTCATCAGCATTTTGGCACTACAGAGGATCCTGTGATCCTAGGAAAGGAATATTTCCTCACACTAGGTTGGCTTCCAGGCTGTTCCCTCTGCCAACTACAGCTTAAAACAACAGTCCCTTGGAAATATAAAAATGTAGGGGGGGGAGTAAAAATGAAGTCTCTCATGTAAACTGGGAAACTGTAATACTGAGGCCGTATCTGGTGGCTTTCTACATCTTCCTTGTATGCAACTGGAAAGAGAGGAGTCTTATGTCTGCTAAAAATATAAGATTAGCAGATGATCCCCCCTCCCCTTTCCTTCCCCTGCATGCAGTGCCCAATATTAAATAGGAGAGAAAACCCGCTCCAGCTCCCAGGCAGGCAGAGAGAATGGGGTGCATAAGGAGGATTTCTGCAGCAGTCAACACATATGTGCTGGAGAATGAGGTTTGGCTTAAACTCAAAGAGCCACTCTGTCCGCCATTACAGGATGGTTGGTAGTGTGGTACCCTTACTTCTGGCTTGGATGACTGCTCTGTACTGAAAGAAACTCTCCCTCCACATTATGTCCTTTAGGCTTCAATGTAGAGCTTCATCCCTGACAACATTTCTCTTTCGTTGGCAGATTTTAAGACAATTCCTGGGGCTGCCATGCTTACTCCTTGTGCCCCAATTACTCCTGTTCCATCATGCCACAATCGCAAACTTTTCTCTACATCCTCACAGGTCCTGACATTTGACTGCTGCAGCAGAGGGTAGCAGCAGAGGGTAGCAGCATCTGCTCAATGGTGGCACCGAGACAGAATCTGTATTCCAAAATCCAGAGGCTTGCAACCAGCACAAAAACTGTATCCATGACCCCAACAACGTCCACCTGGTGCCACCATCTTGCCTTCCCTGAGCAACCTGTGCCTGTGTGTCCAAGGCAGCAGGTCTTAAAGGTTCAGCCCGACATGTGCAGGAAGAGAAGGGGGATACTTAGTAAAGCCCAGCACTTTTGGTCCTTGGCTTGCTTTCTCGCAAATAAAAAAACACGTACAAACAAGTGTGCTAGCATGTTTGGAGGTTTAGGAACTGGAGAGGGACTTCCCTAACACTTCCCCCCACCCGTGTTTCCCATGCATAAGGGCAAAGTGTTCCTCAGTGGCAGCATCAGTTGTTGGCTTCTCCTTCCTCTTCGTCAAAAGACTGCACCCCAGAAGAGGTGACGTCCGAAACCTTGCGGATAAGGGCCGCAGGCTCTGGCTCCTCTCGGGGAGAAAGGGACTCCAGGTCCCGGCACACAGCATCGTCCTCCTCTGGCGAGGTCTTCTGCTTCAACAATGGGGCCTTCTCCACCAATGGATTCCCATCCTCCCCTGTGTGAACCCCTACCAAGATGCTGGACTCAGCACTACCACCACTGCTATCGCGGCTGCCACTTCCTCCACTAGGAACTGTCTGGGCAGGCCAGGCATCTACAAGGCCAGGCTCTGGCTGAAGGGCCTGCTGCTGTTGCTGCTGTTGCTGCTGTTGCTGCTGCAGTTGTTGAAGCTGCTGCAACTGCTGTTGCTGCAGCTGCTGTTGTTGAAGCTGCTGCTGTTGAAGCTGCAGCAATTGGTGTTGCTGGATAAGGTTGTTCTGCATCAAAACACTTTCCTGCAAGTTAGGTTGAGATTCTTCAAAGTTCTGGCCAACATAGGAACCGGCAGCAGGGGAAGCAATGAGGGACTGGTCACTGGTTTCCCAAGCATCAGATGAGCCCAGGCAGTACATGCCTTGTGAGACATAGGAGTGAGGCCAACTGTCATACTGTGCTTGGGTCAGGTGATCTGTGGGGGGGGAGGATAAAAATGAACATAAAAAAGATAAAAAGGGAAATCAATCAGAGAAGACCAAAAGCAGAGCTGAACACTTTAAACCAAGCAATTTTCACAGCAATTCCAGTAGGTGAAGTCTAACTGTTCCATCAAATCATGCCTCCTTAGGAAATTTGCAGATTCTTTAACCAGGTCTTGTTAAGAAGGGTCACCATTAGAGAAGAGCATGAAACAAACTTCTGGTTCATTTCGTTATTCATTTCATTACCTAACAAAATGAATAACGAACCCCAGAGTGAATTTAGAATGAAACAAACCGGAAAAATTGGTGCAGTTCAGTTCGTTTTGTTAATGGTAGCGATGTCTCCTACCTGGTGCTGGTCTTCAGTCTTCCTGGCTGCAGGGAAAAGCCCATCAGCCTGTGCTACAGCTGTAATGTGGACCACGTAGTTGGAAATAAAAATAAAATAAAAATAAAATAAAGGAGCGCCAACCCGGCCCCAGGAACCCAGAACTAAAAATAAAATAAAATAAAATAAAATAAAATAAAGGAGCGCCGACCCGGCCCCAGGGGTGGCCAGGTCGGCACCCTAAAATAAAGAAAAATTATTAAAAATAAAACCAGCACTGAATGGGCCCCAGGAGCCTCGCAGTCAGTGCTTGAAGGAAAACAAACAAACAAACAAACAAACAAAAAGCCCCACACCACAGCTGGGAACCCGGAAGTAAAAGAATAAAAATAAAATAAAATAAAATAAAAGGATCGCCCTGCCACTGCCGCCGCCGCCCAGTGAGATGATGAGGATGAGGATGCTGCCAGTCCAGTTTGCGCAGTTGCAACGCCTGTGATTTTTTTTATTTTTTGAATGTTTTTTCCCGCCTGCGTGCTGTCAAATTGCTTAAATCGCACAAAGCGGGGGGAAACGAATAACGAATCAACAAACCAATGAAATGATTTTTTTCTAAAAAAATTGTTAAAAACGAAACAAAATGAACCAAACAATAAAAGAGAATGAACCAAAACGAATCGCCATTTTTTCAGTTCATGCACATCTCTAGTCACCATGGTCCTGTCAACCATGACTGAGGTAAAATGGTGCCTAGGATGTACCATTTCAAGCAGGAAATGGGGCTCCTCCATGCCCAAGAAATTACTAGTACAAGATAATTAGGATGCTAGAGAGTACGCTAAACTAAAAGCAGTCCAATTTTCTTTGTAGAGGGCCTGGAGGAAATCTATGGTATGAAGTGTTATAGCCTGAATTCCTGTTAGGTACAGGTACTACTACTCATCATTCCCTATATAATTGCAGTCAAGGCAGTCATAATAAAAATGTGGAGCTGGTGATAGCCAGAACATTATTATTTACCCTACCTCTGCCTCCACAGCCAGATGCCCAAGGCACTGGTTATCTGGCAATTCTATAACCCTGGCCTCCCCCCAAAAGCCATGAGGCCTCTTCTTATCAGCTTGCCACAAAATTTCTTACCAGCCTACATCCATATTCGAGAAACCTAAGAGAAAAAGGCACACACCATGTTGTTGTTGTTGTTGTTGTTGTTGTTGTTGTTGTTGATGATGATGATGATGATGATGATGATGATGATGATGATGATGATGATGATGACTTGATTTGTATCTGGATTTTCCTCAGGCCAGCCCAGGAAACACCCTACTCACCCTGTACATTCTCACCCTGGTTCTCCATCATTTCCTGATAGTTTTCATGGTAGTTGCCAGCTTGATTCTCCTGGCTGGAGTTGACACTCATGTCTTCACCATCCATGGAAGACCAAGCCATCAGGGTGGCTTCTGAGATGGCAAACTGTTGCATTACCCCTGTGTGACAAAGAAACAGACAGAAGTGAGAAGAAAAGGAGTTATTCTGTGGCTTTTCACTAGCATATGCTTCTTGGCTCATTCTAATGGGTCTTACCATGTCGGTCCACGAAGAACTAAGACTCTGTTCTTGGCCAGTTTGGCCCAGTTTTCTGTAGCACTACCCAAAAACTTAGGTAGATGGCACAGTACCACATTTTAATGACTAGCAGTCCTCTCATAGAATAGTTGCCATACTTTGGCTTCATATTTAAAAATACAAAAACCAATTCTCACATGAGAATACATTTGAAAGATGTGGGGAACATGAAATCCTTTAAGCATCCTGTTTAAAGTAGTCTGTATGCTACTAAAAAAATTGGGAGCAGGAGCTGAAAATTGCAGCTCTGTGTTACTTTCCTTCCCCGACTACATCAAGTAAAATCTGTGTATTTTGTGTCTTGACGCCATTACAGCAAACATTTTTGCACCTGCACCAATGGCAACTAACACTGTGGAATGGATATGGGGAAGTGTACAGTGTGACTGGTCAGCCTCTGGGTGCCCCACAGTAAATCTGGGTTTTGCATGTGCTCAGAAGCCCCCATGTTGAAACTACTCTAAACCAAGGATCAGCCACCAGAAGTTACTAAACCCTACTTTTAACCTACCTCTGCAACCTAGAAAGAAGATGCACTCTGTGCAAATTACATTCCTACAGTATTCAGATATGATTAGTTTACACAGAAAGCAAGACAAAAAAGCAATAGGTTCCTGTTAGTTCCCTGACACTTCCTTATCATTGCTTTCCTCACACAGAAAGCAACATACCTGAGAGAAAAGTTTACTTTTCTTGTGGAGGCTTCTCCAAATAAGCAGAAAAATCAAAGTTCTTGTCATAAGGAGAAACCTCACCATGAATAAATAGGACTTCCTCCTTTTTAGAGGCATCCATTTTCATCTGAGGAAAATGAAAGTGTAGGGTGGTGAGGCAAATTGCTCTTCTCACACATAGAACAGAAACGGGTTAAGGTTAAGGAACAAGATACTAAATTAAAACAAATTAAGTGGAGTATATATTCCAGCAGACACAACAATCCTGTCCACTTCCACCATGAAAGAAGTGCAGTAGCCTTACCTGCAAGGAACCGTGCCTCTTTCTCCCCATCACTGAGGTCAGAGTAAGCGTCTGCATCCTTCCGCACCGTCTCATGAGTGTGAATCTGCTGTTGGCTGGTGCCTTTGCCCCATCCCTGCCATTCAATCATGTGCGCAACCCGACCTTGACCCATGGCAGTGGGCTTCGTGACATGATCCTTCATGCTGCGGGATATCCCTAAGGCGCCAGACATTAAGAAAACAAGAAGGGGCTATTATACAGCTCCAGAGCCATTTGTGACCTCTTCCTGGAATGGGCCTGTTTATACTGCACCATCTCCCCCTTTTCACTGGATTTTGCCACTGTAGGATCAACCTCATAAACTCAATTCATTGCAACCTGACAAAAATGGGCATGGGCACCATAACTATTCCTCACACCAGTGGGTCAAAATGAATTGGGTATCAATAGGTTAATTAAGCCCATGCCTATTGCCAATACTTATCTAAATCACTATTTAATTACAGTGGTGCCTCAGATAACAACGGTAATTCGTTCTTCGAGGTTAGTTGTTATCCGAAACACGTCGTTATCCGAAACGCAGTTTCCCATAGGAGTGAATGGGAAAGCGTTTAATCCGTTCTGGAGCCTAGGAAAAAGGCACAGACACCTGGTTTTTTGCTCAAAACTCTTTAAAAAGTGCACTTTAAAGGTACAGAAGCAATGTCACCTGGGATAACTTTTTTACTGATGCATGCTGGAAATTCATTATCTGAGGCAGTCCATAGGGAAAATTCGTTATCCGAGGCAGCCCATAGGAAGATTCGTTATCCAAGGGAGCCCATAGAGAAAATTCGTTCTCCAAGGCAGACCTATACCTAGGAATTGCGATTCGTTATCCGAGGCAGCCCATAGGGAAAATTCTTTATTAGAGGCAGCCCTATACCAGGAAATGTGCAGTTGTTATCCAAATTATTCGTTATCCGGGGCAGTTGTTATCCGAGGTACCAATGTAATTAGTAACACATCAATTATTCCAGAGTGGCATGTCATTATGTGTAACCTACGAATATGCATGCTACTTTAAAGGATCTAATATCAGTCATAGGATAAAAATCAGGACCACAGCAGACAGGGAGAGAACTTCTACATCCCATTGTTGACAAAAGTCATCAATATCACCCCCCCCCCCAACAAGACACTCTTGGCACTGTGAACAAAGTTCCCAATGGCGCCAGTGGGAGCTCCTCCCCCACCCTCAACCCATACACCAAGACTGGCTGAATTTTCCTCAGTAAAGTCACACATGGAAGGAGGAAGAGGAAGGTTAGAATGAGAACCCTAAAATCATTGGATGAGATAATATACCACTAGGCTTCACAATTGTGACAGCCCATTAACATTCTGTCTTATCACAACCCTTCTAAGGTTTTGTAGATTTAAGCAATTCAGAAAGTATTCCTTCTGGAGTTGATGTGGGACCATGGAGCTCACCTAAGTCAACGGAGGCAGCAGAAACTTAAGAAAGTATATTTTAATATATATTTTTCTCATATATCTATAAGCATTTATATGGTTTTTCTACTTTTATGTACAGTATTTTAAAACTTAAGCAGATAGCAGCTTCAAAGTAGCACCCTCTAGAAACATAATACTAAGCAGTACCTTTTCCCTTTAGCAATTGGCAGATTTTAACTATGAATAGCTGAAGAGCAGAAATCCATGACACAAATAATGAAGACTGATTTGACCCAAAAGCTCTTTTGACTATTTGACTGTTTCTTAAACAGAAAGGTGACAATATTGACTCTAGGTGTCACAAAGAGCTAAACTTGTAAACTCAATTCTAAGCGCAAGCTGTTGGAAAATGGCAAGATCTACATTCAGACATTAGAGGGTTAATGTCAAGTGGACCTCACCTGGAAGTGTGAGCCAATGAGTCCTGTCCCTTTAACTAGTATAGCTCTACAAAACGAAGTTGTCCCTGCCTGCTCACAGCCCTTCTCTTTCTTTCTAACCTGCACTCATGCAGATTGTCTAAGCGAGGCAGAGACTGTGTTTGCCTGACTTCATGGGTGTTGCCTGAGCTGCCGCCGCCTTGCTTGCTTTTACTTCATTTTGTTATGTTTGTTATGTACTGTTAGTACTTTATTGTTTTACGAGCAGTCTGGGAGCCCCTTTTGCTCCATCGGAATCAAAGCAGATTCTCTTGGCTGCACCACTTTGAAAATGGCATGCCTGCCATAGCAAGCCCCAAGCAAGGGGCTTGCTATGGCAGGTGCGCGATTTTCAAAGAACTGCTGCAGCCCAATAACATCTCAGATGCAGCACTTTGAATACTGCCCGCCTGACATAGCAAGGGGCTTGCTATGGTGGGCCTACCGTTTTCAAAATGCTACAGCCAAGGGAATCTGCTTTAATTACAATGGAGCAAAAGGGGCTCTCAAACTGCTTTTGCTCCATCGGAATCAAAGCAAAATCCCCTGGCTGCAGCACTTTGAAAACTGTGCACCTGCCATAATGAGCCTCTCACCCATCCACCATGGTCACCGGTGGTGGCAGCAACAGCAGCGGAGGGGTGTCCACTCGCCACCCCACCCCACTCCCAAGGTCCCTGGCACAGGTGGCAACAGCAGTGGAGGGTTGCCCACCCACCTGCCTGGAAGATCAATGGCAGTGGCGGAGGAGGAGGAGGGAGGAGGCAGCAGCATGGCCTGGGAGAGTCCAACCACCCATAAGGTTGAGAAGTGCCATTGTGAGCTTCCCTGGTGTGCTGGCGGGCTGGTGGCTGTCGCCTCAATGTTTTAGAAAACATTGGCGCCTGAGGGGGGGATATGATTGAAACGTACAAAATAATGCAGGGCACGAGTAAGGTGGATAGAGGGAAGCTCTTCTCCCTCTCACAAAATACCAGAACTAGGGGACATACACTCAAATTGAGGGCTGGGAGAGTAAGAACAGACAAAAGAAAATATTTTTCACCCAGTGCGTTGTTAGTCTGTGGAACTCCCTGCCACAGGATGTGGTGATGGCAACTGGGCTGGATGCCTTCAAAGGGGGATTGGACAGATTCCTGGAGGAAAAGTCCATCACAGGTTACAAACCATGAGGGATATGTGTAATCTCCAGGTTTAAAATCAGGGTACTTCAAGGGCCAGATGCAGGGGAGTGGTATCAGGAGACAGATATCTAGTCTCATGCGCTCCCAAACGCAAATCTGGTGGGGCCATTGTGAGATACAGAAAGCTAGACTAGATGGGCCTTTGGCCTGATCCAGCATGGCTCTTCTTATTCCCATAGGAATGTGTTGAAAAACCTATTAATCTGTTCCTTCCAGAATGGATTAATTGGTTTTCAATGCGTTCCTACGGGAAACTGCACTTCGTAAGATGAATGATTCATAAGATGAGTGACATCTTAGAATGAATTAAAATCATTTTATGAGTTACTTAGTTTACCAGAATCGTTTGCAAATTAGAAAGATATGCTTGAGTGTACTGCAAAGGTGGATGGAGATTATACAATAGGTTATTTGCGAGATTCAGGTCTTAAAAAGGTAATGGATAATGTCTCTGAAAATATGCCTGTATTGTCAATGAGATCTGCTTGAAAAGAAAGGAGATGCTATTTGTGTTCAAAAATTGGGCACATAGCTGGATACTGTAGATTTAAAGGTACAGAAGCTTGAGTGCTCCGTGAGAATGGCCCCTAGTGGACAGGGACGTTTTAGCAGTCATGGAAATTGTAATCCACCATTGTGGTAAATCACTGATAAGATACAATCAAAGGTCTAATGATGGCAGATGTGTTCATAATAATAACCAACCGTTCTAAATATCTGATTATGAAGGTGTGAATGATAAAAAAAATGATTGATTGATTGATTGATTGATATATATACCATAGGCATCTAGCCCAAAGGTTGTTCTGGGTGGTCAAGACCCCAAGGGTTATACACCTTATATGCAACAGCAGCCAATCTACAGGTTCAGCATTCCAAGTGAACAGACCGGACGTGTTTGCCTTTCAAACATGACTTCTTTTGACATGCCTTACTCTTTTATAAGATGCTATGAGAGCTGTAATAGTAGTGAGACAGATAAGAAATTACTGAAATAAAACAAGATGAACCTGAGCAACAAAGTCATCCCAATAGAGTACTGAAGGCTCTAAATTGGTTCAGGGAAAAGTCTCCCCAAAAAGCAGCACTGATATCATTGAAAAAATACTCTAGGAATTAACTCACAGCCGGATTTCTTTGTGTGGGTGTGTGTGTGGGGGATTCAATAAGCACACTTTTCAAAAGTGAAATGACTTGATTCTGTAATACATTAAAAACTAAGCAACATCCAAGGTCTGCTTCTCCTTGCACGATGTTTGGTAATTTCCAAACAGTGTGCTCAGAACAATACTGCATGGGGAAGATATGGATTTACACCCATGTGCCCACATTTTCTTCTAGACAGTGGCAGTTTCATTCACATTTGTCGATTCCAAGAATGCTTTAGTGAACTTGATACAGAAAATAGACCAACAATATTACAAGCAAATCAGCAAAGGTTAAATGTACTTGGAACCAGAACAGTACCTTTAAAGGTTCTTACTTCTAAAAATGAGGTCTACAAAAATGAAGTCTAAAAATGATCTCTACAAAACGGAGTTATCCCTGCCTGCTCACAACCCTTCTCTTTCTTTCTAAGCTGTACTCATGCAGATCATCTAAGTGAGGCAGAGACTGTGAGTGTTTGCCTGAGTTCATGGGCATTGCCTGAGCTGCCATCGCCTTTTTTTACTTTCTGTTTTTACTCTGTTTTTACTTTGTTTGGGTATGTTTGTTATGTACTGTTAGTTTTTTGTTATTTTACTAGGAATATCCCATTTACCTTTTCGCTAAGAGATTTAGATAAAGTTTATGTTTTATACTTCACTTTCGTCTTGGTGTCTTTAGTTTTTATAGCAACACAAGCCTCCCTGGAATTTGCAGCACAGGAAGAAAACAAAACCTATCTATTATTGATATTTTAGGCTGAACTATGTTAGTTATAACTCCTATAAAATTTGTCCACATGAACAAGCACAACTATGAGTTTTCCGTTTCTAACAGGAAAATCAGCTATTGGCTTACAAGTATATCACTCTTTTCAAATATATATTTTAAATTATTTTCTCTATTTCTTTGAATAAATCTTCCTGTACTTCAATTATTGTCACTGTTGAGTTTTTCTCCTTTTTAAACAGTTCCTTACCAGAACATCTAAAGAACCAGCACAAAATTTTTTTCGTTTCCTCATTTTTATAATATATCGCCTCCATCAGCTCCCCCAATTCTGGATAATTCCAGTGGTCCCTTTCCTGGGAAACACTGTGTGTGTGTGTGTGTGTGTGTGTGTGTGTGTGTGTGTGTGTGTGTGTGTGTGTGTGTGTGTGTGTGTGTGTGTGAGAGAGAGAGAGAGAGAGAGAGAGAGAGAGAGAGAGAGAGAGAGAGAGAGAGAGAGAGAGAGAGAGAGAGAAACAACATATAACGTTCCCAAAATATTTATAGCCTATACAAATTACGAATCTGGAACAACTTGGAATCACAGTTCTTTGTACTACTTTCAAGTATTCAAAATCCTACATGTTATCAAGCTCCTTTCATAGGCTGTAACATTAGTTTTCAATGAAACTGACGCTGTGCACATCCAGAGAGTTTCCAAGCTTCAAAGAATGCAAACAGTTGACTTGCCAGTTTCTGCCCTTCATTGCCACCCTGTCAGAATGCTAAGAGGCATTTGGATTTTTTCTAAAAAAAATATCTTGATAATGTTCTGCTATAATTTTTCCATCTTCCCCTTCGCCTGGAAAGAATCATGAAATAAAAGGGCAGCTCTAAAATACAAGGGGAAATTATACATTTTGGGGGTGGAGCAGAAAGAATGACAAGTGAAGAGGAAACAAGGGTTTCTTCACACACTGTTTATTTTAGAAAAATTTCATTCTTGGCAGAATCACACGTCCTTACAATATGAAAGCTGACATTAAAGTTGTGTTTTGCTTCACTGCACAATATACAGTACTTCTTTTAAGAGTAAAAGGGCCCTTCTTTTGCTCTTCACGCATTACAACAGATCAAACTGTATAAGGAAAATTGGTCATAGGATAAAACATCTAACTAATAAATAAAATAATTTGTTAAAGCATCTAATGAGGCATAGAAACACCTGTGAGAAACATGCGAGTTAACAAAAACTGGACATCACCCTAGCTTAGTTCTTGTGGGGGAAAGGACATTGAAAGGTCTTTGGAATGGGGGCAGAAGTAGGGGAAGATAAACAATGTAAGGAGTGAGAAAGGTATGCCATCCAAGGGTTTGTGATCCTCACCAGAGAAAGACGATTTAGCCAGAGCGCCAATTCCATAGGCATTGGAGTTTCTCTTCAGTTTGGGAAGAATGGAGGTTGTATCTTCCATAGAGAGCTGAAAAGACAGATTATGAAAAGGTACAGCGAGGTGGTTGCTAGGTTTATCAATTTGCTAAAGGATATGAGACATCAAAAAATGAAGGCAAAACAGCTCTCTGTAAAGGAGTATAAGTGAGATAACATAAGTAAACTCTAACATTGTCTTGTTGTAGGCAGGGACTAAAGAGATATGAGGTGAAATCGGAAAAGTATTTTCAAAGGTGATGCTAAATATGCATCTGAGCTAGAATATGAATTTTATTTCACTGATGTTTGCATTATGTTTGAGTAACCTGCAGAGATGGGCACAAAATGAAAAATGACACACTGTTTCATCATGTCATAAGTTTACAAAATTTCATCACAACAAAATGGCAGACAGCGTTTTGTTGCACAATGAAACACTATGTTTTACTGTGGAAACAAAATGATTCATGAATTTCCCTGCTTAGTTCCCTCGTTCTGGCCACCACCATCCAGTTGGTTTTGACAGCTCGAAATGTCAAAACCAGCTGAGTGGCAGTTGCCAGAATGGGAGAGCCGAGCAGAGTTTTGAATTTCATAATGCAGCAGGACCCTCGCTGCTGTGGCATGAAATTGAAAAACCTGCTCTGCTCACCCCTTCTCAGCCAGGCAGCAGTCAGGCGGGCAGTGTAGCCACTCAACAGGAGAGAAGAGCAGCAGGGTTTTAAATCTGGCACCACTTGCTTTGCTCTCCTGTTGCCGCCATGGGCACCCAGATTTTTTTTTTTTGACAGATACAGCTGTGGGGCCCTGCCCACCCTCCCTCCCCACAGCCTGGCTTGTCTAAAAAACCCCAGCTGGATGGCAGCAGCTTGTGTTTCGTTTTGTTTCCTTACAAAAATTCTATTAAAAATTGCTAATTATGAAATGAAATGAAATGAAATGAACAACGAAAGGAAACGTTTCGTGCCCATCTCTAGTAACTTGTGCTACTCTTTGCACTTCATTTATGACATGTCACAATATGTACTGAATACATGCATGGCCACACATCTGATTGTGCCCTGGCACTGAGTCAATTAGCTACAAAAATTATGTAAAATTTTCATGAACACTCCCAGGATTCTGGCCGGTTTGTCCTTATTTAGCTCAATATGAATGGCAGAATTATTTTAGTAACTTATAGTTCTGCACTTTATATTGAGTGAACGTATACTCAGCAGGGTACCTAGGGGATATGTAAAGGTAAAGGTTCCCCACACACATGCGTGCTAGTCGTGTCCAACTCTAGAGTGGTGCTCATCTCCATATTCAAGCCGAAGAGCCAGTGTTGTGCAAGTGCGTGGCCACATGGTCATATTCCATGGAAACACTGTTTTACCTTCCCGCTTTTTACGGTGGTACCTATTTATCTACTTGCATTTACATGCTTTCGAAATGCTAGGTTGACATGAGCTGGGGTTAACAGGGGAGCTCACTCCGCTGTGTAGCACCCTGGATTTGAACCCCTGAGCTGCTGACTTTGTAGCTGACAGTTTTCAGTACTCTAGCCCACTGAGCTACCATGCCCCTTCCACCTAGCAGACAGCCATCAAGTAATTGGTGTTTGGGGTGGACTTGGCATATTTTAAAGTTAATGTGCCAAACCTTGCTTGGCCCCATGTTTTAAGACACCTTAACTCACATCCAA
Source organism: Phrynocephalus guinanensis (assembly GCA_037367245.1). Lineage (NCBI taxonomy): Eukaryota > Metazoa > Chordata > Lepidosauria > Squamata > Agamidae > Phrynocephalus > Phrynocephalus guinanensis. The sequence continues at coordinate 953,898 of CM074738.1, forward strand.
ATGTCATGATGCCATTTGTTTCCTTACTTCACATCACTGGCATGGCATAAGTGGGACTGATTATTACAAAGGGAGAATACTTGATAAGGAACTATTGTTTTCAATGACAACTTCATGATTTCCTGTTGTGTGGTCACCCTCATATGATCCCCATTCATCCATTTTAGTTTCATTGTCGAGTCTCCGGAATACTATTGATATCATAGTGCTACTAAAATTTCATATCGGTTTACAGAAGGATTTTTCCCAATTTAAGATATCTCCATTGGAATATGACCTCATTACATTTATGCAATGTTAAAAAAAGAAAGCCCTGACTTCTCCTTTCCTGACCCCATTTCAAAGAGCAACAGACATGAATTGAATGGCACAATCAGTGGCATTCATGGAATGGCACAATGGCAAATCATGGAAAGGCATGATACACAAAAATCATCTTTCCTTATTCTTTTCCAGGTTTACCCCCCTGCTTTGCTAACAACAGAAGAGCATGGGAATGACAGCGGAGGTGAGAATATCTTACCTGTATCAGCAGAGGGGCTTATAGCACAATAATAAGGCATTTTTATGGCAGAAACTTTTCTAAGCGCTGTTTCCTTTTGCTACACAAACTATCCTTTTGCACTACTAATAAGAGTAAAGTACCATATATACTTGAGTATAAGCTGACCCAAGTATAAGCCAAGGGCTTAATTTTACCTGCCAAACTGGGAAAACCTATTGACTCGAATATAAGCTGAGAGCGTTTTTTCTGTTATAATCGAGTATTTGGTATACTGTCCGGGCTCTAAAGGGCCTGGGGGCAGTAATTGGCAACAGGTGCTGGGAGTGTGGAGGCAATTAGAGAGTTAATACCATAGAGTAAACTCCCTGATTGCATCCACAGTCCCTAAACAGTTGCCAATACTGTTTAGAGGTTCCTAACTAAGTCCCCTTACCCCCAAACCTTTCCAGATTTCAGGGGGTTCCCTAAAATCACATCGGAAAGGTACATCTGCTACTTTGGAGTCCCAAGGTAAGTAAATTTTGATTGCATATTTTAAAAATAATTTTGAGTGCATATATTTTTAAAAAACATACGCTCAAAATTACTTACTTTGGGAGCAGCAAAGTAGCAGGAGTACCTTAAGAAAGCGATTTTAGGGAACTCCCTGAAATGTTGGAGCATTTGAGGATAAAGGGATTGAGTTATGAAGCTCCAAAGGGGGTACCCCTAAACCTTCTCATTGGAATTATATGGGAAGCAGAGGCACCGCTATCGCTCACCTGATCAGGACCTGCCCTCCGCTGCTCTCCCCAAGCCCTCTGAGCACCTAATTTTAGCCCCCAAAACTGGAAAATGTATTGACTCAAGTATATGTCGAGGGCATTTTTTTCAGCCAAAAATAAGGGCTGAAAACTTTGTCTTATACTTGAGTATATATGGCACTCTTACTACTCTCATTAAGCTACTCTGACTGACACTACTAATAAGAGAAAAATAGCAGTTATCTGTCTGTCTCGTCCACTGCTTTTGGTGGCGAAATGATTTTAATCTCCTACCAATGTGCTACCTTTTCTTCACAGTACACTTCCTCCCAGATGTCTCTTGAAAAGAAACTGATGGACGGCTGCATTGTAATTAAAGCTGCCCTACAAACCTAAATTCATTTGGAAGTACTCACTGAGGGCTAACAAAACATTACATTAATCAAGCTTCTTTAAAAGTACATTTAATGCTGCCATTTTTATTTTAATGGAAAGGCAGTCCAGATCAAGGATGACAGTTTTGGTCAGGATCTACTTCTCCACCAGGTTTCTGTCTGAAAATTTCTTTCTTGCCATTTGCATCTGAATTGTGCTGTCTGGTGCAAACAACACTGTTGTGGGGAAAATAGGATCCAATCAGGAGCTTTCTGGTATGAAACTTCGTAACCATGCAATGAACAGCCATAGTAGTTATTCCTGTCCAAGTGTATATAGAGAACAGAACATTTGACCTAGGACACAAACATTTCAACCTGCACTTGGAGATGTCTGGATGTTCTTAGGGCTAGACATAAGCTTCTGCACAGTCTTTTGGAAAGGTTAAGTCGATCAACTCCACATGTGCACATTCTATATTCTCCACCTACAATAAATGCTTCCTTTCTTGCTCAGCAGAGTGCACACACAAGAAATCTCTCCCTCTCTTCTCTTCACTTAGTATTTTTATTTATATATGGATTGCATCTTTGTAGATGGACCTTGGGCAAAGCAATACCTGTGACCTTTCAGGAGCATTATGTAGCATGCTGAGATCAAGGATTGACATTTCTGATTTGAGGTGAGTACCTCTGAAGACCCCTCTGGAATATAACCTTGATCAGTTTCAGAACTTGGACATTTGTGTGTGTTTTCCACATTTTAATAACTACTTTTGACAGTAGAAGCTTTAGCATGTACGATTTAGGGACAACTACAACTATCTGTGGCAGTAAAGAACTCCCTGCCACAGGATGTGGTGATGGCATCTGACCTGGATGCCTTCAAAAGGGGATTGGACAGATTCCTGGAGGAAAAGTCCATCACAGGTTACAAACCATGATGGAGAAACCAGGGTACTTCAAGGGCCAGATGCAGGGGAGTGGTATCAGGAGACAGATATCTAGTCTCATGCGCTCCCAAACGCATCTGGTGGAGCCGCTGTGAGATACAGGAAGCTGGACTAGATGGGCCTTTGGCCTGATCCAGCAGCAGGGCTCTTCTTATGTTCTTATATTCTTATGTTCTTATGTTCTTAAGAGGTTCCGAAAGAGACTTCTGTGCTGCTTTTACAAACCTGTCCAAACCCATTAATGTGCTTGCAGTTGTAAGAAGGCATGCTTTGGAAAAGGCTTGCTTTATCTTAAATAGGTGATTGGGGGAGGGAGGGAGGGAGGGAGGAAGATGTGAGCTAAATGGAGGGAGGGAGGGTTACAGAAGAATAAAATTGGGCCAGTTGCATGGGCAATCAGAGGTCATGAAAAACAAAGCCAGCAGCAACCAGAGCCCGAAAATCTCACCTGAAACAGATCTGATAATTGTGATTTGTGCTCATTGTGCTTTAATGTATCTGAATTGACAAATCAGAGCAATCATTGTAGCTATCTCTCAGAAGAGAGATTGAGGCTATATGGGCTGTGCCCTCTACACCATGGAGACGGGAAGGAACTTATAGCACCGAATACTGAGAAAGTGAAAAATAAAAAACAGACTAACAATTTATATTTAAGTCACAGCCTAACTGCTACATATTTCGAAAGTCTCACACTGGTTTTAACTTAAGAGCTATTGCTAATACAAACAATGGCTTGAAATTAGAGATGGGCACGACTAGGGAAAATGACGTTTTCGAGTTGTCGTGTGTCGGAGGCAGTCCGTTTCGGCTAGTTTCCGTTTTTCGCGAAATTTCGCAAAAATTAGTCGGTTCGTTTTTTCTTTTTTTCATTTTTTTTCGTTGTCGTTAGTACTGGTTTGGGGGGGGTAGCGGGCTCCTGGAGGGAGCTGCAGGAGTCAGCCAGAGCCACAAGTGACGGACTGGCAGACTCTTTGCACCCGCTGTGTCTCACATACTTGCATGTAGTGCAATGCAAGTAGATCTGGCTTAGGGTTAAGACGGGTTAGCGCAAGGGCTAGGGTTAGGCTAGTTACAGGTGAGGTTAGGGTGAGTATTGGGGTGCACCTCTGGGTGCCTCTCTGACCCACTTAGAAGGACAGTGTACTGGCGTATGGGTTAGGCTTAGGGTTCGGGTTTGGGCTACGATTAGTGGGCTGTTTATGCCCGATTGGCACATCCCAGAAGTCTCTGTGGTCAACCTGGCCAAGTGGCCATGCGATTGGTGGAAAATTTGCATGGTGTACTCCCATGTACATCATTGCAAATGTGCAGGTGTAAAAAAATAAATAAAATGAAATAAAATAAAATAAAATAAAATAAAATCAACGGAGACTTTTTTTTTGCAAGAAAAACCCACTGCTGCTACTGTAAAAATTCAAGCATTTAAAATAGCCAATTTTCGCATGTTTCTGTGGTGCTTTGGTGGGGTTTTGGGCAACGATTTCAAAAAAAAAATTGCGGTCGCCATTTTGGATCCCCCGCACTGCATGGCAAATGGATGCGCCCTCCCAGCCTGGTATCAGCAGCGCAGCAGTAGCAATAGCCAAGGAGAGGGGGGCGGGGACCCCCCCCCCAAATAAAACACCCTTCTGGCCTGGTAGGTGCCCTAAGACATTTTTCGCCTACTTTTAGGGCCGGGAATCGGTTTTTTTTAACTTTTAAAAACTTTTTTTCTGTGCCGCTTGGCATTGCGCGATCGCCGCAATGCAAGTAACGAGCACGACAAATCAGACCAAATTGTTCGTTCGTCGGTTCGAGCTCGAATTCTGGTGGAGTAATTCCCGTTACCGTTTCCGTAGAGTAACGGATACGAGTAACGGAAATGGAAACGGGAATACTGCTAAGTCGTGCCCATCTCTACTTGAAATTATGTGCATTTTGAAAATTTGACAATAGAGGCCTAATGACAACCAGCCTCCAGTGGGACAGGAAGTTGAGTGATGTTTGGTATACATTTCAAGATTCAAAATAAATGCCTAAATTTAAAAAGAGGGGCTTATTCATATTGGAAAAGTAACAATGCAATATGAAAAATTAAGCAACTAAAAAGTTCCATTTTTTTTGTCACAGGATCGATTATAACAAGAAAGATTATTGGACTCTGATTGCTAATGGCAGTTCCAGTACACTACCAAGACATCATCACAACCTAAGTTTTGCATTCCCAAACCCAAGAAATCATATTTAAAACATTCACACTTGCCTGGCTGTTAATCCACTGAGTAGACATGCATTGTTAGCAAGATCAATGTTCACTTGTGCATCTTATTGAACAGCAAGTGCACATCTTCAAAACCTGAAAAACCCTCACAAATTGGGCTGATTGCCTCAGAACACCTTAGAGGGAGAAGAGAGTACTTACATTAATGCCATCCCAGGAAAAATCTGTCCGGGTTTGCTGCAGAAAAAGAAGTCAAAAGGTTAGTACAGTGGACCCTTGTATAACAAACAGCTTGCATAACATAAAATTTGTACAACATAAAAAATTCTGGAGATAGGGGAAGTTTGCTTAACATAATCACCTATGGGGAAAATCTGTACAACATAAAATTGGGATCACTCCGTTTTCAATGCATTCCTATGGGAATTTGTATAAAGGAAAATTTGCTTAACATAATTTCATTTGGAACGAATTAATTCCTTTATACAAGGTACCACTGTACTTTCTGTATCATACAAACTGAATATATACGCTAGGCATGTTTTACTGCCTACTGCCCCTACTGGTTACTATATGAGATGCTCCTTCAATTTCGGTGGGAAGGGTGTATGCTTTTTTTTGAGGGAACATCTAGTTCAGTTAGTTCCTGAAGTCCACAGTGATGTGTATACCACTGCCAATTATTATATAAAGAACAGAAAAGGCACAGATAGAAAAAGGACAGAAAAAGAGATAAAAACAGAGCATATATATAACTCTTCTAGAAGAGGAGTCCTGTTGTGCTCAAGCCATTTGGTCTTTTATGGGTGAATACCAGATCTCTGACATCATTAATGGGGATGGATGTGCAGGATCAAAAGCCTGTTCACAGAAGCAACTGATAATTACGTGCATAGAGACTTTGAAGATATGGCTAGGGACCAGCTCTCATCCCCATCACCCACCCCACTTCCGATTCCTCCACTCTCTTTTCACATTTCTTCTTGCTCCCACTCATTCTGCTGGTACTAAGTTCTGCCTTCAGGACTCTGCCTTCCTTTTGTTCCTCCCCTTTGTTGTTGTTACCTGCCTGTCAAGTCACCACCGACCCATGGCGAGACCATGAATTATCTCCAAAATGTCCTGCCCTCAACAGCGCTGCTCAGCACTTGCAAACTCATGCCCATGGTTTTTTTAAAAGGAAGTCAATCCATCTCATATTGGCTCTTCCTCTTTTTCTGCTGCCTTCCACTTTCCCCGGCATGATTGTCTTTTCCAGGGAATCCTGCCTTTTCATGATGTGCCCAAAGTGGGACGGCTTCAGTTTCATCATTTTCACCTCCAGGCATACTTCAGGCTTGATTTGATCTAGACCCGCTTGTCTTTCTAGTAATACAGGGTATCCACAAAGTTTTCCAGCACAACATTTCAACTTAATCATCTCTCCCCTGCCCTCATCAGCTTTCTTAACGGTCTAGCTTTCACACCCATACGTGGTGACTGGAAACACGATGGTACGATCTCGGCCTTTGTCTCCAGTGAGATACATCCTTACACTCAATGATTTTTCTCTCTCTAGTTCCTTCATTGCTGCCCTTCATTGCTCTTCTTACGATTTCTTGGCTTCAGTCTCATTTGGATGGAGGATTGACACAAGGCCCTCCTTGGGTGTTTTTTTTTTTTTTACGTTTTTTTCTTGTTCCCTTAGTTCTGCTGATAGTAAGGTCTCTCTTCCAGGGCCTTTTGTTCATCTCCTTACCTAGCCATTTTCTATTGTAGCTCCTTTCCCCCAATCTCTGCTTTGCACTTCACCGTAAAATTTAAAGTGTCTCTTTCATGCTTCTCTCTTGATAATCCCCCTCCTCATAACTGTCAAATTAATTCTGAGTTTTCCGGGTACAGAAAACTCTGAAGTGGTTTACCATTCCCTTCTTCTAGTGGTACCCTGGGATTGTACCACTTGCCCAAAGCCACATAGGCTGGCTATTCTCTTGGAAGGCACCATAGGAATCCACCAGTAGTGGCAAACCTTCAGCACTCCAGATGTTTTGGACCGAGAGGCATGCATTTAAATGTGTATCTGAATGAACACCCACTTTATCTACAACTGCCAATGTAGTGCTTGTGTGAACTGACATGCTTATGCAGAGAAACAAATCTTCAGCTGTTCAGGGCAGGGTATTTCTCTAATGATTTTGCTGCTACAGACACTTGGTATTCATTTAAGACTAGCTGGAATCCTCTTTGTTATACCTGTTAGCATAACTCCATTGATGTAAATTTCAATGGCAAATGGCTGTCGAGTATCAACTGCATGACTCAGCTCACAGCAGCAAATATATATACAGAACCTTTATTGGCGGCATCCAACCAAATAGCATAGAACATAACAGGCAGCTGTACTTGCATGAATGAGGAGTACGTGCTCAGATAGAGAATAACACAGAGCAGCAAATATCCATATCCACTTAAGTTGTGGCAATTCCACACTGAATTTTAAGCCAACGGAGTTACACCGGCTTATGCTTTCATTTGGATCCTGGTCATCATCACTAGAACACTAGAATCTCTGGGTTAGAAATAAGGGTGTTATCATTACAGTCATCTTCTTCTATTTTACATTACATGAAGCAGAGGGGGCATGAAAAATAAACCATACTTGATTAAAGTTTTTTTAAAGAAAGAGATCAAAAATAGTACCAGGTTTCATTTACAGTACTTGACTCTCATTTACTCTCATTGCACCAAAACTGTGTAAATGGTGCACCAGCTCCTAGCGATAGACAGTGTACAGTGGTGATGGGGGCTTTTCTTCCACTTCATCCCAGGCCGAATGTCGGGATAACCACACATGACACATGATACACACACTCCCCCTACTTCAATGGTGTGTGTGTGTGTTAAATCTCACCTCCTTGAGCATCACTGTCTCACAATCTGCTAACCTTACTTTTCCCGGCGTGTGTGTGTGTGTGTGTGTGTGTGTGTGTGTGTGTGTGTGTGTGTGTGTGTGTGTATGTGATTCCTGTACAGAAGGGAGAGCACTGAGATGAATTTGTTTCTCTCTTTCTTTAAATCAAACTTCATACAGCCTACCAGACCACCGAGTATCAGAGTAAAATATGATGGTGAGATCTCAGGTATGCAAGTTGGCCTTATGTGCTAAAGAAATTACTGCCTGATTGGTATTACCTCAAGCTTTTAAACTGAGCATGGCTGAGATGCTGTAAAACTTCCTAGACTGGGAATCTCTTTAAGCTCAAGTTTTCAGATAGTTCTTTTTCATACTTTGGCTTGCAAATGGGTCCCTTCAACCATGAAATAATGGTTCTAGAAGATTGTTCTATTGTAACCAAAGCAAAGCAAATTCTTTTGGGCCATTTAAGATTTAAGATCTCCAATAAAGACAACACCCTTGATGATTTTAACAGATTCCATCACTTGAGTCAATGAGTTAACTCAGTAGTTGATCCTCTTATAGACCTAGAATGGATGCTCACCTCAGTCGAGGGCCGGTGGATGCTGCTGCCATGGAGTGAACTGGTGCTGTCCATATTGATCTGATCCACATCTTTTAGTCCTTTCCAGTCCACAGCAATCACCTCATTTCCTGCAGTCACACAAAGAATAGTCAATGTTCCTGCTGTTATCATTGCAAATTTCATTGTGGATTTTGCAAAGGAATGTGTGTTAAGGTTCTTGAAGCCATGGTAACAACCACTGATTCATCAGGATTTTCAGAGCAGCCAGTTGGTTCAGCATTTTCAATAAAATGAGAACTAATGTTGGTAAATGGTAATAAACTAAACATTATTATGAGTTAGTCTTACAGGGTTTGTTATACTTGGTGAAATGCTACAGAAGGCTAGGAAGGACTGTTTTCCAAAAAATCCCAGGGCTCACCTTCCACTGAAGGCAAATCAGGATTATTGAATATCAATACAGAATTATAGTCAAGGACAAAGGAAAATTGGTTTGCTTCAGATGTTGTAAAATATTAGCTGATATCCAGTGGTGGGCCTTACACTGCTTAAGACTGATGACACCACCACTACCGGTGGTGGTTTTTCAGAAATTGAACTTTTCTGCCCCCCCCCCCCCAAAGGAGATTTCAAGTCTTCTTTCAGATACCTTTCATTGTGACAAAGCTTTGGGGGCACAAGATGGAGTGGAGTCCTTAATTGCCCCAAACTGACTGCTAGCAGCAAAATCCTTGTATAAGATTTCAGTCAGTGACTGGAAAATTTTTGACGTATCAGATCAGAGCTGGCTTTAAATGTTAATATCAGAGAGAGAGAGAGAGAGATTATTGATTTATAAATTATGCAAATATTTAACAAAAGAGAAAAATAGAACATTGTTACATAACTACTTGTCATGAAACTGAAAAATGAGGGGTTAATGGTTTCAGCTGCTTTTGAAATGCAGGCTCTAAAATTAGACTGTACTGGGATTGGCAAGGAGAAATTGGAAGTTTTTGCCAAGCTGCGCTTTATCAGTGTGAGAAGAAATTTTAAGGTTGAAGCTCACTCCTGATATCGGCTAGTTATTATTTATTTATTTATATATTTTTATACCACCCGTCTTCCAATGGAACTCTGGGCGGTTTACACTAATAAAGCACAGAACAGAAAAAAGATCAGAATAATAATGTTACAAAAAATAAAAATAAAAATAAATGTAATAAGAGTAATCGGCAAAGATGGTGGCAATAGTTCACAAAGCAGAACAAATCAAAGCAAAAAAAAAGCAAACACATACACACACTAAAGGTCGCCAAATGCCTCTCAGAAAAGCAAGGTCTTTAATGCTGTTTTGAAGGCAGCCAGGGACTGTGCTAGGTGCAACTCACTAGGCAGCTGGTTCCAAAGCACGGGGCCAGCCACAGAGAAGGCTCAGTTTCAGGTTAGTGAGAGCATATGCAACATTCTGGTGGGTCAGGCCTCAATTGACCTCTGGGAGATCCGCTCTGCCAGGTATTCAGATCCCAAGCCATGGAGGGTTTTGTAAATCAAAACCAATACATTGAACCTGATTCGGGATGCAACGGGCAGCCAATGCAAGTGAGCCAAAACTGGGCTGATGCAGTCATATCTGCCTGCACCAACGATCAGTCTGGCCACTGCATTTTCTATCCGCTGAAGTAACCGAACAAGGACCAAGGGCAACCCCACGTAGATAGGGTTGCAATAGTTTATCCTCGAGATCACAAGCGCCTGCACAACTGTCCTCAGGGAAGCCTCATCCAGGTACAGGCGGATCTGGGTGATCTGCCTAAAATGGAAAAAGGCAGCCTTGGAGACGGCCCTCACCTGGGCTTCCAGGTTGGGTCCAAGGTCACACCCAGATTCCTCACTCTACCTGCCAGCTGAAGGGCAATACCCTCCAATCTGGGGAGAAGGCTACTGTACCCAGTAGAGGATGCCCCAAAGAACAGAACCTCAGTCTTCTCTGGGTTGAGCTTGAGCCTTCTTGCCCTGGTCCATTCCATGACCACTTCTAGGAAGGAGTTGAGGGTCTGCACCGCCTCCGCTGCAGAGGTGGTAAAAGAAAGATAGAACTGCATTTCATCAGCATACTGATGGCAGCATACTCTAAATCCCCTAATGACCTCAGCCAGTGACCTCATATAGATGTTGAAAAGCATGGGGGAGATTGCTGACCACTGGGGCACCCCACAAGGGAGTGTCCATGGGGCCAACAACTCTCCCCCCAGCTTAACACGCTGGGGACAGCCACCAAGGAAGGATCAGAGCCAGCTAAAAGCTGTACCTCCAATCCCCACCTCAGAAGGCTGACCCAGCAAGATACCATGGTCCACAGTATCAAAGATGGCTTGATAGAAGTGGTTTTTAATACAGTCTGTAGTCTATAAACTGCCATTGTAGATAAAATGGCAGTACTTCGGTTCCATTTCTAATTCAGCTCTGTGTCCTTTAATTCACCCCTTTCCCCTCACTGAACTGTGACTCAAAGCACTACACTTCTTCCCCAAGCCTGTGTCATGAGATACCAGGCCATAAAATTGCTGGACAAACACTTATCTGTGTGGGAAGACCACTGGTAAAAGGGGTCCGTGAGAGAGATAAGCCAGACATCCGTCGAAGCATCGATATATCGCTAGAGCTGTCAAACGCTCTCGGCTGCGAAGCGCAGAGTTCCGAGAACTGCAGGACAGGTGGCGCCAACGGGCAAGATTAATAGTATCCTCTGTGTGTTTCCTTTGACAATTGATTTGTAACTAGGTGATAACCATGTATCCTTTGTAGTTTCTTTTGTTGTTTCGCGGGCGGTTTACAGTGTCCAGATGCGTCCTTGTTTATTCTGATAAAGGGGGAGTACTGAGGGAATGTTTCCTATAAAGTCTATAGAGTTTCTTTGTTCATTGCCCCAGTTTTCCAACTGAATTTGGCTGGGCGCCTCGCTGCAGCGAATTAAAGCCTTTTCTCCGTGCCTTTGAACCTTGGCATGTTTCTTTCATCTCTCGGCTCCCGTAACAGCGGCAAGGTAACCTGGGGTGTAGCTTTCATCTGGGGGCTCGTCCGGGATTGCCCTCCCTTTTTTGGAGCGAGGGGCCAAGCCAAGCGGTTCCGAACAGCTAGCGGTGGACGAAGAGCTACAGTGCACACCTTTCCATTTGAAAAGGGGAATTTTTCATTCAACGTGGTGGCGGAGACGGTACCGCTCGGGGAGAAAACGCTGGCCGGACGGAGAGGGGACCTCTTGAGAGATTTGGTAAGATATGGGACCGGTCCAGTGTGGGAAGAGAATTTGTCTCTAGTTTCTTAATTTTGGGGTTGAGCCCCTGGTGTGTAAAAGGGTAACAGAATGACGGTTCTGAGGTTTTTGGGGGAGGAGAGGAGCAGTGCTCTGATATCCTGCGTGAAATAAAGGAACCCATTTGGTGTGGACAGTGAGAAGGAGCTCTCAGCTGTCAAAGTAGACTAGTGGAAAAAAGATTTTTCAATAGGTAGGGGGATCCAGACTAGGTTGGGAGGCAGTTTGAAATGTGGGTAATTTGTGTGGCCACTGACCCAATGAATGTGTGAATGCATGGAAGGTCGGAGTCTAGTATCTCCTTGGCCGAGTGACGTCTGGATTGTGCATTTTCTGTTTGTGGGCGACCCAGCAGATCACAGTCAGTATTGAGTGTTGTGTGTATGATAATTGTTTAAAGAGTATAGGAGCGGGTCAAGTGGCATTGTGTGGGAGAATATAGGAACACAGTTTAAATAAAATCATTAAAAACCATGGGGCAAAACTCCAGTAAACCCACAACTCCATTAGACTGCTTCCTTTTGAATTGGCATACGGCCACCAAGAATTATGATTTTGGCATCAAAATGAAGAAGGAAAGAATGGAAACCCTATGTCAAATAGAGTGGCCAGTGATGCAGATGGATTGGCCGGCTCAAGGGATCTTTAATGAGAGTATTATTAGGCAACTGTGGTTAAAAATTCTCAAGAACTGCCCTGAACACATTCCCTACATTGAGGTTTGGAAAGGAAATGTGAAGAAAAATCCCTCATGGATCCAATTCTGTAGAGAATTGCCACCACAGGCTAAGTTGTTAGCCTTAAAGAAAAAGGAGGCAACTTTAGAAAGTCGCCCTGAAGATTATGATGTTTTTACCCCACCGCCTCCTTATGCCATAGCCATCCCCCCAGGGAATCCGGTGGTTCCCCCCGCAGCACCACCTCCTCCAGGTCCAGCACCCGCTTCCCCTTCAAAGGCACCCCATGTAGATGGTAATCTTCCCATATCTAAAGATCTTCCACAGCCAGGACCTTCTGGCAAGTTTCCTAAAGATGAGCCTGAAGCAGGGAAAGGAGCCCCTAAAATAAATGAAGGCGATGAAAAGGATGAGGATGATGAGGAGAGCGAGGAGGAATTATGCCAAAGAATAAAAGGAAATGTTGAATGGGGCGAAGCCGACCATCAAAGAGTGGCTGATTTAATTAAGAAATACCGGGAATCAGTGATGGAAGTAGGAAATTATGCATTGGAAGTGGCAGGGGAACGAAACTGGGCAAAAATACAGCGATATCTCTTAAGGGCATATGATGCAGCAAGGAGACATGAGGAATTCCTTGACAAAAAGAGGATTGAGGAGCAGGCAAAAGTCATGCCTTTAAGGCGAGTGTACGACCCCTTGCCCCAAAATCAGCAGGGTCCCCGCACATATTCGATGCAGCACGTCCCGTTTACCTCAAGTGACATTATAAATTGGAAAAACACCCTACCAAGCTTAGAGGATGACCCTGACAAGAATTTTGAAACTATGTCCAGTATTTTTAATGTGTACATGCCCACTTATGAGAATGTGCAGCACCTGGTGAGAGGCTTATTTAATTCAGAGGAGACTCGGAAGATTTTTGAGGAGGCTAGGAAATCCCGCATAGTTTTGGGGGACACTCCTGCACAAGCGGAAGCCGCTGTTCCGACAAATACTGCACCAGATTGGGACTATAATGCAGATGCAGGGCGCACTGCTTTAAGAAATTATCATACGGCAATACTTCAGGGCATCAGAGCAGCTGGCAGGAAAAAGATTAATATGTCAAAAGTGAACGATATAGTGCAAAAACAAGATGAGTCCCCAGGAGCTTTTCTGGACAGATTGTATCAGGCATTTAGAAGATATACTCCCATTAACCCTGAAGATCCTGGAATGGAGAATATAGTGAAGACAGTTTTTATAGCTCAATCTGCTCCAGATATTCGAAAAAGAATTCAGAAAGAGGCCAATTTTATGGGACAAACATTGCAGTGGATGCTCCAATTGGCGCAAACTAAATTTAATAACAGGGAGGAAGATCAAAGTTGCCCAAAAGGTAAAGGACAGACTAAGAAAGCTATGGCTTTGAATCAAGTCCCCGAGCCCCGCAATTTCAATGCCCCAGGGAACCGGCGTGGGCCATTATTAAAAAATCAATGTGCACTATGTGGACAGACTGGACATTGGCGTAAAGATTGTTATAGGAACCCCGAAAATCAAAGGCGAGGAGGCTTTAATCAAGGTCCGCGCCGCCTTTGGCAGCCGCCGGTTTTTGAGACATATTCAGCGCCCGCTTCATCCGGCTTTAATCAGCCTTGAAATCGACAGTCAGCGCCTGGCCCCTTTAACTATCAACAGCAGAGGAATTTTCAGGTGAATCAAGGACAAGCTAGCCAATTTCAGCCCGCAAGTCAGATTCAAGCGCAATCAGATCAGGCTCAGCAAACACCCCAAAGAGGACAGGGTCCAGCTTGGACCCCACCATACCAGAACATGATGGTTCTGGAAGAAGATGACCCTTATTGAAGGGGACAGGGTTCTAGTTCCCGTGAGCCCTTGGTCAGTGTTCAAACCGGGAATGAATCTGTCAAATTTCTCGTGGATACGGGAGCTAGTCACTCGGTGATTCCTCAGCTTGTTAAACCCATAGACAGGACTCTTTCAATTAGCGTAATGGGAGCCACAGGAAAGGCGCAGCGCGCTTATTTCATGCAGCCTGTACAGTGCAAACTAGGGGGCCAGATTGTCCAGCACAAGTTTTTACACATGCCAGATTGCCCTATTCCTTTGATGGGACGAGATCTGCTGTTTAAGTTAGGAGCTCAAATCACCTTCACTCCCAAGGGAGAAATTCATTTGACAACTGATAACAAGGAACCAGAAGGTGAAATGTGCTTAGAATATCCCTTAAGAGAGAGATGGCGATTGATGGTGGTTCAAGAGGAGCCAATCCAGCTGTCTCAAGATTTCCTGGACAGAGTTAACCCTGAGGTGTGGGCAGAGGATAACCCACCAGGCATGGCAAGGAACATTCCTCCCATAGTTGTCCAACTCAAACCATTTGCAGGTCCAGTTTCAGTGCCACAGTATCCCATCGGGAAAGTTGCAGCAGAAGGAATTTGGGTCCACCTTAAGAGACTGATAGATTATGGCATCCTTGTTCCGTGTCAGTCACAATGGAACACTCCTTTGTTGCCGGTTCGAAAACCGGATGGGACATTTCGCCCGGTGCAGGACCTCCGTTTGGTGAATGAGGCTATCGAACCTCTTCATCAGAATGTTCCGAACCCTTATACGATTTTGAGTCTGATACCACCAGAAGCTGCCTATTTCACAGTTTTAGACTTGAAAGATGCATATTTTTGCTGCAGGTTAGCGCCACAGAGTCAGCACATTTTTGCTTTTCAATGGGAAGACCCCCAAACAGGCACAAAAACTCAATTCAGATGGACCCGTTTGCCTCAGGGGTTCCGAAATTCCAGTACGTTGTTTGGGGGGGCCCTGGCGTCAGATCTTGCCAATTTCCCCCGAAAACCTGCCCAAATAGTCCTGCAATATGTAGATGACATTTTGGCGGGAGCGGAAACCAAAGAAGGCTTTGAGCAGCTCACAATTGATCTTTTGAACCATTTAGCAGCAGCAGGTTATAGAGTAACCAGAAAGAAAGCCCAAATTTGTCAAAAATCAGTGCGGTACTTAGGTTTTGACATTTCCCAGCAAAGACGCCAACTTCGCGATGAGCGGAAGTATTCAATTATTCAAATCCCTGAACCAAGAAATAGGAGAGAACGCAGAGGATTTTTGGGAGCAGCTGGGTTTTGCCGCATCTGGATTCCAAATTTCAGCCTTTTAGCAAAACCTCTGCATTTAGCAACAAGAGGAAAAGAAAGTGATGAGTTCCTGTGGGGTCCAGAACAAAGAGAGAGCTTTAAAGCAATCAAACAGGCTTTAGTAGAGGCGCCCGCTCTCGGTCTCCCGAATCCAAACAAGCCTTTTAACTTGTATGTCGATGAGGAAAATGGAGTGGCAAAAGGAGTTCTGTGTCAGAAATTAGGAAGTTGGCAGCAACCAGTAGCTTATCTATCAGAGACATTGACCCCAACGGAGCAAGGACTTCCGTCCTGTATGCGTGGAGTTGTGGCACTGGCAGCGCTTTTAAAGAAAGTGGATAAATTCACTTTCGGGCAATCCACAGTGTGTATCACCAAGCATGCAATTCTGCCCTTGTTAGACGCCAAAGGAGGCTATCACTTGTCCCAGACTGCCATGATGAAATGTCAAAAATTATTTTAAAGAGCTGGTCTTACATTCCAGACAACGGAGGGTTTGAACCCGGCAACCCTCCTCCCCATAAGTAATCAACCGGCCACTCATGACTGTATCCAGACATTAGACGAAATTTATTCATCTCGACCAGATCTTCGTGATACCCCTCACCCACAGTGGAGGACTTGGTTCGTGGATGGTAGTAGCTCAGTGATTGATGGAAAGAGACAGGCGGGATATGCCATTGTGGAATTAGAATACATTGTAATTGAAGCTAAGCAGTTGCCCCCAGGAACTTCAGCTCAATTAGCTGAACTGATAGCTCTCACTAGGGCATTGGAATTGTCAGAAGGGGAAAGTATTAATATCTATATGGATTCCAAGTATGCTTTTCTTACACTTCATGCACATGGGGCACTTTGGAAGGAACAAGGTCTCCTTACTTCCGAGGGGACCTCAGTGGCACATCCTGACATTTTGTTACAACTCTTAGATGCTGTATGGAAACCCAAAGAAGTGGCAGTTATTCATTGCCATGAGCACAAAATTGGTCCAGGACTCAAAGCGAGAGGGAACAGGTTGGCAGATCGTATTGCCAAGCAAGCAACCCAGGGTGCAGTTGAGATGCAACTTAGTCTCATTCCAATTGACATTTTGCCACCAGACCCACCACGTTATTCGTCCACTGAGGATGAGTTTGCAAGGGAACAAGAGTTTGGCAGGATGCCAGAGGGCTGGTACAAATTGCCAAGTGGACAGTTGTGGGTTCCAGAAAGTTTAGCCCGCCAGGTAGTTCAAAGTCATCATGACAGCACTCACCAAGGTCCCGAAGTGGCTTACCAACATTTGAGCCCATATCTTTATATAGCCAAGCTTCGTCAGTTAGCTTCAAATATTTCTCACAGGTGTGTCACCTGTCAAAGGAACAATCCCAGAACTGGACCCTTGCCACCTCCTGGAATTCAATATTGTGGGAAAGAGCCCTTTGAGGATATGCAGTTGGACTTTACAGAATTGCCAAGATGTGGACTTTATCGTTATATGCTTATGCTAGTGTGTACATTTTCAGGATGGGCGGAGGCTTTTCCAACAAAGACTGAGAAAGCTAGTGAGGTGGTCCGCTGCCTTTTGCGGGATCACATCCCGAGGCATGGGATACCCCGCACTTTATCCTCCGACAACGGTCCAGGGTTCATCCATCATGTTTTGCAAGGACTGGCAAGGGCACTGCATATTAAATGGAATTTACATACAGCATACCGGCCCCAGAGTTCAGGACGAGTTGAGAGGATGAACAGGACTTTGAAGAGCCACTTGTCAAAACTCACACAAGAAACAGGCAAGGGCTGGGTGGAGATGTTACCTATTGCTCTCTTTAGAAGCAGGACCACCCCTTCAAGTCAATCAGGCATTTCCCCATTCGAACTTGTATACGGCAGACCAGTTCCGATTTCATGTGGCTTGCGTCCAGAGAGTGTAGCTTCTTTGACACATGTTAAATATCTTCAGATGCTTGGCCGATCTCTTTCTTCCTTACACAGGTGGACTCTTAGACGACTGCCCGTGGTTTTGCAGGAGCCCCTTCATCGTTTTGAACCGGGAGATTAGGTTTGGATCAAGGATTGGAATCAACAGCCTCTGCGCCCGAGGTGGAAAGGTCCCTTTACGGTGTTATTGTCGACGCCAACGGCTGTCAAAGTCTCTGAAGTGAGTGCCTGGATTCATCACACTCGTGTGAAACGAGCAGCCCCAGCGAGCGAGGAAGAAGAGTGGACAGTTCGAGCCAACCCAGATGACAGCTTGAAGCTGACCTTTAAGAAAGTTACTTCAGACATAGGGAAGTCAAAGTAAAATATTGGCTTCCTATGTGTGTGTGTGGCGAGAGGTTTCTTTGATAAGAAGACTTGACTCTTTCCTTTCAACCTTTGAATTTCCCGCCTTTCAAATTAACCCCTCTACAAGAAGAGGAGGGAGAGGGTTTCCAACAAAAAGGCGAGCAATTTCGTTTCGGCTGTTAGCTAGGGTAACATTTATTTTGTGCGAGACTGTGTTTTAAAAGTGCCCTATTTCTTTCTCCTTTGAAGTTGAATAGTGTTTCCCTTTAAGTTCCTGGAAGTACTGCAGCAGACGGGACAGCGCGCCAGTAGCGCAGCAGCTGTCAAAGAGCGTTCTACGAGCTGTCAATGAACGTTCCACGAACTGTCATAAGCTCCGCAGCTGTCAAAACTCTTAAAGGGACCTGAACACTTATGTGGGTTGACATTCCGAATTGGGTTTGGTTCGTCATTTCTCCAATGTATGTGTTGGGAGTGTTATTAATCTGTTATAATTGGAAGCAAAGGTTTTGTGGGGTGTCTAAATCAGTGGAAATGATTGTTCTTTTGTTCCTGATACCAGTTTGTTTAGCTGTCAAGTCTGAGGGTATAGAGGAATGTACCCCATGCATTATTGCTGCTAGTCAAGGCAGTAGAGTAATAAATACCCTGGTATATTACACCCAAAAGCCAGCAGAGTGCAAGCAAGCTGGAACCACATGTTTGAATCAAGATATGATGTATCATATATGTGAAAGTACATCTGGAGACTACCTTTGTTATAGGCCTGAAATCCCAGCCAGATTTAATTATACAGTGTGGGCTGGGATGGCCAGAACTAAAGAGCCCAGAAGGGACAACCCAGAAGGTGGTGGACTTCTGTATTATGTGAATTCCACTACTGTGTTAAAGCATAGTGGCAAACGGGCAGTAATATGGTTCAATGCCTGCGATGCCCTTGGAAAAGGCATGGGAACCCGTTGTGGATCCACAGCCTGGGTAAATACATATAAATCTGAACATAAGTATTTGTGCTACCCCCATGAAGGTGCCAGAGCAGGTAACCCTGAAGTTTGGGCACCATGTGGTTCAAACAAATTATGTTCAGGATGGGGGTGTGTGTGTGCTTTTACAGCTGGAGGCTATCCAGGTTGTCCTCATCTTTCACAGTTCAGAAGGATAGGAGGAAACTATGTCAGTCTAGTAATCAGTGACACACATCCCTCTGTTCAAGTGTATGGTTTTGGGATTGATGGACCTGGTAAGGACCCAGTTACTTATTTGACAATCACTCGTGCAGAGGTGAGAGATGGAGAAAAGAAAAGCCATTCTTGGTCAGTAGAAAATGCTGTAGAGAAACTGAAGGAGAGTCCTTTTGAAATTTCTCAGCATGCCAAGAATTTATTTCTGGAAATGGCTCAGTCAATAGCCACAGAATTAGGAGTTACAAATTGTTATGTTTGTGGGGGCACGAATTTTGGTGAGGACTGGCCTTGGGAGGCGATGGAAGTCCCCCCACAATTGTATAATAACATGTCAAAAATTGGCAACATTACCAAGAGAGCCCAGTCTCAGAATATGACATGGACCATCACATCTCAGTTAGTGGGTCGTGTCTGCTTTTCCCGAAATGGTTCTATTCCAGTGGGTTATTTAACCTGTATAGGAACCTGGGAAGATGGCATTTGGACTTCACCCTCCAATGCTCCACAACCAGAGAAGTTTAATGTCACTTTATTACCATACATATACTCAGCAACTTCGAAGGTATGGGAAGCCCCTATGAATATGTATTGGATCTGTGGAAATATGGCTTATGAATATTTGCCTCATTCATGGTCTGGTTCTTGTGTGCTAGGATTCATAAAACCATCATTCTTTCTAGTCCCAATAGAAACTCAACAATATTTGGCTGCTCCAGTGTATGGTCCTTTAAATAGGAGAAAGCGTGATGATACTCCCTTTGCAGGTTTTGCTTGTAAAAACCCAGAAGAATATGAAGGAGATATTTGGGACTCAGAGAGAATTGTTTGTGTTTATGGACCTGCCACGTGGGCTGCAGACGGTTCATGGGGGTACAGAACCCCTATCTATATGCTGAATAGAATTATTAGGCTGCAAGCAGTTTTGGATTTGGCGGGCCAGCGCATCACTTCCGCGTTAACTACTATAGCGGCAGTGACAGATCAATTAAGAACAGCTGTTTATCAAAACAGGCTCGCTCTGGATTATTTATTAGCATCTAAGAATAGCGTGTGTGGAAAGTTTAATTTAACGAATTGCTGTCTTAAAATTGATCCTGTGGGCAAGGTTGTGAATCAGCTTGCCACGGAAATTAAACAGTTAACTTTTAATCCAACGCAAGAATGGAGGGGTATGCAATGGCAATGGTTATATGATTTCATGCCACAAGCCTGGATGAAAACATTAGGAAGTTTATTAATTGCTCCTTTATGTCTTCTTTTATTTCTTTTGATTTGTATTCCTTGTCTGTTGCGGTTTGTACAGTCGACTGTTTCAAAGGTTGTAGAGAAGACAGCTGCCCCTAAGCTGATTGCTTTGTTACAGGACTACGAAGCCCTTCAGATGGACGACTCAAAATGAGTGTCCATAGGAAGAGGAGGGAAATGATAGAAGTGGTTTTTAATACAGTCTGTAGTCTATAAGCTGCCATTGTAGATAAAATGGCAGTACTTCGGTTCCATTTCTAATTCAGCTCTGTGTCCTTTAATTCACCCCTTTCCCCTCACTGAACTGTGACTCAAAGCACCACACTTCTTCCCCAAGCCTGTGTCATGAGATACCAGGTCATGAAATTGCTGGACAAACACTTATCTGTGTGGGAAGACCACTGGTAAAAGGGGTCCGTGAGAGAGATAAGCCAGACATCCGTCGAAGCATCGATATATCGCTAGAGCTGTCAAACGCTCTCGGCTGCGAAGCGCAGAGTTCCGAGAACTGCAGGACAGGTGGCGCCAACGGGCAAGATTAATAGTATCCTCTGTGTGTTTCCTTTGACAATTGATTTGTAACTAGGTGATAACCATGTATCCTTTGTAGTTTCTTTTGTTGTTTCGCGGGCAATTTACGGCGTCCAGATATGTCCTTGTTTATTCTGATAAAGGGGGAGTACTGAGGGAAAGTCTATAGAGTTTCTTTGTTCATTGCCCCAGTTTTCCGACTGAATTCGGCTGGGCACCTCGCTGCAGCGAATTAAAGCCTTTTCTCCGTGCCTTTGAACCTTGGCGTGTTTCTTTCATCTCTCAGCTCCCGTAACAGCGGCAAGGTAACCCGGGGTGTAGCTTTCAGGCTGACAAGTCCAGGAGGACCAACAAGGTAGAACATCCCCTGTCAGCCCCTCTGAGGAGGTCATCTTGCAGCGTGACCAGGGTGGTCTCAGTCCCATGACACGGCCTGACCCCAGACTGGAATGGATCCAGGACACGATCCTCCTCCAGGAATGACTGGAGCTGGATGACGGCAACCCTCTCGATCACCTTGCCCAGAAAAGGAACATTGGCAATCGGGCGATAGTTGGACAGATTTCTTTAGGCTGGGCTTCACCACTGTCTCCTTCAGGTGAGAGGGGAAAATCCCTTTCCTGAAGGATGCAGTGGCGATAACGGATTCCTACTCGGGCATGCTCCCTCCAGCACATTTAATAAGCCAGGATGGGCAAGGATCGAAGGGGGTTGCTGCCGGCCTAGAGTGGGCCAGTGCCCTGGAGTCCTCAGCTAGTGATACAGGCCCAAACTCAACCAGACGAGGAGACCGAGGTGGTGCGGCACTTGGGATACTTGAGGGGGAGGTTAGAGCAGCCGGGGTCTAGACCAGCTCGGGTGGCCTCAATTTCAGATCTAAAGAAGGCTGCAAATAACTTGCTAGTGAAATTACTATGAGGAGGCCCAGGCTGAACAGGATTTGTGAGGTCTCAAACCAACCAGAACAACTCCGCCTGGTGGTTTAAGGTCTCACCAATTCTCAGAGAGGAATAAGATATTTTAGCCTCCCTGACTGCACATACAGCCTGATTAATTACCGATCAGTCCTTTCTCCATCTGTTCTCAAGCCTTCTTTGTTCTTGCTTCATCACTTGCAACTCAGCTGTAAACCACAGCAGGGAGTGAGCTCCATAACGAAGAAGGCGTTTGGGGGCAATCTGCTTAACAGCCCAGGTGGCATCCTCATACCACTTCTCCACAAGGGCTTCCACCGGATCGTCAGCCAGGCCGTTAGGAAGCTCCCCAAAGGCCCCCAGGAACCGTTCAGCATCCAGAAGCCTTCGGGGGTAGGCCCAAATAAGGGGCCAAGGCTCCCTGCGGGGTGGGGCAGCGATTGACAGGGGGGAAAGTCAGCAGATGATCTGACCATGACACCACGGGAAGGGGAACAATGTCCCCAACCCCAGATTGTGATCCACTGAGGTGGAGGAAAAAAACAGGTCCAGGGCATGTCCCACCCATCTATGGGTGGGACAAACAACATGTTGGGACAGATTCATGGAGGCCATGGACTCCATGAAATCCAGAGCCACTTCTGAAAGCCCATCCCCAGCATGCACGTTGAAGTCCTCTACCACCAAAAAGCGGGGAGACCTCAACAGAACTGCCGAGAGCTCTGGAAGGGATCGTGCTCTGTTGTGCGGACCATGGCACTCCAGCACACTGCCAAACCTGTCCCGCTGAGCCACCAATAGATGAAGGCATTCTAACCCAGGACAAACCAATGTCACAGATCTGCTGACAAAAAGGAATTCCCTGTAAATGATGGCCACCCAGAAGGCAGGACAGGTTGGAGGCACTGATGGAATGACTCCCTGGTACGTGGCAGGGAGCAGAAGGTTCAGAATGGGGGACAGGCAGCAATTGCCTGGCCCTTGTTTTTCTTACCCGACTCATCCCCCCACTCTGAGCGTACCTCACATGGCCAGACACCACCAGAATATCAGTCCCTGCTGACATTGGCGACTGTGGTGGTGGTGGGGGACAGTGATGGAGGGGGGGAAAGAATAGACAAAATAAAACAAACCAAGTCAAACCAATATATTAAAAAGGTTACAAAATACAATAAACAGTAATACAGTAAATAAAATTATAAAGTGAATTTAAAAATACATAATAAGGCGCCAATCCCAGCAGCCAACTGGCCATAGACTAAGATGGAAACAGGAGGTCGAATATGAAGGGGGAAGGGCCTCCTTCCCAAGCAATCGAGTCCAGACTGTAGCCCTCTGATGGCATCCAGCAAAGTCCCAAGGCTTGATCACAAAGCCCTGCGGTCCTTCCAGGCATCCAGAGGTACCCCAGACCGCAAATGGACATTAAGTGTAAGCTTTAGAAACTCTGTGGGCAAGGTTGAAGTTCCACCTCTCCCCCCTCGGCGTGGTCCAGTTCAGGCACGAATGGGCACCCCAGGCCACAGGTGGACAAACAGAGGAAGAATCTACTCTGTGGTGGGGGGACAAGATGACAATTCCAATAACTCCCCCCGGCGTAGACCACTAAGCAGGAAACGCATGGTGTTCCTCCTCACATGGCGTCCTCGCCCCATGGGGCACCTCGTGGTCACTCCAGATGAGAGCTGGGGTGTAAACCCAGTGAGAATGCTGCCACCGTCTCGCCGTCCTTTCACATAACCAGCTCTCATCCTCACCACCATCGCTGCCCCCGACAACTCGCCGCTGCCATGCAGCTCCACCATGAAGCTCTGCCACCTCCATGCCCACGCCGTCGTCAGGAACTCCACTGCCAGGAACTCTGCCTTCACCACCGCCGCTGCTGGGACCACTGCCAGCGTCGCTACCACCGGAGCCATCGCCGAGCCATGCAACCGCTCTGCCACCACCACTGAATTGCGGCACCGCACTGCACCTCAGCCTCAGTTGGAGCCAAAGCGCACTGTGGTTGGGAGAGGGGAGCCTGACAAGTAGGAGGAGGGGCAGGTAAGGAAGAAAGGAAGAACCCCCAACCCCCAAGTGGGCAGCAAACAAACTAAACTAAAAATATCTCGCAAGCCAAAATCAGAGGAAAAAAAGAAACCAGAAAAAAGAAAAATAAAAAAATTAGAAACAAAAAAGAGACTCACAAAGTGGCGGACGCAAGCTTCCTCCGCCGCCCACCATCTGTGCCAGAAAAGATGAGAATAAAGCTCATTTAAGAAAACTGAGTTGTCAAGAATTTCAGCTTAAATTAAAGGAAAGGGGGAGAGTGCAGGTACTTTGGGAGAATTTAATCTCTTTGAGAAAGATTGGTGCAACTAAATTCCCTCAAAAAGTCTAGTAAGGTGGATGATGAATATGAAATGGAGAGTTGGGTTAGTTTATCCTAGTCTCTGTTAGTAGAATACTGTGCTCACTTGCGGTTTTGTTACTTGATTGACTCTGCATTTGTTCTGGAACTATTATCAGTTGCAGTTTAGAATACCTAGCTTTATTTTCTGTGGAAACTGTTCTGAAGATGCCTTGGCCTTCACATATTTTGCACCATACCTTTTTAAAGGCCTGGGAGTAGAAGTTTACAGGAAACTCACCCACACAGATCAGTACTTACTGTTTGAATCCCACCATCCATTACAGCACAAACTAGGAGGCATCAGGACCCTAAGCCACAGAAGAGAGAGCATCTCCACCTCCACAGAAGCCAAGAAGGAAGACAAGCACCTGAAGACAGCACTTAAGGTCTGTGGATATCCAAAGTGGGCCCTCAACAAAGCAGTGGACCATCCCAGAAGAACAAGGGATCAGTCTGAGACCCAAACCTGAAGGAAGAACCTGGTCATTCCTTACATGGCTGGAGTGTCGGAGAAGCTTAAAAGGATTTTTGGCAAACACCACATCCCTGTTTATTTCAAACCCACAAACACACTACGGCAGAGACTTGTCCACCCAAAGGATCCGATACCAAAACATAAAAGGAGCAATATAGTATATGTGGTCCAATGCAGTGAGGAGTGTTCAGACCTCTACATTGGAGAAACTAAACAGCCATTAAACAGAAGGATGGCCCAACATAGGAGGGGTAACAGCTCAGGACCAGAATCAGCAGTACACCTCTATTTGAAGGACAAAGGGCACTCTTTCAAAGATGAGGATGTACACATATTAGACAAAGAAGATAGGTGGTTTGAGAGAGGAGTAAGGGAAGCCATTCATGTGAGCATTGAAAACCCCTCCCTCAACAGAGGTGCTGGCCTCAGGCATAGTCTATCTGCTACTTATCAGGCTGTGGTTTCCAAAGTACCCAGACAAATCAAAAAGCCTTCAGCACCAAGTAGCCATGACTCAGCTTCCAGATAAACTCACGTGGATGACTGAGAATCTTCACAGACTTTTAAAAACTGCTTTTGGGAATTTGAAACTACTTTTCAAAACTGTTTTGAGTTTTATTTATTTTAACTTCTTTTGCCAAGCTTTCAATAAGACTTATACAGCATACAAATTTATATCAGTTTGGTTAGAGAAAAGAGGATAGGGTACTAAAGCTAAGCTTTACTTTGAGAATCTACTGGATTCCATACATTTTGTGGGCATTTTGATATTTCTACCTGGCAGGGTTGGCACTCAAGTTACAATGATCCACTGTAAATTCTGATAACCTGCCGGAGCACTGATAAACAGTATTACTCAAGATGTGGGAGGGGTAATGGGCAGGGATATTTTTCCACACCCATCAGCACATCTAGCCCTCCTGGAAGCCCCCCACATCAGGAAAAGCTTGAGTAATGTGTGTCTGAATGATCTGTGTGGGCCTCTCTGCCTGGCCATAACCTGACCAACTTATTTGCAAGTATACCATGGGGAACCTTATCAAAGGCCTTACTGAAATCTAGATAAGCAATATCCACAGTCTTCCCCTCATCCACCAGGTCTGTAATACTCTCAAAGAAAGAGATCAAATTGGTCTGCCATGACTTGTTTTTAAGAAATCCATGTTGACTCCTCATAATGATAGCATTGCTTGTTAAATAATTCCAGACTGCCTGTTTAAATAATTTGTTCTAGGATCTTGCCAGGAATTGAAGTCAAGCTGACTGGGCAGTAATTATTTGGGTCCTCCTTTTCCCCTTTTTTGAAGATAGGGACAATATTCCTCCTCCAACCTATGGGGACTTCCCCTGTTCTCCAAGACTTCTCAAATATTATTGCCAATGTTTTTGAAATTACTTCCGCCAGTTCTTTTAATATCCTTGGATATAATTCATCTGGCCTAGGAGACAATCTGGCTGCCTCATTTTGCACCCACTGCAATCTCTAAACAAGGGTCATGGGAAGCCCCACGTAAAGAGTGTTGCAGTAATCTATCCTCGAGATCACCAGCACCTGCACAAATGTCGTCAAGGAGGCCTAGTCCAGGTATGGGTGAATCTGAGTGATCAGCCAGAGATGAAAAAGGGCTGACTCAGGGATGCATCTGGTGGAGCAGAAGGTTACATCTGTTCCGGGGGCAGCAATCTGGAGGCACCTGGAGGGGGAGCAGGAGGAAGAAGCCATGCACCCTCTCACTGCCCAGCAGTCCTCCTTTTCACTAAAGCTTGGCAACGGCACCCCCTCTGCCGCCTCCACTGCCACACGCCAGGCGAGCGGCAAAGCAGGCAGGCAGGCAGGAGTGCGGTGGCTAGTGTCCTCCTCCTCTTCCTCCTAGCCTTGGTGGGAGAGGTGTAAGGTGCATGCATGCATGCGCGCGTGCACACACACATACATACCTGTCCGCCTGTCTGCCCATCCACCTGCATGCGCGCGCACACACACACCACTCCCGCAGTGTTTGCCCACCTGTTTCTGCATGAGTGCGATGTGGGGGGGGGAAGGATGCAAAAATGAACTTTGTCCCCAGGCACCCCAAATCCTGGCTATGCCTCTGGGCTGCCACCTAGGCTTCCAGAGCCAGAGCCAGATCCAAGATCATGCCCATACTCCTCAGTCTTTCCACCAGCACAAGGGGAGAACCACCCAGACTGGGGAGAGGACCACTATACCCAGCAGAGGATACCCCAAAGAACAGAACCTCGGTTTTATCTGGGTTGAGCCTGAGCCTGTTTGTTCTAGTCCATTTCATGACCACATCCAGGCAGCAGTCGAGGCCCTGAACTGCCTGCACTGTAAAGGTAGAGAAGGAGAGATAGAGATGTGTGTCATCAGCATACTGGTAACAGTTAGCCCCAAATCCCCTAATGACCTCATCCAGTGGCCTCATATAGATCTTAAAAGGCATGGGGGAGATCGCTAATCCCTGGGGCACTCCACAAGAGAGTGTCCAAGGGGCCAACAACTCTTCACCCAGCTTAACACGCTGGGGTGGCCCCCAAGGAAGGACCAGAGCCAGCTCAACTATATCAATGGGACAATTCTTATGCAGTAGCATTCAGAGGAAAAGACTCAAAAAAAAACTGAACTGTATGGAAAAAGTGAGCATAATACAGTGGTACCACAAGATACAAATGCCTCAAGATATGAAAAACATTCCGTGGAGATTGGATGCTCTGAGTTACCAAAATTTAAGCTGTTTTTTGAGCTACAAAAATACAAAAAAGGTTTCTCATATGTAGAATCATAGAGTTGGAAGAGACATAAGAACATAAGAACATAAGAACATAAGAAGAGCCATGCTGGATCAGGCCAAAGGCCCATCTAGTCCAGCTTCCTGTATCTCACAGCGGCCCCACCAGATGCGTTTGGGAGCGCATGAGACTAGATATCTGTCTCCTGATACCACTCCCCTGCATCTGGCCCTTGAAGTACCCTGGTTTAAAGCCTAGAGATTACACATCTCCATCATGGTTTGTAACCCGTGATGGACTTTTCCTCTAGGAATCTGTCCAATCCCCTTTTGAAGGCATCCAGGCCAGATGCCATCACCACATCCTGTGGCAGGGAGTTCCATAGACTTACAACACGCTGGGTGAAAAAATATTTTCTTTTGTCAGTTCTTACTCTCCCAGCACTCAATTTGAGTGTATGTCCCCTAGTTCTGGTATTTTGAGAGAGGGAGAAGAGCTTCCCTCTATCCACTTTACTCATACCCTGCATTATTTTGTATGTCTCAATCATATCCCCCCTCAAGCGCCTTTTTTCCAGACTAAAGAGGCCCAATTGTTTTAGCCTTTCTTCATAAGGGAGGTGCCCAGCCCAGTAATCATTTTAGTCGCTCTCTTCTGCACCTTTTCCAGTTCCACTATGTCTTTCTTGAGATGCGGTGACCAGAATTGTACACAATATCCAGGTGGGGCCTTACTATTGTTTTATATAACGGCATTATAATGTTGGCTGTTTTATTTTCAATCCCCTTTTTGATAATCCCTAGCATGGAATTGGCCTTCTTCACTGCTGCCACACATTGGGGAGACACCTTCATGGAGCTGTCCACCAACACACCAAGATCTCTTTCCTGATCCGTCACGGATAACTCAGAGCCCATGAGTTGATAGATGAAGTTTGGATTTTTTGCCCCAATATGCATTACTTTACATTTGGTTACATTAAAACGCATTTGCCATTTCTCAGCCCACTCCCCCAGTTTGGAGAGATCCTTCTGGAGCTCTTCACAATCTTCTCTGGTTTTTACCACATGGAAAAGTTTTGTGTCATCTGCAAACTTGGCCACCTCACTGTTTATCCCTGTCTCCAGGTCATTTATGAACAGATTGAAAAGCACCGGTCCCAGGACCGAGCCCTGGGGCACACCGCTTTTCACTTCTCTCCATTGTGAAAATTTCCCATTGACACCTCAAGGGCCATCTAGTCCAATCCCCTGCCATGCAGGAACCCCATCACAATATTTCCGACAGATGGCCATCCAGCCTCTGCTTAAAAACCTCCAAAGAAGGAGACTCCACCACCTTCCGTGGCAGCATATTCCACTGCCAAACAGCTCTAACTGTCATGAAGTTCTTCCTGATGTTCAAATGGAATCTCTTTTCCTGTAGTTTGAAACCATTGCCCCGAGTCCTAGTCTCTGAAGCCATGGAAAACAAACCTGTTCCCTCTTCAATATGACATCCTTTCAAATATTTAAATATAGCTATCATATCCCCTCTCAGTCTTCTTTTTGAAAGGCTAAACATTCCCAGTTCCCTAAGCCGTTCCTCATGAGACATTTCCTCCAGACCTTCAACCATCCTGATCGCCCTCCTCTGCACCCGCTCGAGGTTGTCAACATCCTTTTTAAATTGAGGCACACAGAACTGGACACAGTACTCCAGATGGGGTCTGACCAGAGCAGAATAGAGTGGTAGTATCACTTCCTTTGATCTAGACACGATGGTTCTGTTGATGCAACCAAGAATCGCATTGGCTTTCCTGGCCGCCGCATCACACTGCTGACTCATGTTCAATCTGTGGTCCACCAAGACTCCCAAATCCCTTTCACAGGTACTATTCTCCAGCCAAGTATCCCCCATCCTATATCTGTGCAATTCATTCTTTTTACCTAGATGTAGCACCCTACATTTCCCTCTGTTGAAATCCATTCCGTTAGCTTTGGCCCAGCACTCTAATCTGTCAAGGTCTATTTGGATTTTCATCCTATCCTCTGGGAAATTAGCAACCCCTCCCAATTTAGTATCATCTGCAAATTTAATTAGCATACTCTCTATTCCTTCCTCCAAGTCATTAATAAAGATATTGAACAGCACTGGACCCAGAACAGAACCCTGGGGCACCCCACTGGTCACGTCTCTCCAAGCTGAAGAGAGGCCATTTATGGTCACCATTTGGGTACGATCAGTCAACCAATTACAAATCCACCTAACAGCAGCACTATCTATCCCACTTTCTACTAACTTCTTAGCAAGAATACCATGGGGAACCTTACTGAAGGCCTTACTAAAGTCCAGATAAACAATATCCACAGCATTCCCCCTCATCAACTAGGCCTGTAATTCTATTAAAGAAAGATATCAAATTAGTCTGGCATGACTTGTTTTTAAGAAACCCGTGTTGACTTCTTGTAATGACAGCATTGTTTGCTAAATAATTGCAGGAATTGAAGTCAAGCTGACTGGGCGGTAATTATTTGGGTCCTCTTTGTTTCCCTTTTTGAAGATGGGGACAACATTAGCCCTCCTCCAGTCGATGGGGACTTCCCCCTGTTCTCTAGGACTTCTCAAAGATTATTGCCAATTGTTCGTCAATTACTTCTGCACTTCTTCTCATATCCTTGGGTGTAATTCATCTGGCCCTGGAGACTTAAATTCATTTAATGTTTCCAGGTGTTCCAGTGCTAGCTCTCTACCTATTCTATGTTGCAATTCCCATCCTACCTCATCTACTCTTTGTCCCAGCAGATCTTTTCTTTCTTTCTGGAGAAAACAGAAGCAAAGAAGGTGTTGAGTAGTTCTGCCTTTTCCTTGTCTCCTGTTAGTAACTGGTTATTATCGCCACACAGAGAGCCTATTATTTCCTTATTTTTCCTTTTGCTGCAGACATAACTAAAGAAACCCTTTTTGCTACTTTTAATCTCTCTGGCAAGTCTAAGTTCGTTTTGCGCTTTAGGTTTTTTTACCATCCCCTGTGTTTGCTTATATTCCTCTTTGGTGCATTTCCCATTTTTCCATTCCTTGTACTTGTTTTTCTTTATAGTTAGCTGAGTTGAAAGTTCTTTAGTAAACCATTGCATTTTTTTAGACCTCTTCCATTTCTTCTTCTTGTTGGAACAGTTTTAAATTGTGCCTTTAATATCTCGCTTTTAAGGAACTCCCATCCATCTTGGACTCCCTTCTCTTTCAGTTAGAGATGGGCACGACTTGAAAAAAAAATTTTCGAGTTGTCGTTAGTCGGGCCAGTCCCATTTCGGGTCGTTTCCGGTTTTCGCGAAAATTCGCAAAAATTAGTCGGTTCGTTTTTTCGTTGTCGTTAGTACTGGTTTTTTTTGGGGGGGGAGCGGGCTCCTGGAGGCACCTCTGTGGGGTGGGTGCCTCCTCGGGCCCGCTATAAAGGGAAAGTGGGCTCCTGGAGGCACCCGTGGGTGCCTCCTGCCACTAGGAAGGGGAAGCAGGCTCCAAGAGAGACCCCTTTCTCCCTTCCTCACCTGCTGCTGCTGCAAAATGCTATGCAATAGCCATATGGATATTGCATAACATAATGTGCAGACAGTGAGACCAGTGTGAGAGTGATAGCGTCATGCCCGCCCTTCACAAGGCTCTGGCACCACCATGTCTCACACAGAAGGGAATTGTACTTGCTGCGTGTAGTGCAATGCAAGCAAGTAGATCTGGCTTTAAGGTGGCTTAGTGCAATGGCTAGGGTTAGGCTAGTTAAGGTTACGGTGGGCTAGTGGGTTGCACCTCTGGGTGCCTCTCTGACCCACTAAGAAGACAGTCTGTGACGTATGGGTACGGAGTCAAGGGTTAGGGTTAGGGCTAGGGCAGGTTTTAGGGGGCTTTTTGGCACATCCCAGAAGTCTCCATGGCCAAGTGGCCATGCGACTGGTGGGATGGCTCCAAAAATTTGCATGGTTGTCCACTCCCACATGGCTGGCCACTTGGCCAGCCCATCATTGCGCAGGTGTAAATAAAATAAAATAAAATAAAATCAATGGAGGACAGAGGAGGAGAGGAGAGACATTTTGTTGCAAGAAAAAACCCACTGCTACTGTGAAAAATCTGGCAGTTTATAAATTTTCGCGTGTTTCTGTTGTGCTTGTGTGTTTTTGGACCACGATTTCAAAAACAATATTGCGTTTGCCGCCCCATTTTGGATCCCCCGCCCGCACCGCATGGCATGGCGATGGCGACTCCGGCTGCCCAGGACGGGGGGGAGGCGGGACCCCCCCCTCCATCCGGTAGGTGCCCTGCGCCCTTAGTCAAGCAGGCATTTTTCCGCCTGCTTTTTTGGCCCGGGAATGGGTGGGGGGAGAGTTTAAAAGTTTTTTCCTGTGCCGTCCGTGCCGCTTGCTTGCGCTTTAATTGCGGCGGCCGGCGGCGAGACTGGGCTTTTTGCTGGCTGCGAGCCTGCGGCGAGTCCCACCAGAGCAGCCCAGGACGGGGGATGAGGGGGGAGGCCGGGGACCTCCAGAAACAACCCCTCTGGTAGGTGCCCTGAGGCACGGCAGGCATTTTCCGCCTGCTTTTTGGCCGGGAACCGGGTTTTTTTAACTTTTAAAAACTTTTTTTCTGTGCCGCGTGTGGCATCGCGCGATCTCGCGATGCAAGGAACGAGCACGACAAATCAGACCAAAATTGTTCGTTCGTCGGTTCGAGCTCGAAGTCTGGGGGAGTAATTCCCGTTACCGTTTCCGTAGAGTAACGGAACCGAGTAACGGAAACGGAAACACCGCTAAGTCGTGCCCATCTCTACTTTCAGTGTGTCGGTCCATGGAATCACAGCCAATAATTCCCTATGTTTACAAAAACTGGCTTTCTTAAAGTCCAGGATTCTTGTCTGACTATGCTTAACTTCACCTTCCAACTGTATAACAAATTCCAAGAGGGCATGGTCACTTTTACCTAATGATCCCACCACTTCGACCCCATTTACAAGGTCCTCCTTATTGGTTAAGACCAGATCTAAAATGGTTTTGCCTCTTCCCCGGGATGCATTGCACCTTGGAGGTTTATAAGGCCAGCCCCATGCATCCAGGAGTCTCTGGGTGGCCCGTGGCGTGAAGTGTGGAGGTGTGGAGCAGTTTTTGAGGAGAGGAGAGATTTGGAGCCATTTTGGAAAGTGTTTGGATCATGAAGTCCAGCCTCTGGCCAAAAGTTGGTGCCTACTATCAGAGCTTTGGAATGTTATTTTTTGGGTTATGCCTCTTCTAATCTTTGAACTGGCACTCCTTGCAACAGCTACAATGCCTTCTTTCTTTCTTTTTAGCTAAGCACTGTTTGGAGGCAACTTTGCAAACAGTTATTTGTACACCAGCTGGGTACTTAGTACTCCCCCAACTGCAACAGTTGCCAGCTTATCTGGTGTTCAGACCTTCAAGATTCTGTGAAAGTGTAAATGGCTGCACTCATTCACTACTTACACAGAAAGGCTTGCTGCTCTTGGCTCTGATAACACATTTTGCGTTGTTATCTCTAGCTCTATATAAATCTTACAGAAAAAGTAGTGCAGGCCTAATAGTGCATGTTGAAGTTTCTAGCACAGTTATCCTGGGAATTGCCAACACCGTTGCCAAACTCACCTCTTTCACCTCTGACAGGGATAGTGCTAAGCAGCACCTGTGCTCCATCCAAAGTGTCTGACACAGCAGAGGAACATTCCAAGTTGCTACTCAAGCTAATTACAGAAAGAAAGGGAATCAGAACTCCTACAGATGACAACGATTTCCCCATCCCGAGTTTCCCAGATTATACTGATGTCTTAACTATCCAATTTGGCACAGGTGGAAGAAAGAAAGTTTTCCTTATTGCTGCACAATGAAGCTGGTGAGACAAAACTGTCTCAAGTGTGACACACAGAAATTGGTCTTTGGAATAATGAGTAACATAGCCGTCAGGATCAGGGCTGCATGACTCTGCCTCTTTGCAGACTCAGGCCCCACTCAGGCTGAGGCAATCAGGGAGAGCAGCTGGTGGGCTTGCTACTGGTATAAGGCTGGCAGCCAGCACTCCCTGAAACCTTGGACTCCTGTTATCTTGATCCTTCCCAGAACTCTGCTACTCTGAAAGTCTTCCTGTTTGGTATCCTCCTTCCTATTGGATTGTATTTGTGTGTGACCTTGGACTGGCTGACAACCCTCTCTGTGAATCCTGAACTTGGACTGGCTAATGACCCTTTCTGTGAATCTTGAATTTGGAGTGGCTGACCACGCTCTTGGCTTCTGGGAACACCCTGGTCTTGCCCCCCATTGCAGATATCCTAGCTGCTGCCCACACCCCGGGCGTTGCAGTAGTAAACCAGATGACAGTTGGATAAAATAAGACAAGCAGAAACTGAATGTGGAAGCAATGTATTAGAAGTTGTAGGAACACCTGTAAATTGATACTTTTTATTGCAACTATGGTGATAACTGGTTTTGATAATCTTAACATCAGCAAATTATGGCTGTGGCTTAAAGAGCAGCATTTAGCAACAACTTTCCAAACATTAATCTTTAATTTTTTTAGGTTCCCTTGAGAGATTTAAAAACCATTTCTATTTTTAAGTTGTTTTTTTTAAATAATAATTACGTGTAACAACTTTCTAACTTGTTACACAAGGAAAACGCAGCAACATCTTCAAAGATTTCAAAGAAATATCCTCTCTGAATGTTGTCCCTTTTGGCAATAAATCCACTAGCCAACACCTAAGGAGGAATTTTATTTATTTATTAATAATGAATGAATGAATGAATGAATCAGTCATGCTCAGAATCATTATCTGATGTTCTCTACAATGTTCTGCTTCTGAATGCGGTTCCTATCCATTTTCATATGTCTACACATGCCGGCATCTACACATCTATGATGGAAGCTGCTGTTAAGTTTTAGAGCCTATCTAATCTCCTCACATGAGGACTTCATTAACTGAGAGATAACCTGTCTACAACACCCCTCTAGATGCAGGATGTCCATGTGAGTACAGTAGTATCAAAAGCTGTCAAAAGCTCTTCCACTACAACTTTTCCTTTAATTCTTCTTTTGTTGATATCAGGTGACATGCTTGATCCTAGCGTTATCTTTACCAGTGTGGGCAACAGCTACGCTGCATTTGGCAAAATTAAAGCATTTCAGTAACGTTCCAATGTCATAGCTGTAAAACTTGGCTTTCGTCACAGAAGCCATCGTAGGACTGTAACTGATAAAGAAAATGGCAATTCAAGTCTTCAAATGTTTGTTTAAATTGAGGCTCACTATGGAAGGTGCTGTAACTGGTAGATCATCCACATCAAACTCGAGAAGGTTGAGACACCTACTTTTCTTCATAGGTTTAAGAAAGCGATCAAGAACATGTGCTTATTAAGCCCCCACCCACTGACCGCGCCTAGCTTCGCAAGGTTCCCGGTGAGGCCAGTGGCGGCGGTGCCACATCCCCCCCCCCTGTGTGCACGCCCAGCCCCACAAGCTTCCCAGCGGTGCTGCTGCTGGTGGTGGCCCACCCCCTTGCCCACCCCACAAGCTAGCCCAGCCCCTCAGAATGGCCTGGCAGGCCGGATTTGGCCCCCAGGGCGGACTTTGGGCAGGCCTGATCTATACCCTTCTTTTAACTCCAGTAAGTTATGGGGCAGTGTTGTTAGGGCTCCATCCTCAGGATTTACCTTCCATATTTCAAAGCTTCATCATCATCTTCATTAAAAAAATGTTTCGGCGGCAGCGGCTCCAATGGCAGCGGCGGACCCAGCCACCCGCCCTGGGCCTGCCTCCGTGGTCACCACCCGCCCGAGGCTGGAGCGGCCACTGTGCCGCCCCCCCCCCACCGCCGCGGCGCCCCCACCACCCCTGGCCCTGCCCACTGACCCTCACCACCGTCCCCCTTGCCCCTGCCACCGCCATCACCCCCGCCCTTGCCCGCCCGCTGCGCCCCAGTAGCCCAGGTATGAGGAAGTGGCGGAGAGACGCCCTTTCGGCCGCGTTGTGGGGCCGCAGCGGGGGAAAGCCTCCAGCGACCCTGCCAAGCATGGTGGGCAAGCTCTCTCTGGTCTTGGGAGCGTGGTGGCAGAGGCGTGAGGTGGAGGGAACGGGAAGGGGGGCTGTGTGTGTGTGTGTGTGTGAGCGATGCAGAGTCTGGAGCCCCGCAGGCTCCTTTCCTGCTTCTGCAGATCCTCCGAAAAGTAGAAGCACGCCCTGATCGAGCAGCAGCCGCCTCTCTGGTTGCCGCCCTTCTCAGCCAGGCTCCGGAGGACCACCTGCACCACCCTTTTGCAATCGCTCCTGTTCCCCCTCGCCGCAGGGAGGAGAGACCGTACCAGACAGGGAGGCCGAAAAGGGTGGGTGGGAGAAAAGCAATCGCACACTTGTGGGGGAGACGCCCCACCAAGGTTTCTTTTTGTAAAAATCCCAGTGTGGCTGGATCGAGCATTCGTGGAATTCGTGGCTAGCTTCCTCTCCTCCTTTGCATGGTTCCTGCCCCCCCTCCCCAATCGCTCACAGCCCCGCCAGTTCCCCCGCGGGTCTGTTGATTGCTGCTACTAGGCGGCCACTGGGAGGGAGCGAGCAGGGGAGGGGAGGAGGAGGAGGAGGAGGGCTAAGCCCTGGGAGGCGGAGAAGCAGTGTGGGTGTGCGAGCGTGCTGCTGCTGCTATTGCTCCTGATGCAGCTTCCCCCGCCTCCTCCTGCGTCTTCCTGCCTCTTCTGGGCTCAGCATGCCGTTTTTGGATGCCCCTCTCCAATGCGGGTCCCCTCTGTCGCCCTGAGTGGTCTAGTGTGGGTGTGTTTGTGTGCATGTGCTTGCACACTCTTGCACTCGCTCATTCCCTGCTATATACCATTTTTATCTTGTTACCCATGTGTGCATTCGTCATACTACGTAAAAAATAACCATAGCTTTTTGTCCTTGAAAGCATTTGCTGTACTTACGTACACACCAATGCCAGACTACAGTATGCACCTGTCATTCTATAAAAGCCTTTGCACTTTGATGATACTGATTGCATTGCATGGTAATAACACCTGCCATTCCTTTTGTTTTAAGCCGCTGTTTAGGCTGTTGTTCATATGATCCAAGGTGTGAACTGAAGAAACTCTTAAATGACCAATTAAAATACAATTCATTTTCCAGTGCAGACATCATGTTAGGCAACTTATGACTCTCCATATCTCATTAGATTTGCAAATCTCATCATTTTTCATGGCTGGTTATCTTTGCCATTGATGGTGAGAGTTGAGTCCAACAATAACTAAACAGCCACAAGTTGATCTAAAATTAGTTCACATGTTCTAGAAGATAATATGTTCCTACAGTCTCACACTTTGGTTATTTTTTTTTAAATAGGCACCTCGACCAAACTCAACAAATAACAGCAATATACTTTATGCCTCTTCCAGATACAGAAGTGTCATGCATACATAAACATTTTCATCATATGGAAAAACATTGATCAAGCCCACAAAGGAAGGGCTGGTTGGGTTATCTTATTTCTTTCCACTCACTCCATGCACTCTGAAGAGATTGGATTCTTTTTATCTTCCCTTTCAATTTCTTTCTAACTAGTTTCCTCATCTGAAGAAAATCTGCCCTTCGGAAATCAAGGGTTTTTGAGTCTGATTTGCTTGACACTCTTCCTCCAACATGCATGGCAAAGGAGATTGCAGCATGGTCACTGTTCCCCAGAGGCTCAGTGACATTCACATCCCTGACCAGGTCCTGAGTATCACACAATAATAGATCCTGAGTTGCCTGTTCTCTGGTGGGCTCCGTGACAACTTGCTCTAAGGCACAGTCATTCAGCAAGTCGAGAAACCCAGTTTCTCTTTCTTGCCCAGAGCTCACATTGGCCCAGTCAATGTGGAGATAATTGAAGTCCCCCATTATTACTATCCTGTCCCTCTTAGACACCTCCATGATTTGTCTCCTCATTTCAAGGTCCGCTTCAAGTTTTTGATCTGGTGGACGATAGCATACCCCCACTATCACATTGCTCCTTGGACCTAGTAGTTTAACCCACAGTGATTCTATGGGGGAGTCAGACCCACCATCAATCTCCATTCTGCTGGGTTTTACCCCTTCTTTGACATAGATGGCCACTCCACCTCCAACCTGCCCCTCTCTACCCCTTCTATAGAATTTATAGCCTGGGATTGCTGAATCCCACTGGTTCTCCACATTCCACCAGGTTTCTGTTATGGCTATTATATCAATGTTATCCCTAGCTGCCAAATGTTCAAGTTCTCCCATCTTTGCTCGGAGGCTTCGAGCATTGGCGTAGAAGCACCTGTACAGTGGGTCCCCCATGAATGGCTGCTTCGTTGTTCTCCCCTCCCCCCAGATTTTAATTCCAGTAGACAAACTACCACATCCCATTATTCTCCAAGTGCTAATACCTACTATGTCATCACTTTGAAGTTCTCTACCCTCTCCAACCTCGTTCCATGGGGACGAGGTGTTCCGAACCGGATGCCACTCAGCTCCTGTTGGCTTTCCCCCAGTTATCAGTTTAAAAGCTGCTCTGCAGCCTTTTTGATGTTGAGTGCCAGCAATCTGGTGCCATCATGGTTCAAGTGCAACCCGTCCCTCCTGTACAGATTTGGCTTGTCCCAAAATGTTCTCCAGTTCCTGACAAATCTGAAGCCCTCTTCTCGACACCATCACCTCATCCACGCATTGAAGCTTCTGAGCTCTGCCTGCCTGGTGGGTCCTGCACAAGAACAGGCAGCACTTCTGAAAATGCTACTGTCACACTTGAAAGAGCTGACACATGGGAATTCTGCTGCCACCAGAAAACCAAAGTTTGAGGCTTCCACGTGCGCCCCAGTGAATTTTCAATAAGGATCCACAAGGCAGATGGCCACACAGCTTTCTAGATGGGAGTGAGCAAACCCACTGCTGTGCCCGTTGCCAGGAGATTTAGCACCCTGAAACCCCCTCCTTTCCTCCAAAGCCTGGAGTTCCCAGAAACTGAGGTCTGTTTCTGTACAAAAGAAAATCAATCTTTGCTCACAAAGAAATTTCCGTAGCTGCCAATCATAGGCCCAGATTTAGCAAGACACTTCCACAGGCACAAAACACACTCCGTTTCAAATATAAAGAAATGTAGTTTATTAAGAAAACATAAAAAGAAATGAGGTTAACATTGCAAAAGAATTGGCAAGGCAATCTTCCATTACCAAAAGAAAAAATAATTCATGAGAAGCATAAAATATTGCAATTCCCAGAAAATAAGAAATCCTAAGGCTAGGCTATCTACTTACTTGAAAGTAAGATGATAAAGACACCATTCCTTTGTCCTTCCTGGCCAGCGAAGAACCCAGTCTGTTACATGGTTCCCAATCAACAACCCGCAATCAACAACCCTCCCTTTGTTTGAGACAGACTTTGACAGAAAATAGGAACCTATGCTCTAACAGGGGAAATTTCCAGTTCAGAGGCTTGGAGATGCCTCTAGGCACAGAGAGATCTTTCCTGCAATTAACATATGAAATTTGGGGATGTTCTTTTGATCTGGCTACAAACAAGTGTATATTGGTGTGGGAAAACATTTGTCTTTTATTCACAAACAACTGTATATGGGGGGGGGACAGTTGTCTTCCTCTTCCATGCAATCCACACCTTTTCCCCTTTGATGGAAGGTAACATGGAGGTAATAAATCCTCTCTTTGATATTAATGGGCAGCATAATCAACCAACTGGTAATTCCTGGGAAATCATAGCAGATGGTACAGTGTCACTTAGGAATTAGCCAATTCCTGACAGCTACCTTGTAAGTCCTGGACTTAATTGTTCTTCCTAGCAACCTTAATTTGGCTTCCAGGAAGCTGTTGTTCTCAGATGGTCTTTAAAAAGCAAAATCACCCATTAGACTAGAATAGAATAGCTTGGTTTGACAATAACTGCTGCTACTCACACAATCTTTTCCTCTAATCTTTTCCGAGGGCAGGCTTAACATAACGGTTGTCTCCGTTTCACCTATTGGCAACAGATATTAAATATTTGCAAATGCAGAATTCAGCAAGAAAAAGTGCAAGAGCAGGAGCTCTCTATAGTATAACTGTGATGATCATGGCTTTTAAATGTGTGTTGCCTGCTGCTAAAACAGGGTCCCTCCCCATAGAGTGCAGCTTTGAGCCAGACAATCTGGGGGAAATGGTAATATGGTATGAAGAAACTTAAGAACTGTGAATAAGGAACATGGAATTCAGTTACTGGAAGCTTCAATTTAGGTGCCTGAGAAGCTGGCCGAACAGACAGAGGTCAGCATGTAAAAGGACAACTTTTACACCTTCAGTTTACCACCCATTAATGGATATAGTATATACTTGAGTATAAGCTGAGTTTTTCAGTTCTTATTTTTGGCTGAAAAAGAAACACCCCCAGCTTATACTCAATAAGTTTCCCTGTGTTGGGGGGGGGGGTAAAATTAGGTGCTTGGAGGGCTTAAGAAGGGGGACAGAGGACAAGTCATGATCGGGTGAGCGATAGTGGTGCTTCCACTTCCCATATGATTTCAATGAGAAGGTTTAGGGGCACCCCCTTTGGAGCTCCCAAAATTGTTTTTAAAAACATGCAATCAAAATTTACTTACCTTGGGACTCCAAAGTAGCAGGGCTACCTTCAGAAAGCGATGTTAGGGAACCCCCCTAAAATTTGGAAACATTCGGGGGTAAGGGGGCTGAGTTATGAAGCTTGAAAGGGGCTGGAGGTAGTATTGGCAACTGTGCTGGGAGTGTGGAGGTAATCAGGGAATTTGCCCTATTATGGTATTAACTCCCTAATTGCCTCCACACTCCCAGCACCTGTTGCCAATTACTACCCCCAGCCCATTTAGAGTTTGGCCAGTATACCGTATATACTCAAATATAATGAAAAAAATGCCCTCGGCTTATACTCGAGTCAATAAGTTTTCCCAGTTTTGTGGGGTAAAATTAGGCCCTTGGCTTATACTCAGCTCAGCTTATACTTGATTATATAAGGTATTTCAAAGAAAGGACTGAGTAAAAACTCCATGCTTTTCTTTTGTCAGAGGTCCTCTTAAAGTAGCCCCCAAAGGGACTTGACACGTTTCCTTTAACCCTTGACTTCAAAAGAGCCAGTCTGCTTCCTTCCTAGGAGTTGGGCAGATTTAACCTATGGGAAAAGGAGAAAGGTATGAAAAGGCTTTTGTCTTGACAGACCATGAAAGGGGAATAAGATGTTGATGGCAACAGTATGGAATGGGTGGTTCATTCCCTAGTATAAAAGGGATTCAGAAAAATCATGAGATAGCTTAATTTGCCTCTAGGGAGGGCGCTCTAGCTCCCCTTCTGTTCTAATAAACGGTGTGTCCCAAATCTCAGCTAAGGTGTGGGTATTAGGCACATATGTTTACCTTTTGGTGTTGTCTGATGTGACTCTCTTAAATTGCTTGAGTCTGTCTCTCTATTTTGCTACAAGTATCTTTTACAGTCCTTCTGTAACATTTTGGAATGTTTGTCCTTTTACCAACCCCCTCTTTCTTTTAATAAAATACAAAAATCCTTACAAGCAGCTAGCTAGACTTTAGGCTGAGAAGGTAGTGATTGTAAAAATAGGTCTTGCCT
The DNA here is from genome assembly GCA_037367245.1 of Phrynocephalus guinanensis. Classification (NCBI taxonomy): domain Eukaryota; kingdom Metazoa; phylum Chordata; class Lepidosauria; order Squamata; family Agamidae; genus Phrynocephalus; species Phrynocephalus guinanensis. Next base: position 994,598 of record CM074738.1, read on the forward strand.
TGACCAAGCTATCCAGAGTTTGGTGTTTGTTTGGAGTTGTGGTGGCAGGTTCACCCTTGCAAGGCGGGCACCTTGCATCTTAGTGCCTCACCTTGAGGACACGTCTGTGAAGATTCTCAGTCATCCAGGTTCGTTTAACTGGGAGTTGAGTCATGGCTACTGGACTTCTTTTTTGAGAGATAGAAACGTTTCGCTGTTCATCCAAACAGCTTCATCAGTCTGAATACAGCTAGTGCAAGAGACCTTCTTATAGTCAGCTTGACCTCTTGTCCCCTGGTCTGATTGGCTCATAAGATGAACAAAGCCTGAATAGGCTCGTTAGGGAGACATTAGTGTCCATGGCCTTAAGGTAAACAATGGCCTAAGGTGCTGAAACCCATCAAGAATGGGTCGTTAGCTGTCAAGAATGGGTCGTTAGCTGTGACCTGGTGGTGAAGGCTCCTTGATTTGCCTGGGTACTGTGGAAAGTACAGCCTGATACGCAAAATACCTGGCAACCATCCTAGCCCCACTGGTTGGATACACGGACCACCACGTACACAACTCAGAAGAGTTTGTTTTTAAAATCAGGGAGCTCAAACTGGATACAGAGGAAACCATGGTATCCTTTGATGTTACATCACTCTTTACCAGCATACCCACCACTGATGCGCTAATAATGGTAAAGAGAAGATTAAGAGAAGACAGCACCCTCACCTCCAGAAGCCGCCTCAACCCAGACCAGATAGGCCTGCTCCTGGACCTGTGTCTGAACACCACATATTTCATGTACAGAGGGGACTTCTACAGACAGAAGCATTGCTGTGCAATGGGTTCCCCAGTGTCACCAATTGTAGCAAACCAATACATGGAAGAAGTGGAGAAGAAGGCACTCAACACCTTCCCAGGGACAACACCATCCCACTGGTTCAGGTATGTAGATGATACCTGGGTTAAAATAAAGACGCAGGAAGTACAGGCCTTTACAGACCACATCAACGCAGTGGTTCCTAATATTAAGTTCACTAGGGAAGACACCCAAGACAACAGGCTGGCTTTCCTGGATTGTGCAGTCATCATCAGACCTGACCGTGGCCTAGGAGTAGAAGTTTACAGGAAACCCACCCACACAGATCAATACTTACTGTTTGACTCCCACCATCCATTACAACACAAACTAGGAGTCATCAGGACCCTAAGCCACAGAGCAGAGAGCATCCCCACCTCCTCAGAAGCCAAGAAGGAGGAAGACAGGCACCTGAAGACAGCACTTCAGGCCTGTGGATATCCAAGGTGGGCCTTCAACAAAGCAGTGGGCCATCCCAGAAGAACAAGGGATCAGTCTGAGACCCAGACCCGACGGAAGAACCTGGTCATTCCTTACATGGCGGGAGTGTCGGAGAAGCTTAAAAGGATTTTTGGCAAACACCACATCCCTGTTTATTTCAAACCCATGAACACACTAAGGCAGAGACTTGTCCACCCAAAGGATCCGATACCAAACCATAAAAGGAGCAATATAGTATATGCAGTCCAATGCAGTGAAGAGTGTTCAGACCTCTACATTGGAGAAACTAAACAGTCATTAAACAGAAGAATGGCCCAACATAGGAGAGGTAACAGCTCAGGACCAGAATCAGCAGTACACCTCCATTTGAAGGAAAAAGGCCACTCTTTCAAAGATGAGGATGTACACATATTAGACAAAGAAGAGAGGTGGTTTGAGAGAGGAGTAAGGGAAGCCATTCATGTTAGCATTGAAAATCCCTCCCTCAACAGAGGTGGTGGGCTCCGGCATAGTCTATCTGCTACTTATCAGGCTGTACTTTCCAAAGTACCCAGGCAAATCAAGGAGCCTTCACCACCAGGTCACAGCTAACGACCCATTCTTGATGGGTTTCAGCACCTTAGGCCATTGTTTACCTTAAGGCCATGGACACTAATGTCTCCCTAACGAGCCTATTCAGGCTTTGTTCATCTTATGAGCGAATCAGACCAGGGGACAAGAGGTCAAGCTGACTATAATAAGGTCTCTTGCACTAGCTGTATTCAGACCGATGAAGCTGTTTGGATGAACAGCGAAACGTTTCTATCTCTCAAAAAAGAAGTCCAGTAGCCATGACTCAACTCCCACTCACCTTGAGGATTTTTCAAACTCCCTGGAGATACCAGAGTAGAGATTTGAGGGTCCAATGGTCTCTGTTAGGTGCCATAGCCATCACCATAACTGACTCTTACTTGGGCTTACCCATCTCAGGAGGAACAACAGCAGGGCAGCACTGAAGTTAGAGAAAAGGACCCTGAGCAGATTCCATCACATACGTGTTTTCTTCAGCCAATATAACACTTGCAGGCAGCCCAAGGCCCACACTCACAAGCAGAAAGAGCTAAAGGAGGGGGAGAGATTGTGACCAATTTGCCTATTTAATTGTAGGCTAATTTGCATATTTTATCGTCAATTTTTTTTAAAATACATTTTTTGTGAAGTAAAAATGAGCTTACCTGTAAAATAACTTGGGCTTTTTGGGGAGGGTAGCTGATAGGACCTTCATGCTTGCTTATGGCACCTTGCTCATCTCCAGAGGCCAGAAGGAGGAACAGCAGGCTGGAAAAAAATTCCACTAGGGGCTGCCGTCTACCTCTGCTTTTTCTAGAAGCAACCTCAGGATTCCACCCTCTGAGGTATATTGTGGCACAAACTTGGTAAACAAACAGACAAACTGGCCACTCTCCTTCATTACTCTAGGGCTTCTGCAAGAGAGAACTTCCTTGAACTTGCATCCTCACAATTCTACAAAGTCCTCTTCCCAAGTCTACCCCACCGAGCTGATTTTTCAGTGCACAAAATAATTAATAGGAGTTGCCAAGCATACAATGAAGCTGTCTGTGGTCAGATTACACAAGTAATGGACTCTCAGATTTAGCCTGTCCCTGTTCAAGTTGCCATGTCGAAATATGTTAGTTTTCTTTTAAGAAAAGGGAAATTACAACACTTAAGATAAATTATTGCACAGAAGCAAGCTGTACAAATTGCTACTGTGCATAGATTCCACAGATTAGGAGAAAGCTTCTGAGTCATTAAGTGTGTTGGCTATTAGTGAAGCCAGAAGGAACCAGAAAATTGAGGGGTATTACTGACATTTTAGATGTTGCACAGGAAAGAAGCCTTTGCAATTAATCTGCCAATGATAACAGAAAATATAAAAACTAAAAGGAAGGACAAGAAGACATGGAGAACATTCAAATCAGCTTCCCCACAACCACAAATGCACCCACCAAGAGATCAATATTAAATAGCTGGTGACACTGAGCTCACTTTCAGGCTGGAATGATTGATCAGTTGGAATCCAATTTCATGCTGGAATCAGTTTAGATACATTGACAGGATGCAGTATTTTCTTTTTTAAAAAGCAGTTATGAAAAGTAGTTTTTTGAAAAAAGTTTTTTAAAAATTCTGATAAACCAAACAGCAGGCATTCGGTATATGAGTCAAACCAATAATCATTTAACTGCAATAATAAACATTTTACATCACTTTGAAATGTTCAAATATTTGATAGCTATGTTTAAATATTTGAAAGGATGTCATATTGAAGAGGGAACAAGTTTGTTTTCCATGGCTTCAGAGACTAGGACTTGGGGCAATGGTTTCAAACTACAGGAAAAGAGATTCCATTTGAACATTAGGAAGAACTTCCTGACGGTTAGAGCTGTTCGGCAGTGGAATATGCTGCCACAGAGGGTGGTGGAGTCTCCTTCTTTTGAAGTTTTTAAGCAGAGGCTGGGTGGCCATCTGTCGGAAATATTGTGATGGGGGTTCCTGCATGGCAGGGAGTTAGACTGGATGGCCCTTGAGGTCTCTTCCAACTCTATGATTATTGGATTCTATGTTCAAAGTCTTCTACAGGCATTATGTAGTTGTAACCCTTAAGCTAAGGATGTGATGAGTACTCCAACGTTTCTTAATCTCCATGATTTTCTGAACCCTGTATAGTCAAGTTACAATTACCCAGAGGAACTGTAATGATCCTGCACAGGTTGCTGCTTCTTGCAGAAAAAATGTCCCCAAATTCATGGAATTCTGTTAGATCTCCTGCAAGATTTGTTGGGGAGGTGGGACTCACATAGAAAAATCTTACTGCATGCACAGAGGACAGATTTTTTTCTTTTATTTCCCTTCAAGAGTGAGAGGCTGTAAAACTCATATATGTACTTATTCTAGGCATGTAGCTAAATCAGTATTATTATCCCCAGGGGAAGGAGATTGGAGCTGAAACAGAGGTAGGACTTCTGCTCTCATAAGCCTTCTGACTAAGGTCAAGAGATAAATTATAGGGCCTAAATTATAGGACCTCAAATCCAAAAGATCTGGGATCTCTTTTCTAGCAATCTCCTAGTCTAAAACCACCTAACAATATCCATCTTGCCAAGAACGTTTGAACTTCATACTGGCACACCCTTAACAAAGTGGATGATTCTGATCCATGAAAACTCACTGATTACAATATAATAAATAAATAAATAAATAAATAAATAAATAAATAAATAAATAAATAAATAACATCATCATCTTCGCCTTTCTCCCCGAGGGCCTGTATCACCTTCTCTTTCCTTTTTATTTTACAGTGGCCTCATGGGTCCTTTTTATTTCAATGGAACCATCTAATTAGTTTACTAAAAATGCAAGATTTAAACTAGGGGCATTGTGACTCATCGTTCCGCTTGTTCTTCAATATGGTATACCATTTATTTAATGAAAGCCATCCGACAGATATCATGGGACCATCAGATATGCCAGCTCAGAAGGGAGTCCCATTCACTACTTGAAACAGAGCCCAGTCCAAGCTCTGCTGCAGCCATTTATCATGCAGATTTGTGGATAAGGAAGGTCTTACATGTATAACAGAGCTTCACCCCTCCCCCAGTAGACTAATCCATCAGTAAATGTTCTCCATGGGAGAAAAGGTGGTGCTGATCTGTCTCATCAAGTGGATTTCAACCTGAAATAAAAGACAGGATCCCACCTGGTCAGCTTTACTCCAGAATGAGAAGCCAAGCAGCTAGCTGCTTCACACAGTACACAAACTCCTTATTTATAGTCTGGCCCTCTTGGCAGTTAGAACAAAACATTCAGATAGACTTTTAAAAAGAGAGAAAAGATAACACTTAGAGAAGCAATCTGTTTCTCCTATGTTATGCGCTGTCAACTTGCTTCTGTTTTACAGTAACTCTAATAGGATTTTCAAGGTATGTGAGGTATCCAAAGATTGAGGAGGGCAATCAGGATGTTTGAAGGACTGGGAGAAATGTCTTGCGAAGAACGGCTTAGGGAGCTGGGAATATTTAGCCTTTCAAAAAGAAGGCTGAGGGGGGATATGATTTTGTTGTGGTTATTCAGTCGTTCAGTCGTGTCCGACTCTTCGTGACCCCATGGACCAGAGCTCGCCAGGCCTTCCTATCTTCCACTGCCTCCCGGAGTTTGGTCAAATCCATATTGGTTGCATCGATGACACCGTCCAACCATCTCATACTCTGCCGTCCTCTTTTCCTTTTGCCTTCAATCTTTCCCAACATCAGGGACTTTTCCAAGGAGTCCTCTCTCCTCATGAGGTGGCCAAAGTACTGGAGCCTCAGCTTCAAAATCTGTCCTTCCAGTGAACATTCAGGGTTGATTTCTTTCAGAATGGATAGGTTTGATCTCCTTGCAGTCCAGGGGACTCTCAAGACTCTCCTCCAGCACCACAGCTCAAAAGCATGAATTCTGCGGAGATCAGCCTTCTTTATAGTCCAGCTCTCACTTCCATACCTCACTACTGGAAAAACCATAGCTTTGACTATCCTGACCTTAGTTGGCAAAGTGATGTCTCTGGTTTTTAGGATGCTATCTAGGTTTGCCATTGCTTTCCTCCCAAGAAGCAGGCATCTTTTTATTTCGTTGCTGCAGTCGCCACCTGCAGTGATCAAGGAGCCCAAGAAAATAAACTCTGTCATTGCCTCCATTTCTTCCCCTTCTATTTGCCAGGAGGTGATGGGACCGGTGGCCATGATCTTAGTTTTTTTATGTTGAGCTTCAGCCCATTTTTTCACTCTCCTCTTTCACCCTCATTAAGAGGTTCATTAATTCCTCCTCACTTTCTGCTATCCAAGTAGTATCATCTGCGTATCTGAGGTTGTTGATATTTCTTCCGGCAGTCTTAATTCCGGCTTGTGATTCATCCAGACCTGCCTTTCGCATGATGTACTCTGCATATAAGTTAAATAGGCAAGGTGACAGTATACAGCCTTGTCGTACCCCTTTTCCAATTTTAAACCAGTCAGTTGTTCCATATCCAGTTCTGACGGTTGCTGCTTGTCTCACATATAGATTTCTTAGGAGACAGATAAGGTGATCAGGCACTCCCATTCCTTTAAGAACTTGCCATAGTTTGTTATGGTCCACACAGTCAAAGGCTTTGGCATAGTCGATGAAGCAGAACTAGATGTTTTTCTGGAACTCTCTGGCTTTCTCCATAATCCAGCGCATGTTGGCGATTTGATTGCTAGTTCCTCTGGCCCTTCGAAATCCAGCTTACACTTCTGGAAGTTCTTTTTCCACATATTGCTGAAGCCTGCCTTGTAGAATTTTGAGCATAACCTTGCTAATGTCTGAAATGAGTGCAATTGTGTGATAGTTGGAGCATTCTTTGGCGTTTCCTTTCTTTGGGATTGGGATGTAGACCGATCTTTTCCAGTCCTCTGGCCACTGCTGGGTTTCCCAAATTTGCTGGCATATTGTGTGCAGCACCTTTACAGCATCCTCTTTTAAGATTTTAAAGAGTTCAATTGGAATGCCGTCACCTTCACTGCCCTTGTTGTTTGCAATGCTTTCTAAGGCCCACTTCACTTTGCAGGATGTTTGGCTCCAGGTCAGCAACTACGCTATCTTGGTTATCAGGGACATCCAGATCTTTCTGATATAATTCTTCTCTATATTTTTGCCATCTCTTCTTGATCTCTTCTGTTTCAGTTAGGTCCCTACCATTTTTGTCCTTTATCATATCCATCTTTGCACAAAATGCCCCTTTAATATCTCCAATTTTCTTGAATAGATCTCTGGTTTTTCCTTTTCTGTTGTTTTCCCCTATTTCATTACACTGTTCATTCAAGAAGGCTACCCTGTCTCTCCTTGCTATTCTTTGGAAGTCTGCATTCAGTTTTCTGTATCTTTCCCTTTCTCCCTTGCATTTTGCATCCCTTCTCTCCTCCGCTATTTGTAGGGCCTCGTTGGACAACCACTTTGCTTTCTTGCATTTTCTTTTCTTTGGAATAGTTTTCATTGCAACCTCCTGTACAATGTTACAAGCCTCCATCCATAGTTCTTCAGGTGTTTGGTCCACCAAATCTAGTTCCTTAAATCTATTCTTCACTTCCACTATGTATTCATACGGGATTTTACTTAGATTATACCTGACTGGCCCAGTGGTCTTCCCTACTTTCTTCAGTTTAAGTTTGAATTTTGAACTAAGAAGCTGATGATTTGAGCCACAGTCAGCACCAGGTCTTGTTTTTGCTGCCTGTGTAAAGCTCCTCCACCTTTGGCTGCAGAGAACATAATCAGTCTGATTCCGGATATGATAGCTATGTTTAAATATTTGAAAGGATGTGATATTGAAGAGGGAACAAGTTTGTTTTCCATGGCTTCAGAGTCTAGGACTCGGGGCAATGGTTTCAAACTACAGGAAAAGAGACTGCATTTGAACTTTAGGAAGAACTTCATGACAGAGCTGTTCGGCAGTGGAATATGCTACCATGGATGGTGGTGGAGTCTCCTTCTTTGGAGATTTTTAAGCAGAGGCTGGATGGCCATCTGTCAGAAATACTGTGATGGGGGTTCCTGCATGGCAGGGGGTTGGACTGGGTGGCCCTTGAGGTCTCTTCCAACTCTATGATTCTATGATAGGTTTACTGTTTGCAGTCCCATGGCCAAGCACGGACCCAAACACAGATCTCTGGAGTCTTACTCTGACACTCTAATCTAGTGGTTCCCAACCTTGGTTCCCCAGAGGTTCTTGGACTGAAACTCCCTGAAGCCTTCACTACTAGCTGTGTTGCCCATGTTTTCTGGGACTTGTAGTCCAAGAACACTTGGGAACCAAGGGCTGGGAATCATTAATCTATCCACTAAACCACACCAGCCTATTGTTCCTCTTATTCATACTCGCTTATTAATGCACCCACTGGATGCAAGCACACATATCACACCTCTTTTAAAGCCATGGATAAACAGCTGACTGTATTTCACTGGGTATGCATGATCATTTCCAAAATAGACCCTGTGATGCCACCCTATCACCATACCAAATCCAGTTTCAAAAATATAAATATCATTGAGGGGAAGGACAAATCTCATCATAAGTGTTAAGGAAATGTGGCCAATATTTACTATAAGAGTGAACAGGTGATCCTATGTCAAAGCAGGTGGATGGGATTGGGGATGGGGATTTGCTATAAACTGTGGTTTTCTGTGAGTTTATACTGAAATCTCATTTTGATTTTAAAAGAAAAAAACATCCCCATATTTAAGAAACACATGCCAGCTCCCTCCACAAGAAGCAGAATGCTACGTAAAGGGCCAGGGGTGAGGAAAACGGAAGGGCAAAGGCTTCTCTATTCCAGCCTCATCTCTGCCACTTTCGAAAATTAAACTGAATTGATCAGTTATTTGCAGGCAGAGAAAGGAAAGCTCCCCTCTCTGCATTGCCCTCAGATTAATGACTGTTTGAGCCATGTGCTACGGAGCTGACTCCAAAAGCGCTTACACACCTGGATGCTTCATGCTCTGTCTGAGCCCTCACTGTGCAACTGGGTACAAATCTACTTGTAAGCTATGGAGACTGTGAGCAGCATATTTAACCCCCTTTTCTGTCCCATAGCACTGCTGTGCCACCTGGCCTTAACCTTCTTCCAGTCAGGATCAGGCTTAGCAATTTAGTTTAGGGACTCTACTAAACAACTCTGTTAACAACTCTCTCCCCTAGTTGTATTGCCAAGGTTGGGGATCCTACCACTTTTTCCATCCCACAACGCTTAGATGTAAAAGAGATGCTGATTCATTAATCTGTGAAACAAATCTTTACAGGTGCTCAAACTGTTCCTATTCAATTTTAGACCTACTCAATTCAATGTCATGGTGAAACAGAATTGCTTTGCTCCTTTGCAACAGTGGTTTGACCTTAAACAATAAATGAAGAGGGCATTTTGCAGCATGGAGATAAACACTGTCCTTTACAAATTCCTACAGATGGGGACCAACTGCTAAAAGTACAGTCATAGCGGCTTGATTTCAAAATGTTCAGCTCTAGTTGAGTATCACAGCATGATTCAACCTCTCACTCTTTTCTCTTGGCTTAGCATCTCCCCCTTTTGAAGGGCTGCCATGAATGACATCACCCAGGAACAAGCTGGTAGGGGGCTCTTCTGCCTCCCATCATTCTTGATTTTGCAGCCTAGCCATTCCACTCCCCCCTCCCACCATTTCTTTTCTAGCTATGATGCATCCCTTAGCATTTGAGTCAGGCTTTCAGTATCTGAGTAGGTTGAGCAAGTTATCTGAAGCTAAGAGGCTGGCAGGAGTGAGCCCACAGATCAGAGGAAGAAGGCTAAGCCATGGTTCCAACAGTTGATGGACTGGTGGGTGAGAGATGCAGGCACAGGAAGCATCTTGGAGCACAGAAGGCCGCTTATTGTCTCATCAGAGCAACAATTATACCAAAGAGGAGAGGCTGGCAGGAAACACTGTTCTCATAGAGAGGCCAATGGTTTGGCTTTGACTCTGTTCAAGTGTCCATTTCACCAGCCTGCAGCAGCAGGAGACAAGCAACACAGGGCCAGAGTGCCCGTTTTTTAAAGAGATCAGCCTCTTTTGGGTCCTCCTGTCCCTGTATTTCCTCTTCCTGGTCATTCTGAGAACTGTCTCTGTCTTGCTCTCATATCATTTCCTCTCCAGGAACATAGTTTTCTCTCATTTGTTATGTGTGACTCTGAAATTGGCCATGCAAAGCAAGCTGTTACTTACATTCCAGAGACATACCAAAGACACATAGCATTCCTCTTTAGAACTTTTTTTGGCATTTGAAGAAACACCCCTTCTAATATAACACAATTCTCTGAATGTGTGCCTTGGTCCTGAGACAAGGGATTGTCTTGTTTGGTGTAAACCTCTAAATTCTTCTGGAGGCCATCTTGTTCTAAATAAACAAAGATGGGAGGAGGAGGAGGAGGAGGAGGAGGAGGATCAATCTCGAGATCACCAGGAGAATTCTGGCCAGCAGCACATTGCCTGATGGGTAATGGTTACAGTTCTCTCCATTTCATCAAACAGCCCTGTCACTGCAGTCCTGGGACACTTGGCAAGTGTCAATTACCAGCTACCTGCATTTCTTTAAAAATACATGCAGGCATAGAAAAGTTTAAAAAGCCTTTACAACATGGCTGCAGGTTCATGATGTCGTCAGGAGCCAGTCCTCAGGACATCCTCCCTATGTAAGCTCTGCCATGTTGTAAAACTGCAGAACATGCCTCCAAGAAGGATTATACCCACTTAAAACAGCAAAACCCCTTCAAATTGTCTCACAGCAGTACATTTGCACACATCCTACGTTACTACAATTATAGCAACAGGAATCAAATATAAGCAAAAACAAAACAAAACAGGATCATTGAGTAGCACCCATGAAACATCTTTTAAAAAGCAGTTAATGAAATTGATCCGATATGCAGCACTACAAAATATCAGAAGACTTTTTCCTAATATAATTTCATTGGATTATAGGCTCTGCCACCTATTTCTGCCACCTTAAAAACAAACAATTCCACAGACAAAACTCCCGTCCCCATCAAAGGACCCATTTCCTTTGCTCATTTGGAGGAAGGTAAAGCCAGAAAGAGATGACACTGGTTATTCTCAGGAACTGACTGAGAAGGCAGAAAAAGGTATTAGAAGTAGTAACTTGCACACAAGGCCATCTCTCGTGCTGTATCTCAAAATGAAAGTCATAAGAACATAAGAACATAAGAAGAGCCATGCTAGATCAGGCCAACGGCCCATCTAGTCCAGCTTCCTGTATCTCACAGTGGCCCCACCAGATGCGTTTGGGATATCTGTCTCCTGATGCCACTCCCCTGCACCTGGCCCTTGAAGGACCCCAGTTTTAAGCCTGGAGATGATGCATCTCCATCATGATTTGTAACCTGTGATGGACTTTTCCTCCAGGAATCTGTCCAATCCCCTTTGGAAGGCATCCAGCCCAGATGCCATCACCACATCCTGTGGCAGGGAGTTCCATAGACTTACAACACGCTGGGTGAAAAAATATTTTCTTTTGTCAGTTCTTACTCTCCCAGCCCTCAATTTGAGTGTATGTCTCCTAGCTCTGGCATTTTGGGAGAGAGAGAAGAGCTTCCCTCTATCCACTTTACTCATACCCTGCATTATTTTGTATGTCTCAATCATATCCCCCCTCAAGCGCCTTTTTTCCAGACTAAAGAGGCCCAAATGCTTTAGCCTTTCTTCATAAGAGAGGTGCCCCAGGCCAGTAATCATTTTAGTCGCTCTCTTCTGCACCTTTTCCAGTTCCACTATGTCTTTCTTGAGATGTGGTGACCAGAATTGTACACATTACTCCAGGTACGGCCTTACTATCGTTTTGTATAATGGCATTATAATGTTGGCTGTTTTATCTTCAGTCCCCTTTTTGATAATCCCTAGCATGGAATTGGCCTTCTTCACCGCTGCCACACATTGGGGAGACACCTTCATGGAGCTGTCCACCAACACACCAAGATCTCTTTCCTGATCCGTCACGGATAACTCAGAGCCCATGAGTTGATAGATAAAGTTTTGATTTTTTGCCCCAATATGCATTACTTTACATTTGGCTACATTAAATCGCATTTGCCATTTTGCAGCCCATTCCCCCAGTTTGGAGAGATCCTTCTGGAGTTCTTCGCAATCTTCTCTGGTTTTTACCACACGGAAAAGTTTTGTGTCATCTGCAAACTTGGCCACCTCACTGTTTATCCCTGTCTCCAGGTCATTTATGAACAGATTGAAAAGCACCGGTCCCAGGACAGATCCCTGGGTCACACCGCTTTTCACTTCTCTCCATTGTGAAAATTTCCCATTGACACCTACTCTTTGTTTCCGGGATCTCAACCAGTTCTCAATCCATAAGAGGACCTGCCCTCTTATCCCTTGACTGTGCAATTTTCTCAGCAGCCTTTGGTGAGGGACTGTGTCAAAAGCCTTTTGAAAATCCAGATTGACTATATCCACCAGTTGACCCAAATCCACATGCCTGTTGACCTTTTCAAAACATTAACTGGGAGTTGAGTCATGGCTACTGGACTTCTTTTTTGAGAGATAGAAACGTTTCACTGTTCATCCAAACAGCCATCGGTCTGAATACAGCTAGTGCAAGTAGTCCTTCTTATAGTGAGCTTGACCTCTTGTCCCCTGGTCTGATTGGCTCATAAGATGAACAATAGCCTGAATAGGCACGTTAGGGAGACATTAGTGTCCATGGCCTTAAGGTAAACAATGGCCTAAGGTGCTGAAACCCATCAAGAATGGGTCGTTAGCTGTGACCTTGGTGGTGAAGGCTCTTTGATTTGCCTGGGTACTTTGGAAAGTACAGCCTGATAAGTAGCAGATAGACTATGCCGGAACCCACCACCTCTGTTGAGGGAGGGATTTTCAATGCTAACATGAATGGCTTCCCTTACTCCTCTCTCAAACCACCTCTCTTCTTTGTCTAATATGTGTACATCCTCAGCACCTTAGGCCATTGTTTACCTTAAGGCCATGGACACTAATGTCTCCCTAACGAGCCTATTCAGGCGATTGTTCATCTTATGAGCCAATCAGACCAGGGGACAAGAGGTCAAGCTGACTATAAGAAGGACTACTTGCACTAGCTGTATTCAGACTGATGAAGCTGTTTGGATGAACAGTGAAATGTTTCTATCTCTCAAAAAAGAAGTCCAGTAGCCATGACTCAACTCCCTGTTAAACACACCTGGATGACTGAGAATCTTCACAGACGTATTTTTAAAACATTCTAAAAGATTTGTCAGACAAGACTTACCCTTGCAGAAGCCATGCTGATTTTCTCTCAGCAAGGTTTGTTCTTTGTGTTTTAAGATTTTATCTTGGGAGAGGCTTTCCACCATCTTCCCTGGGATAGATGTAAGGCTAACTGGCCTGTAGTTTCCCAGGTCTCCCCTCCTTCCTTTTTTAAAAATTGGTGTGACATCTGCTATCCTCCAGTCCTCCAGCACTGTGGCCGTTTTAAGAGACAAGTTGTATATTACTGTTCAGAGATCTGCAATTTCATTTCTCAGTTCCCTAATAACCCTTGGGTGGATGCCATCTGGGCCCGGTGACTTGTTAATCTTCAATTTATCAATTAGTCCTAAAACATCCTCTTTTTAAACCAGTATTTGATTTAATTCTTTAGTCAAGAGCAGCCGTTCAGGCAGCGGACTCTGCTCACAGTCCTCTGTCATGAAGACAGATGCAAAGAACTCATTTAATTTCTCTGCAATTTCCAAGTCCTCCTTAACCTCCCATTTTCCTCCCTCACCATCTGAGGGCCAACTGGTTCTCTGGCAGGTTTTCTACTTCTAACATATTTAAAGAAGCTTTTATTATTACCCTTTATATTGCTAGCCATGCATTCCTCAAAATCTTTCTTTGCCTCTCTTATCATCTTCTTACATTTCTTTTGCCAGAGTTTGTGTTCCTTTTTATTTTCCTCATTTGGGGAGGATTTCCATTTATAGAAAGACCTCTCCTTGTGCTTTAGAGCCTCTCTAAATCCACTCATTAACCATGCTGGCACCCTCTTGGACTTAGAGGAGCTCTTCTTTCTTTGTTGTATGCACTTGTGCTTGGCCTCTATTATCGTTGTTTTAAACAGGCTCCATGCACTCTGAAGAGATTGGATTCTTCTAACCTTCGCCTTCAATTTCTTTCTAACTAGTTTCCTCATCTGAGGGAAGTTTGCCCTTCGAAAATCAAGGGTTTTTATGTCTGATTTGCTTGATACTCGTCCTCCAACATGCATGGCAAAGGAGATTGAGGCATGGTCACTGTTCCCCAGAGGCTCAGTGACATTCACATCCCTGACCAGGTCCTGAGTATCACACAGTATTAGATCCAGAGTTGCCTGTTCTTGGGTGGGTTCCATGACAAGTTGCTCTAAGGCACAGTCATTCAGCAAGTCGAGAAACCCGGTTTCTCTTTCTTGCCCAGAGCTCACATTGGCCCAGTCAATGTGGGGATAATTGAAGTCCCCCATGATTACTATGCTATCCCTCTTAGCCACCTCCATGATTTCTCTCCTTATTTCAAGGTCCCCCTCAAGTTTTTGATCTGGTGAACGATAGAATACCCCAACTATCACATCACTCCTTGGACCTGGTAGTTTAACCCACAGTGATTCTATGGTGGAGTCAGACCCTCTTTGAATCTCATGTATGACGATAGTAACACATGTCATGAACATGCAGAAGCTCCCATAGTCAGTCTGGGGCATTTCCTGCTTCAACAGTCATATAAAAGGAATAGTAAGAATTCATTGTCTGAGATTTTGGGGAATGCTATCAGCTGGCATCAGCCATCTGGAGCCCAATGGACTGATTATCCCATCAGGTGTGTGGCAGATTTGTGTGTTGTTGGATTGATAGCCAGGGAAAAGTAAATAGGTTGAATCCAAAAGAAGAATATGACAGGAGAAAGTGAATTTAGTATTTTGGCCCAGCCCGTGCATTCTGAAGCCCTTCCCTGAGATGCAGGGAAATGGTCTTGAGGACAAGAGCCTCCTCTTTCTGGCAAGAATTCCTTAAAGGGTGTATGGGGGAGAACAGGAGTAGTAGTACCATTTTTGTAAATGCTTCAAGGAAATGTCTTTCCAGCTCAGTCACATGTTGTCTTAACATTTAGACAGTCTTAAACACCCAGCGGTAGATGGCAAGGTAATTTCACCTTTAGAAAGGGATTTGTTATCTCTTGGGGGATTTATGCATTATAATTACATGCCACCAAGTGGATTCAGACACACACCCAGGCTTTTCTGAGGTATCAAGTCCTCAAAAGTGCTTGTTGTTCCTCATTCTGGTGTCATTCTAGGACCCTACAGCTTGCCCAAGGCCACACAAGTGGTAGGGCATGTGGGAACTTAGCTCAGCCCTGTCTCTGAAGCCAGCAGCGGAACGTGAACTCCTAAAATGGGACTCCAGAATTAGGCGTTCTGACCCTGAGAACTATGCCCAGTGACATTTAAAGATTGCCCCCTCATCAGAAGGGATCAAAATAGTGGTTCTAAGTACTGAAGGGCCTGGCTACATGGCTTCACTAGAGTAAGGGGGAAATGTGCTAAACAGGGTAGCTAGGAGGTCCATTATAGCATTTGGTTCTGTCTTCACATCCATCTGGCATACAGAGCTCATGTGACCCTATTAATTTGCCAATATGATGAAGTGGCTTCAGGAAGAGAACCACTTCAATGTATTGGAAAATGAAACCCTTTCTTGGCTCCAAAGAGGGTCGAGGAATTGAATTTTTAAACAAGGTATATTAGGACAACATAGATGTTTTGCATCAATTTAAATAAAAGGGAAATGGAAGCCATCCTCACAACAAGCAGGAGAGAGCAACAAGGGAAGCTTTTGTTGGCTTTTTTCTGAGAATTCAGAATCTCCAATACTTCCATAGGCTTGGTCTAGTTGTGACTTACTACACTAAACAACAGGATTTTGGCCAGTATTTTGAGCTCAACCAACTTGCAAGGCATGGAACAAAAATTTGGATGGGGATACCAGAGGAATGTCGAGACGTCCCACTTCCTTGACTGCCCTGCTTCTTGTGAGAGAGGAGGAAAAAAAAGATCTCTACCTGTGATCCTTCCGCAACCGTACTGTGCATGAACACATTGTGCTCCAAAAGTCCTACTGCAGATGTAACCCACAAACAAAAATTATGTCTAAAGAACTGTATGATTCTTTCCCTGTCTGCTCCCGAAGTATGCTAAAAATCTACTCAATTACCCAGCTCTTGACTGATTTTAGTGCTTAGTCTTGTTCACAATTCCTAATTTTTTATTTTATACTTTCAGGAGTGTCCAATGGAGAAACACAATACACTTGATGATGAATACGAATGCGAACATGTTTATTGATTAGCCAAACAAGGCCGTATCAGTACAAGATACAAGATACAAAGCACAATAAAAACCAACTATACTACAGACAATAAAATCAGTGAATGTTACAATTTATAGATCAGCATCACCCTTACATGGAACTCCAATTTGTTCAATATAAGCGGATCTCACCGCTGCCGCCTTGTGTATAAATTTGGCCACTGCACGAACTAGTAAGCAGGAGAGAAAGTCTGTAATTCACATTCCAATGAAGGGTATTGGCCAATATGTTTGAAAGATAATTTTGTCTAAGAGCGGTGTCAGGACCCTGCCTGCCACAGAACCTGACTCTGAGGGGTTAAATGGTGAAGAGCTGCTGGAAGAGCTTTGCAGCTCAAATCAACAAACAGCTGGGTCTGATGACTCAGCTGAAAACATATCTTCACCTCCTAGAAAACTTACCATCACATTCCTGTTTGTTCCTGACCTTGGACTCTGTTTTCTGACTTTGGACTGGTTTCTTGGACAACGGCTTGATCTGTTCCCTTTGGCTTGGCATCTGGTTTCCGTGAGATATTCGGGTTTTGACTTGGACTGGTAATTGCTGTGAGTTGGATTCTGTTATCTATCTGGCCCTTGATTGTTAGCAAAGGATTTGAACTTGCTTGACACTCCACTATAGACTTTGGCAACGAACTGAACTCTGTGTGTGTGTGCTCTGTGTGTGGGGCTTGACAAGCAGAGTATAACTCACAGTCAAATAGGATGTGAGCGATATCTTCAATGACTGGAGCACCACATATTGAAGTTGTATCACCAATTATGGAAGCGACCATATTTATTCATAGACTCCAAAAGTTCAAACCTTAATCTAGTATAAGCCTTTCTGAGGAAATGGTGCAGGCTAATTGTTAGGTATTTTTCACAATGGAATATCAGTTTATTCTTAGATAGCCAACCCAAGCTCTGTTTTTGGAAAGGAGCTCCAGGTCTGATTGAGCACTGTGATCTAAGGCTCTTTGAAGGAAGGTTTCTTTAGCCTGGTTGGGATGTAAAATTTGGCTCTGAATTGAAAGCCCGAAATGGGCAGTAATGATACGAATTTGTTTTTCCCAAGAATTGGAGTTGTCCGATGCTGTCTGTTCTACTAAACAGAGCTTGTGGAATCTATCAAAGCCTAAAGACTGTATCTTCAGCCAAAATGAAAAGGCTCTAGTTATGGTATAACTAGAAAGAGAATGAACACCTGATTCCGCCCTGACAGCATAGGCAGCGGTATTTTTATCTGTCCCCAAAATTCTTCTAAGGAAATGTGTCTGGACTAATTCTAGCTGGGGAGCTTTAGTTAAGCCCCAGATTTCAGCTCCATATGTCAACATAGGTACAATTTTGGCCCTAAAAACTTTCAGTATCGGTAGGAGGGAACCAGGGCAATTGAAACTAATTAATTTGTGCAAATGATTTACACTTACTTCCGCCTTATGTGCACTTCGTTTAAAATGATTTAGCCACAAGCCAGTATAAGTAAAAGAGATTCCTAGATAGGTACACGTATTGACCTGTGATAAATCAATTATGTAACACAATACGTTTACTTAATACCATTACTTTTGATTTGGTTCTGTTGATAACTAGAGAGTTGTTAACACAGTAGGTGTTCAATTTTTGTAACAGCCTTCTTAGGCCTACCTGTGTATGAGCCAACAATACCATGTTGTCAGCATAAAGCAAGATGTTTAAGAATTTATCATAAATTTTTAACATATCAGTAGAGGCATCATGTAAGTAACCAGGTAAATCATTAACATAAAGATTAAATAGCATAGGCGCTAGAATACAGCCCTGCCTAATGCCCTTGTATGAGAAGATTGACTTGGAAAGAGAGCCATTGGGGCCTACACGGATTTTTAATTGTGTGTTCAAATACAGGGCCTTGATTAAAATAAGGAGCCTAGGATCCATGTTATAACTAGCTGATTTTTCCCACAATAATTCTCTGTTTATAGAATCAAAAGCAGTGCCAAGGTAAATAAAAGCAGCATATAATTGCTTGCCCTTGGCAATTTGTCTAGAGGCAAGGTGGTGAAGAACGAAACAATTATCAATCGTAGATCTGCCAGGTCTAAAACCAGCTTGCTCCTCCACTAATATATTTCTTTCCAAAAACCAATCAGCCATTTTGTTTAACAGATGTTTTGCATACATCTTGGCAACTACTCCTATTAGACTAATAGATCTATAGTTGCTGGGATTGTTTTGGCACCCTTCTTATGCAAGGGGATGAGGATGGCAACTTCCCAGCCTGATGGAATAATACCTGTGGCATCTATGTGAGAAAACAGCCCTGCTAATAGGGGAGCCCACCAGTCAATATGAGATTTAAAAAGTTCGGGGGGGGGGGGGGGGAAATCTTTGCCAGGAGCCTTATTGGGTTGCAATGAATAAATCATGGAAACGATCTCAGCCTTCGCAGCTGGGGGCCAGGCCGGGAAATCATTAATTGACAATGAGTCCTTAAGAAAAGTTTGTTCAGAAACCTTGGAAGGAGCCATGAATAAATTAGCAAAGTACTTCTCCCATGTTGCTATTGGGATGTGGGAATCAAGATGGAAAGTATGTTCCTTCAGGAGACCAGAAACCATGTTCCAAAAGAAAACAGAATTTTCCCCTTGGCTTGCAATTCTAGATCAACCTAAATTTTGGCTTTATATATAGCTTTTTTCTTAGAAATAAGTTTTTTATAAGTGCGTCTTGCCTTTAACATTTCAGTATGGTTTACTGCAGAAGGCGAGATCAAAGATTGACACATTTTTGCTCTTAGATGTTTTCTATTTAGATGACAGTCCGAATCAAACCAGGGCGACCTGAGATTCAAATATTGCTTAAGAGGAGCATTTGATGGTCTTTTAAGGCGTTGCATAGCTCGGCATAATAGGACATGACCGTGACAGAGTCAGCCGAATTAGAGGCAATTTCAGAGTTCCAACGTATGGCCTGCTACGAGTTCAAGAAATTGGCCAATGCCTCCATGTTCACCTTGGCCCAGGTTAGCTTCCTATTTTGCCGAACTTCAACATTGGAGGTAAAGATTTCATCAAGTGGAGTATAAATTCTAGAGTCTGAACAGCCCCAGAACTGGACCTTAATAGGTTGGTGGTCACTATCTTCCCTCACTAATACTTAAATGTCTGAGAATAAGTTTGTACTATCATAGGAAACACAGATGTAATCCACTACGCTACTATAGTTACCTGAATGATAAGTAAATGGATAAACAAAACCCGGTTCTTTACCCCCTAAAATATAAAGGTTGCAATTATAAATCAAAAACAGTAACTTGGAACCAGCCTCATTACTTTTAGCGTCCCTAGAAGACTGTCAAGCCCCGCACACAGAACACACAGCAAGCCAAGTTCAGTTCTTTGCCAGGAACTTTAGTTGTAATCCAGATAAAGTACAAAGTACAGTCTGAGTCAATCCAGAATAACTTACAGAGCCAAATGCCAAGTTCAAGGGAAACAGAGAAACGTTGTAGTCAGAAAGCTGGTCCAAGGTCAGGAAACAGAGAACGCCGTAGTCAGAAAGCCGGTCCAAGGTCAGGAAACAAAGTCAGGATAACACACAGGAACGTGGTGGCAAGGTAAGTGACGCGTTGCTCCCACAGAGGGTTCAGGGTAAACTTGCTAGCTTTATCCTAAAACAGGGAGCACACCCATATCTCTGGCAAGGCTCCTGCTAGAACTCAGGGCTTTCAGATCTAATTCTACGCCTATCATTAAAGATCCTTTCCCTAGCTCTCCTGTTAGTTCTCCTTTGCAGGATCCTGCTCCTAGCCCTTATAGGAGGAGGAGATGTGCCCTCAGCTGCGTCCTCAGACTCAGCTGCCTGCTGAGTTGAACTACAAGGCTCCTCCTGCTGCTCTCCAGCATTTAACCCTTCACATTCGGGTTCCATGACAGGCAGGGTCCTGGCACTATCCCCCTCCCCATGGTCCCCCTCTTCCGATGGGCCAGGTTTATCTGGATAATTATCATGAAATTGCTGAATCAACTCCGGCACATGTAGGTTAGACACCGGTTCCCAAGATCGATCTTCTGGTCCATACCCTTCCCAGTCCACTACCTATTGCAACCCCCCCCCCCCCGATGTATATGGGAATCCAAAATTTGGCTGATCTCATACTCCTCTTCTCCTTCTACTAAAATCGGTGGAGGAGGTTCAGGATTTGGTGGTCGGTTGGGGTCAGGATCTTTGGCTGGGACCAAGAGGGAACGATGGAACACGGGATGAATATGGAGGGATGCAGGTAATTGTAGACGGAACGCCACTGGGTTGATTTTTTCTAGGATGGGGTAAGGGCCGATGAATCGAGGATCTAGTTTCCGGGATCCCCCAGGATGTCTCAAATATCGGGTAGAGAGCCAAACTTTCATGCCTGGATTCAACTGTGGACCTTCTTGTCTTTTCTGATCCACTGCTTTTTTATATGCTTCCTTGGCATGATTGAGTTGTTCTTTCAATAATTCTTGAATGCCATGAAGTTCTTGGATATAAGCATCGGTAGCTGGCACAGAGGTGGAAGGAAGGGTGGTTGGAAAGTACCGAGGATGATACCCATAGTTGGCCATGAATGGGGTTTGACAAGTGGATGAATGTACAGCATTGTTGTATGCAAACTCAGCTAAAGGCAACAAATCCGCCCAATTGTCCTGTTGATAACATGTATAACAACGTAAATATTGTTCTAAAGTGGCATTGGTGTGCTCAGTCAGACCATCTGACTGTGGGTGATAAGCGGATGACAAGTGAACTTGGGTTCCTAGTGCCTTGTGCATTGCTTGCCAGAAACGAGAGGTGAATTGGGGTCCACGATCCGAAATAAGGTGTTCAGGTAAACCATGAAGCCTGAAGAGGTGTTGTAAATAATGATGAGCTGTTTCTGCTGCGGTAGGAGATTTAGGACAAGGAACGAAGTGGGCCATTTTGGTGAATAAATCTACAAAGACCAGGATGCAGGTAAACCCTTTTGAGCAGGGAAGATCCGTGATAAAATCTAGGGAGACAGCATTCCAGGGACCAGAGGGTGTTGGCAAAGGATGCAACAGACCTGAGGGTTTAGCCACCACATCCTTTGCTCGCTGACAAACTTCACAGGAACCCACATATCGGGCAACATCAGCACGGACCTGTGGCCACCAGAACTCTCTTGTGAGCAGATGCAGGGTTTTGTAAAGTCCAAAGTGTCCAGCAGGTAAAGAATCATGAGATAGATGCAATACCTGGTTACGAAGGGGACCAGCAGGAACATATAACCTCCCTCGATGTAGTAATAACCCTTGTTGTGCAAAAAACTCTCCATGCTCCCCATTCTGAAGTTCTTGAAGACGTTGCTGAGTCCATGGATCTTGAGCTTGAGATTCCCGGATTTCTTCTGCCAAGCTGGGACACCGATTCGTGGCTGTGAACACAGAAGGAGGCAAGATGGGTGCCACTAAGGTCTCTTTCACTGGTGCCGCATATTCAGGTTTTCTAGATAATGCATCAGCTTTCTTATTCTGAGCCTCAGGAATATACTTGATACGAAAATCAAACCGGGAAAAGAATAAAGACCACCGGATTTGTCGCTGAGACGATCGCCGAGCTGTTTGTAAATGTTCCAGGTTTCTGTGATCAGTTAACACTTGCACAGGGTGTCGAGCTCCCTCAAGGTAATGCCTCCATACATCAAAAGCTGTTTTGATGGCCAACAGTTCACGCTCCCAGATCGTATAATTCTTCTCTGCGGGTTTTAATTGCCGAGAATAGTAGGGATCCTCTTGTTGAGATAATACTGCTCCCAGGGCAACACTAGATGCGTCAGCCTCCACTATGAACGGCAGTTGTGGATCAGGGTAGCGAAGTAAAGGCTCCGAGGTAAAGCGGGTTTTCAAGGTAGAGAAAGCCTTCTCTGCTTCTGGAGTCCACCGGAAAGGCTCTTTGGGACGAAGGAGACGGTTTAAAGGTGCAGCAATATCGGCGTAAGCAGGAATAAACTGACGGTAGTAGTTAGCGAAGCCAAGGAACCATTGCAAGTCCTTACGATTTTATATATAGCTTTTTTCTTAGAAATAAGTTTTTTATAAGTGCGTCTTGCCTTTAACATTTCAGTATGGTTTACTGCAGAAGGTGAGATCAAAGATTGACACATTTTTTCATATTGCTCTTAGATGTTTTTACTATTTAGATGACAGTCCGAATCAAACCAGGGTCGACCTGAGATTCAAATTATTGCTTAAGAGGAGCATTTGATGGTCTTTTTTAAGGCGTTGCATAGCTCGGCATAATAGGACATGACCGTGACAGAGTCAGCCGAATTAGAGGCAATTTCAGAGTTCCAAAACGTATGGCCTGCTACGAGTTCAAGAAATTGGCCAATGCCTCCATGTTCACCTTGGCCCAGGTTAGCTTCCAAAACAGTATTTTGCCGAACTTCAAGGTATCATCCTTGGAGGTAAAGATTTCATCAAGTGGAGTATAAATTCTAGAGTCTGAACAGCCCCAGAGTACAGGACCTTAATAGGTTGGTGGGATTGCACTATTGCTTCCCTCACTAATACTTAAAATGTCTGAGAATAAGTTTGTACTATCATAGGAAACACAGATGTAATCCACTACGCTACTATAAAGTTACCTGAATGATAAGTAAATGGATAAACAAAAAGGTGAAGCCGGGAGTTCTTTACCCCTAAAATATAAAGGTTGCAATTATAAATCAAAAAATGCAGTAACTTGGAACCAGCCTCATTACTTTTTGAGCGTCCCTAGAAGACTTGAATAAGTCAAGCCCCCACACACACAGAACACACAGCAAGCCAAGTTCAGTTCTTTGCCAGGAACTTTAGTTGTAATCCAGATAAAGTACAAAGTACAGTCCGAGTCAATCCAGAATAATTTACAGAGCCAAATGCCAAGTTCAAGGGAAACAGAGAAACATCGTAGTCAGGAAGCCGGTCCAAGGTCAGGAAACAAAGTCAGGATAACACACAGGAACGTGGTGGCAAGGTAAGTGACGCGTTGCTCCCACAGAGGGTTCAGGGTAAACTTGCTAGCTTTATCCTAAAACAGGGAGCACACCCATATCTCTGGCAAGGC
The DNA here is from genome assembly GCA_037367245.1 of Phrynocephalus guinanensis. Lineage (NCBI taxonomy): Eukaryota > Metazoa > Chordata > Lepidosauria > Squamata > Agamidae > Phrynocephalus > Phrynocephalus guinanensis. Next base: position 1,017,889 of record CM074738.1, read on the forward strand.
TCCTGCTAGAACTCAGGGCTTTCAGATCTAATTCTACGCCTATCATTAAAGATCCTTTCCCTAGCTCTCCTGTTAGTTCTCCTTTGCAGGATCCTGCTCCTAGCCCTTATAGGAGGAGGAGATGTGCCCTCAGCTGCCTGCTGAGTTGAACTACAAGGCTCCTCCTGCTGCTCTCCAGCATTTAACCCTTCACATTCGGGTTCCATGACAGGCAGGGTCCTGGCAAAGACCACAGGACTTGATTCAGAAGGTATTCCTTGGGGATTTTACCCCGCTGTGCAGCAAGTCTTATAGATGGACCAACTCTGGCATTGAAATCACCTACTAAAAACACCATGGCATTCGGGCAGGATGAATTTAGCTTGATTAAAAAACTTTCCAAATTAGCCCACATATGTGGGTGATGGTACAAAATTTTTGAAAGAGAACTTAATTGCTAGATAATAGGTTGCATCCTCAGAGATAATTTCCTGTTCCTGCCAGCCCAGCTCAGCTTTGTTAAGTATGGATAGACCGCCTGAGGCCCGACCTCTGGAGCTGGATCTTAATGCTGGAGATGACCATGATATAAAACCTGGTAAGTGGATCGGTTCCTCATTAGGCAGCCAGGTCTCCTGCAGGGCAATAAGATCAAAGGAGGTAAGAAACTCCAAGAAAGACGGGTCTAACGAACGTTGTCTCCAGCCCGCAATATTCCACGTCAGTAGCTGAATGAGGCCAGATCTAGTAGCATTAGGATTAGCAGAGTTAGTTGACTGGACAAAGGGATTGGGGAGGCAGGCTAGTCAGATATCCGAAGAAGGATTTTCCAAGGAACTAGACTCGTCAGGGATTATGTCCATGGCTGATCCACAACAAATTCCTTCCGGGCTCAGCTGTAATGCAGGTTCCGTTTGATAACTTTGGGAAGAACTATGGGGAAAAGAGTCAACAAGTGAAGAATCCGACTGTTTAAGTGCTGTTTCCGGGCTGCTACAAGAGGGGCCCTTAGAACCGGCCACAGGAGTGGTACTATTGGAAAGACCTTTCCTAGGATGCAATTGATCGTTGTCTGGAAAATTTGAATTGGGAGAGGTCAAGGCTATGAGGGGATTAGCTGCTTTGCAGGTTAATTTCAGGAGTTCAGACAGTTCATCAACTCCTTTTAAAATGGCTGATTGAGCAGAGCGAGGCCTTGGATTTAAGGGCTTTGTGAAGCAGATTTCAGGACCAGACCGAGAATTAGAACAGGAAGATTTTGGCAGAGTCCACTTTTTGACTAGGATGGCTTAAAAGAGGAGTGACAACACTGTCCTGAAAGACTTGGACGGGGGAAATCTCAAACCTACGTAGGAAAGGCCTCATTTTGCACAGCATGCTAGGGATGGTGGGTTGGTTGAAAGTCAGGAGGACTTGGGTAATCTCATTTTTAAAAGGAAGCCAGGTTACTTTAATCAAATCAAGTTTGCAACTCTCACAACAAAGGAGACTGCAGAGGGCTGATGTAACAGAACTCTTTGTATTCCATCTTCTGAAGTTCAAGTTATTGTTAGAAATCAGAAGGGCAATCTGATTGACTTGCAAGAAGCGATTTGAGGATGAAAGATTTATATGATCCTGATGGTCCACTTGGGTGTGCATTGCTGCAAAATGGGGAGTTGAACTGGATACCTTAGGAGTATCTTTTGCAAAATTAGTAACCTCAGGAGGAGGGAGTAAATTCACCCCATCATTTCTTTGTGAAGGAACACCCGGGGCTCCTTTACTGACAAAAGATGGAACCGTTTGCTGAGAGGCTGCGGATCCAGTAATAAGAGCTTTTAAGGCTTCCACTTTACTGTTCACCTCTGAGAGTAAGTTAAAAATTGCAGAAACGGTTTGAGCAGTCAAAAAGCACTGATTAGATACTAGGTCCGCAAGATTGTGATTTAAAAGGCCCTCGTTCCCTATCGTGCAAAACACAGGAGCAGCTAAGCAATTATCAGAAGATAAGGAGTCAGGACCGGGGGAGTGCTCTTCCACAGAAGACTTTAAAGCATTGTCCACAGCAGAGCCAGGACACTCTGAGTCCGCTAATACTTAAACTTATTTTGCAGGGAGACATACAAAGGCCAGATGCAGGGTTTACTTACTGAGGAAGATTTACTTTTCAAAAAGCCGTCCACCTTGAGCTGTTTCGCCAGCATGGGAGGCGAAGATTCAGATAGTGAGAGAGGCTGCTGCTTCCTCTTACGTTTCCCCATGCCAAGGTCGACCAACTGGGTGAGGGTAAAATATAATAAAGCTCCAGCTCCACAAGGTAAACAATTCAAGCACCCAAGGACACTTAGTAGAATAAGCAGTGGTGGAATCTCTCTAAAACAGGGATCCAAGGTCTTCAAGAGTAGAAGGCACTAAAATGAAGCAGATATAGTGGAACACCGAAGGCCATTCACAGGATTAAAACACTGGCAGATACAATAATAAAATAAAATAAAATAAAATAAAATGAATGTCAGGTTTCCAGCTTTCTGTCTCCAGTTCTCCCAACTTAAACAGCACAATAAAGGATAATACAAATTAGGGAAGATAAACATAATAATACTATCTAAAACTAAAACAGGAGTGGAGCTGTGAACAAACGCTTCCTACTGCTCCTCCGCCATCTCATCCTTGTCCCACTTGATGATGATGATGATGATGATGATGATGATGATGATGATGATGATGATTGCCTACCTGATCTACTATTTGGTATTTGTGCGGCCTTTGACACATGCAGGAAACCCATGCTATAATTGTGTATCTTAACAGCATTAGTACTGGCTATGAATAATCTGAAAAACAGTTCTAACAATGGTTGCCCTCCTTTCAATTATAGATGTCCAAATATCAGGGCTTTTATATGCATACGATATTGCAATGGTCTCCACAACACAAGTTGCCATGCAAAGACTTTTGGCTAAATTGAGCAAATTGTGCATAAGAGAACATCTGGCCATTAATTACACCATAACCAAAGTAGCAGTCTTTTGAAGGAGGAGAAAAATCCATAGATGGAAGCTCAACTATAAACCAATTGAGCAGTTATGAAATTTTAGATACTTTAGTCTTTGCCTTAACGCCCAACTTTTATGGAAATATCATCTGAAAGCAACCATCCTGAAATCATCTCATTCCACTTAATCTCATGTTTACCACAATTCATGAGGGAAATCTAGTTACACCTGCAGTTGAGGTGCTTTCTAAGAAAATAGTACCCCAAATAACATATGGGGCAGAGCTACGGGGATATAAAAAGATACTTGCTCTAGAAATGGCTCAAAAGTATTTCATATGATCCCTTCTAACAGTTCCCAGTGGGACACCTGCTGCATATTTAAGGGATAATCCCAGTAGAAACTCATGCCCACGTTGCACTGGTGATGTACTGGGTGAAACTGGCATATACAAATGGTTCTCATCTTCCAAAGAAGTGCTATAGAAATGACTTCAGAGCCCTTTTTGTGAGCCTTGGGTAAATTCAGTTAGACCTGTAACGGAATTAGGATGATAGGACATAGCATGAAAGGAAATTAGCATGACGGGACATAAGGTGATTTTTAAGGCTCAATATTAATGGTACATTTTCAACATTCTCCCAACGTTTATCTAAGGCATGCATTTCTTTAGTCAAAAAATGAGCCAAGTTGTGCAGAAGATTGATCAGCTACCATTGGACAATAGTTTCACGTGACCTCTGGGAACTGCTCACAGCTGGGAAAAGTTTATACTTAGACTATGGGAGAGAGATTGGCTTAGAATCTGGCTTCAAGATGTAGAGAGTTAGAATTTAGGTGCTAGCCAGCCTAGGCTTTGAAATTTACACAGTATTAAGCTAGTAAGATTATCTTAGATTTTATTATTTTCAGGCAATATTATATGATTGTATCTGATAAGCATTTTTATATTCTTCATTTATTTATTTATTTTAAAGCTTATATACCGTGCCGTCTTCCCGAAGGAACTCCGGGCAGTTCACATCAAAACAAAACAGCAAATGATTAAATACAACAAATAAACAGATAATAATATCAATTCAAAGGACATAGTAATAAAAAAGGCATGGAGGCAGATGGCGGACAAAAAAGAGAAAAAAAGAAAAAGAAAGGAAAAAAAGAATGTAATCAAGAGTCACCAAACGCCTCCCGGAAAAACAAGGTCTTTAAAGCCTTCCGGAAGGCAGGCAGGGACTGTGCAAGGTGCACTTCGCTAGGGAGACATCCTCAAACCATCGGTCTGCCGCAGCTTCGGCCAGATCGTCAGCCAAACCGCCAGGAAGCTCCCCAAAGGCCTCTCGGAACCGAGCGGAGTCCAGAAGTCTCCAGGGGTGGGCCCAAACAAGTGGCCGAGGTTCCCCACGGGGTGGGGCAGCGATCGAAAGGGAAAAGACAGCAGATAGTGGTCTGACCATGACACGAGCAGGGAAACAATGTCCCCTACCCTTAGATTAGAATCATCCAACGTGGAGGTAAATACCGGGTCCAGAGTATGCCCAGATCTATGGGTGGGGCAAACAACATGCTGGGTCAGATTCATAGAGGCCATGGACTCCATAAATTCCAGGGCTGCACCTAAAAGCCCATCCCCAGCATGCACATTGAAGTACCCGACCACCAAAAGGCGGGGGAACCTCAATAGTGCAGCCGCGATGAACTCGGTGAGCTCTGGTAGGGATTGTGCTGGGTTCATTCATTTTTATAAAATGTTTTTTTTTTCATTTTTGTAACTTAGAATAGTGAATAAAGGGCTTTCATTAATTTGATGCTCTCAGATCATTTGTTTTCTTTAAAGAACCCACAGGAACTCAGGAAGTTCTCGGCCAAAGACGCTCCTGCCCCTGGGTTCCGTTACAAGACCCATACTACAGAATTATGGGATGGACACAGAGTACTTGCCCACCTTGGCCTCTAATAAAGTTAAGCAACTATTTTAAGTGGCTGGATCTTTGTGCTATCTCACAAATGCCCTATTCTGGTTGGTTCCCTTTGCACAAATCATTATTTGGTTTGGAAAATTATTTTTTCAACCTAAGCTCAGACCTACTGAAGAAAGCTTTCACAGTGTTTCTGCTATCCACCATTTTGAAGGGGAGGAATGACAATGTTCCATTCTTTGCATTTGTGCATCAGGAGAGGTTGAGGATGTTGTCCATTATGTATTTGGTTGCTCTTTATATAAGCACCCCAGAAGTCAATTTCCTGCTGGAATCCTTAGACTTCTGTGTGACGGACACACATACACACCCTTGGCTCAACTCTGTTTGCTACTTTTGGGTATGCATGTAGATGCTACCCATCAAGTAGCAAAATTCACTTTGGCAGCAAAGAACATACAGGCCAAACACCAGAAGCCTTAAGAAAGGACGAAGCCATGTCATTTTATATCTATGTATAAATATGCTGTGTCTACCCTGTGTTTTTTGTTTTTGTTTTTGTTATTATGATTACCTATGCTTTAACAATAACACCTGATTGACAATGGATGCAACAGGTTATTCACTAGTTTCTGAGACTTGTCATTGGGAATCTATCAGTTTTTTTGTATTCGAAATCTACTCCATAAAAGAATGGGCTCCTGCAAAGTGTTTAGTATACAGATAAATCATCTTTCGCCTTTTGGTTCTGGTAAATGTTCTGCTGATTTATTTTACTTGCTGTTCTTCAAATACTCCAAATTTAGAACTAGTAAAAGATAGTATCTTTCATGAGATCTGCCCCATTGATTACTGGAATACTATGCAGTTTTTTGAACCACACACAGACTTTTATCAGACAAAAATCACAGCTAAACTGAACTGCATTCTGTAAGCCTCATGGATTTTAAGAAATGGTGTAATAGAAGAGAGAGCCTCCTGTCTATTCTATAGGGTTCCCTCTGCTCTGAAGAAACTTATAAATAGCTGATCTTTTTGTCACCTGTGGCACTGCCTGCAGGCAGCAACCAATAAGACAACAACCATAGCCTGCAATGGAGTTGTGTGTGTTGTGTGTTACAGTAGTGACCAACTCTACGTGACTCCATGTCTATGGAGTTTCCTTGGCAGGAGTACTGGAGTGGCTTGCCAGTTCCTACTCCAGGCGCCTACAGCACCTGGTATTCCCTGGTGGTCGCCCATCCAAGTACTAACCAGGACCGATCCTGCTTAGCTTCCGAAATCAAGCGAGATCGGATGTGCTTAGGGCATCTAGGCAGCTCGCAATGGAGTTAATAGCCAAGAAATAAGAGAAGAACACCAAAAGCACTTGTCCATACAAGGTTCAGCATGGTCTCCAATTTAAAGCTTCTTTGATCCATTCTCAAGCTTTGGTTAAAAACTATCTATTCAGAAGCTGTACTGGATCATAGGATGCAGGAGAAGGTGCAAGGAGAACAAAGTCTTGTTTTAAAATATTTGGGACTAGGGGCCCAAACTTCAGATAAAGCAAAAGCAAAGTGTTCTGCTTATATACCGCCCCATACTACTTAAGCACCCTTTGGGTGGTTTACAATTTAATTATGCTGCAGAACAACCCTCCCTAACCTGACAGCTTCATGAGGTTTTAGAGTGCAGCTCCCATGTTTTTAAAATATTTTTTAAAAATGTCTTTAAAATGTTTTTAATTTTGGTTTTCATATTGACAAATGTTTATTTGCTTTTAAAGGTAATCTTTAAAACTGTGACGTATAGTAGAGATGGGCACAAACTGAAAAAAATGGTGATTTGTTTCATTTCAGTTTGGTTTGTTTTCCGGTCAGGTTCAGTTTGTTAATTACGAAATGAATTTTTAGGGGGGGGGAAATCGTTCATAATTTGTTCTAGTTCGGGTTCAGTTTTCTTCAGTTTTTTAACTCCACCAGTGGAGTTTTTTAAATTATTTGTTATTAATGTTTTTAATCCTGCTGGATTATTTTTATTTTATTTTATTTTATTTTTATTTTTATTTTTTACTGCCGACCACGTGGCCTGCTTACCAGCTGTAGCGTGGGCCAGTCAGATTATTTTAAACTTTTGCCGGCCCGTGGTGGTCGGGTCTGATGCTCACGGGCTGCTACCGGGGCCCACGTGCCAGATCGGCGTTTTGTTTGTTTGTTTGTTTTTTGTTTGGTTGTTTTTACTTTTGCCAGCCACCCATGGGCCGGTTCAGCCACCCATGGGTTGGGTCTGGTGCTCACGGATCATGACTGGGCCCCACACGCTGGATTGGAGTTTTATTTTATTTTATTTTATATGTTTTTGTGCCGGCCCACCTAACAGCTATAGCGCGGGCGGGTTGGTTTTTTTTTTTTTAACTTTTGCTGGCCCGTGGGTCGGATCCGATGCTTGTGGACCAGTACTGGGGCCCGCATGCCAGATCTTTTTTTGTTGATTTTTATTTTTATTTTATTATAATTTTATGTATTTATTTATTTTTACTGCTGACCACGTGGCTGCCTACCATCTGTAGCATGGCTGGTTGGATTTTTTTTTTCTTGGACACTCTCTCCCTGCAGCCAGGAGGACCGGACCAGGAAGGACCAGCATTACAGCAGCACCAGGTAGGAAACACCGGTGAACAAACCAAAACAAAACAAAATGGAAATTTCCATTTCCTTTCATTTCTCTTAGAGGGGTCAGTTTGTTATTCATTTTGCTACGTAACAAAATGAAAACTGAATAACAAAATGAACCAAAAGTTCATTTCATGCCCCTCTCTATTGTATAGTTATAATTGTTCAGCGACCTTGGGTTCCCTAAAGGAAGAAAGACAGTATATAAATAAATAAATAAATAAATAAATAAATAAATAAATAAATAAATAAATAAATTTTTTTTTAAAAAAATATACTTTCTTAAATTTTATTATACTGGTTAAAATCACTTTATTAAAAAACCCCATTATTTAGTCAGCTGGCCTAGAGTGCCAAGCACACAGCAGGCATTCCCTCTTTGGACAGCAATTGAGAGCTGTTGCCTCAGGAACATAGGTGCTCGGCCATCTTGAGACGTAATGGCTATCCTGCAACCTATTTCCTGGACTAGGCTCAAGGCTGATTCTCCCCAGACTCCAGATGTTTCGATGGCTACAGGGACAAAGTCAATTCCTGTTGCCATATCTTCGTATTTTTGTCTTTTTAATTGTTCGGCCGTTGCTGCTGCGGATCCGGCTTCGATGCTGGTGTTTTGTACGTGGGACATGGCAAATGTATTTGGACATGTGGTGCCCCATGTTAAGCATCGGCCTTTGCTCCAGGGGATCAAGGTAGTCCCATCTGGTCTTTTGTTACTTCCAGCACACAAATGTAAAAGCTCTCGGGCAGCTGGAAAACCGGCTCTGTTAAGGGCACGACATAAGATGTCATTGATCATGTTGTGTCTGACATGTTTGCCCGAACCAAGTCGGCAAGAGAGGCCATGGTGGCCCTGCGGGGTGACAGTTGTACCACAGGGACACACGTGATGGCGAACAATTGGTGCTCCCAAACGGAGACCGACTGCTATTCGAAGAGAGTTGTTATCAAGCTTCAATCCTATATTTGAGAGTGGGAGAGCATGAAGCCAATCTCCTGAGCCTTTCGACTGAGTTGCCAGCACGCATGCATGATCTATTGGGTTGTTGGCTGAGGCCTTAGGTTTTTCCGCTAGGGCTTTGCAGCATGGGTCATCCCAGGAGCTTTGGGTAGCTCCTGTAGGTGGAAGAGGTGAAGCTGTTGGAGGGTCCAATGAAGATAAGGAGGCTAAGGCTCACCACCTTGAAAGTGCTAGATGGATGAGACTATCTTTCTGGAGGCGGAGGTGCTCAGGGAGGAGAGTGTAAAATGAGGTCCGCAGTACTCGCAGCAAAAGCCAAATAGGTTGAAGGTGCCAACGAAAGTACATTGCAGATACCCAAGCCTCCCCATCTGACTGGAAGTGACGCCTGAAACCATCTATCTTCATTCAGGTCTGTGTTTAGAATAGTCGACAAGGTGTCCCTAATCTGTGAAGCAATTTCGATCAGGACCATACTGTCAAAACAAGGCACTGTGCGTAAAAGATAGAGTAGCCAAGGAACTGCTAGAGTGTTGCGAAGGAGAAAAAAACCATCATGGGCCGGCAATAAGCACTTCGGCAGCAGTTCAAGCTCTTGGCCGCTATCTTCGCGTGATCAGGACGCTAGCTAGAAGATCTTATGTCTCCCTGAGAATTGGCGAGGCCTCGAGCCGCCAGGCAGAGTTATTCCGGGTGGTTTGGGACCTCTCCAATCCCAGTCAGCTGAGGCCTCCTCCTAGTAATTTCACTAGTGAGCAATTCGCAGCCCATTTTAGATCTAAAATTGAGGCCATCCGCTCCGACTTGCCCCCCAGTTGCTCTAGCCCCCCCCCTGAGATCTCTGGTGCCTCACCCCTCCGTTCTCCCCTCCTGGATGAGTTTGGGCCGGTTTCCCCGGCGGAGGCCTCCAGAGCCATGGCTTGTTGCCGGCCAGCGGCCATTCCCTTCGACCCTTGCCCGGCTTGGCTCATTAAATCTGCCGAAGGGAAACTGCCTGAGTGAGTTTCCACCATTGCCATGGCCTCTTTTAGGGAGGGATGCTTCCCTTCCCGTTTAAAGGAGACCGTGGTGAAACCCACTCTTAAAAAACCTGGCATGGCATCGGACGATTTATCCAGCTATCGTCCGATTGCCATTGTTCCCTTCTTGGGCAAGGTGATCGAGAGGGTGGCTGCTGTCCGACTCCAGTCATATCTGGAGGTAAATCATATCCTGGACCCCTTCCAGTCTGGATTCAGACCTCTTCGCGGGACCGAGACCGCCCTGGTCGCTCTGCAGGATGACCTCCCCAGGGAGGCCGACAGGGGGAGCTCCTCCCTGTTGGTCCTCCTTGATCTCTCAGCAGCCTTTGATACCATCGACCACGGTAACCTGCTGGTCCGGCTTGCGGAGGTGGGAATTGGTGGTCAGGCCTTGGCCTGGCTCCGTTCCTTCCTTGGCGGCCGGACCCAGCGGGTTCAGCTGGGTGACGTCTTGTCGGCTCCTTGGACTCTCCCTTGTGGGGTGCCCCAGGGGTCGGCAATCTCACCCACGCTGTTCAATGTTTACATGAGGCCGCTGGGGGAGGTCATCAGGAGATTTGGAGTTCGCTGTCATCAGTACGCTGATGACACGCAGCTCTATCTCTCCTTTTTGTCGTCTGCAGTGGAGGTAGTTCGCTCCCTCGATCTGTGTCTGGAGGCTGATCTGGAATGGACCAGAGACAACCGGCTCAAGCTGAATCTGGAGAAGACGGAGGTTCTGTTCTTTGGGGCGCTCTCGTCTGGGTACAATGGCCCCCTCCCTATGCTGAAGGGTGTTTCCCTCCAGCCTACAGACAGGGCCAGGAATCTGGGCGTGGTTCTGGATTCAGCCCTCTCCCTGGAAGCCCAGGTGATGGCTGTCTCCAGGGCCGCTTTTTTCCATCTCTGCAGGATCACCCAGATCTACCAGTATCTTGATGAGTCCTCCCTGAGGACAGTTGTGCAGGCCTTGGTGATCTCGAGGATCGACTATTGCAATAGCCTCTACGTGGGGTTGCCCTTGACCCTGGTCCGGAGGTTACAGCGGGTGCAGAATGTGGCGGCTCGGCTGGTGGTGGGTGCCCGTAGATACGAGCACATCATCCAAGTCCTGGCTTGCCTGCATTGGCTTCCCGTTGTCTTCCGGATCAGGTTCAAGGTCTTGGTTTTGATTTTCAAAGCCCTCCACAGCCTGGGACCAGAATACTTGGCGGAGTGCATCTCCCAAAGGACAACTGGGTCCAGACCCACGAGATCGGCGCAGGCGCGCTCACTGAGGGTGGCCACACCCAGAGAGGCGTTGAAATCACGCACACGAGACCGCGCCTTCTCTGTGGTGGGCCCCTCGTTGTGGAATCATCTTCCCAGTGAGCTGCGCCTGCTGGAGTCCTTGCCCGCCTTTAAGAAGGCCTTGAAGACCTACCTCTTTCGAGAGGCCTTTGGCGACCTTTTCAGTTAGTTTTTTTTTCCCCTCCCTCCGCCCGGAGCCTTGCCGCCATCATGCCATTCTTTTGTCTGGTACTTTACTGCTTGTTTTTACCGTTGTTAGCCGCCCAGAGTTCCCTTTGGGAAGATGGGCGGGATATAAATCTAATAAATAAATAAATAAATAATAAATAAATTGTTTCTTTGTCCTTAATAAATAAATAAATAAATAAATAAATAAATAAAAGTTCCCTCACCGTTGGCCATAACCTCTGGAGCTGAATTTTAGTTCCAAACATCTGAAGGACTCAAGTTGGGGCAAACTGATACAGATTTCTTATTCTTGGTGAGGTTTATCTATCACTAATCCTTACAATTTTTGGCAACAAACCAAGACCTTCTCCTCCCCCACCCCAGGCCTTTTAAAATGTAATCTGAACCTAATTCATACTTCTGTTGTGATGTTTTCATATTTTATTGCATCTCTTGTTTCAAAATGTTTATTTTGTTACTTTGGAATGTTTTGTTTTTATTGATTGCAGGCTGCTCTGGAAGTGTGTGTGTGTGTGTGTGTGTGTGTGTGTGTGTGTGTGTGTGTGTGTGTGTGTGTGTGTGTGTGTAAACATAAACAAAATGTTGTGTGGTTCTGCAGGTTACTAAAAGGGGCTGCAGCTCTGCAGTTCAACCTGTGTTTTGCATGCCCAGGTCTTAGGTATTTGTAAGTAGATCCAGGAAATAATTCTGCTTCTTATGGCCTATTGCTAGCTGCCAGCTAAGAGTAAGGCTGCATGTGGGCAACCCATGATACTTGGGCATCTTATGGCCCTGCAGAGGCCTTCTGTGCTGAGTCACCCCAGCACACCCTTTCCAGCACAATCCAGCACTGAAATAAGGAATGTGGCACATGTCCTTGTGAGCTGTTTTCCCCATTTCAACTGCATCCTTCTTGGGAGAGGGCAAAAAATGCTAAAGGCACAGGGTGATGTTAGCATGAGGGTTGGAAACAGATAAAGCAAAATGGCTCCCAGATGCCTAATATTGATTTCTTGGGCATTAAAACGCCCTGGACATCCATAAAAATGCTGGGGCATTGGGGAACGCCCATGTGTGGAAATGCTTTAAATCATGCGAAAAGTGGGTAAAAACGAAAAATGAAAAATGAAAAAATGAAATGAATTTTTTCCCCAAAAACATCACGAAAAACGAAAACGAACCGAAACGGGACCCGCACTGAAAAATGAAAAAGTGAAATGTCATTTTTTCTATTCGTGCCCATCTCTAATTGGAAGTGTCACCACTCACTTTCCTCAGACTGATGAAGCTGCTTGAATCAGTAGTGAAACATTTTGATCTCACAAGAAAACAAGTCCCATTGCCATGGCTCAGTTTCCAAATAACCTCACTGGATGACTGAAAATCTTCACAGACATACCACCTTATAAGTTTCATTGGGCAACTTATACAATCCTGATTCTGCCTATAATTCATGTTGTGTTTGAGGCTGTGGCCAAAAAAGAGTTGGGAATGGCAATTTTAACTACTGCATTAATGGTATGTGCATAAATGGAGGGAAGGCCATGTTACATGTTACATGTGTGCATGTCTACCTGTGAGTGCAGATGCAGAAAGTTCTTGGGAGCCAACAAACAGCCTGGCTTCTCCTGGAGTAGCAAATGCTAGGGGTCTGGCTGTAGCATGTGATTTTTCAGCTACTGGGCACACTTTGCGCTGAACAAAACATGGTCATGTTTTTACGCAGGGCCAACAACACACAGGTTGGTCAATCATTTGATAAGGCAGCACAAATCCAATGAGCATTGCACTACTCTCCTTGTAAAAACACTTGCTAGGAACAGCCATAGCTGATGAATGCATTTTGCCCGCCTGGTCTTTTTCAACAATATCAAATGACAAATATAAGTAGGTTAGATCCAAGTAAAGCAAATAATCCAGTTTATAGAACAGGTTGGGATTTAGTGAGAATTAATTCAATTCAGAAGTACTCTCACTCTCTCTCACTCTTTTTCTCATGCATGGGTGTTCTTAAATATACAGCCAGCTCAATCCTGTCTTTTCTTTCCCAGAGCTTTGAACCATTATATTATTTTTGGACTACAACTCCCAGAATCCCCAGAGGACTCTGGGGGCTGTAGTCCAAAAAGTAATGTCCTCAAAGGTTGCTCTTCATTAAACTCTCAACCCTTTTAATAAACTTAATATTTTGTACTCGAACTCCTGCAATAGCACAAGGCTTTATAGATTTTTCAGTATGATGTCAGATTCCTGCACAGCCAGTTACTTTTTAGGTAGCCAGGATCAAAGCAAAAGTGAGCCAAACATAAGAACTCAATGCAAGTCCACTGAACTCCTCAGTCTTCAGTGACAACCGCTGAGCCTCTTCACTCTTGAATGACAGTGCTTGAAGTTTATAAAATCATACATGGTATGGACAAAGTAGATAAGGAAAAATGTTTCCCTATAGCACAAAACTAGAACTAGGGAGCACTCCATGAAACTTTGGGGCGCTAGATCTCAAATAAGAGGAAATACTTTTTCACCCAGAGAATCACTGTTCTATGGAACTCCCTGCCAGAAGAAGTGGTGACAGGTGTCAGCCTTGACAGCTTTAAGAAAGGACTGAACAAATTCATGGAGAACAAGGGTATCAGTGGCTATCATTATCGATGCCTAAGGACAACCTCTGAGTTGGAGAGAGAGGCAGGCGATCTCTCAATACCATTTGCAGGGAATTATAAGCAGCTGAAGACATCTGCTTGGGAATACCCTGAAGCAAATGGTGGGCCACGGTGTGAGACAGGAATGCTGGACTGGATGGGCTGTGGCCTGTTCCAGCAAGGCTGTTCTTATGTTCTTATTTTTTTATTTGAAGGCATTAATATAAAAATGTATTTTTAAACTCTAAACAATATACTGTAACCTGTAGCCTTTATTTTTGAAACTCCTGCTTATACTCAAAAGGTGGGCAAGAAACAGAAAACCCATGGTTCGGGTTCTTCTGTTTCGGGCCCACCCTTGGGTCAGTTTGGGTTCGTACGAATTTCAAGCAAAAATTCATACGAAAGTGAACCGATCTGAACTGGTTTGGGATTCCTTACCGGGCACCGGCGGCGGCCCCTCTTGCGGCAGGGGCTTTTTGAGGCGTTGGCTCGGGGTTGTGGCCTGTTCCAGCAAGGCTGTTCTTACTTTCTTATGTTAATGTGCCTTGAACTTTATCACCATTTTGAACAAAAGCTTATTCAGCCTCCATTGTACAAATCTTCAGAAAAAGATGTGCCACAGGTTTTTAATCCTTCTTGTTCCATTGGCCTTACAATTAGAAAGCTTCACTATTTACCCTAAATCTAATTTACTGCAACTTGAGTCCACAGTTCTTACGCTCCAGGGATCTGTACTCTGTTTTGTTTTTAAAAAAATAGCAATCTTTCCAATTGCATAATATCAAAATAGTAAAAATGTTATCAGGTTTTCTATTTTTCTTCCTCCAAAGATATACACCCCAGTTCTTTCACTGCACCCCAAATGAATAGTTTTCTTTTATTTCTTTGGCGTTCTTAGAGTCTAGTTATTTTTGAAGAACTTAGTCTTGATCGTTGTCTTAAAACTGCAAAGCTGGAAGGGACTCGGTGGGTCACCGAGTCCAGCCCCTGCCAAGGAGCCACAGAGGATAATCGAAATCCCACCCTCTGGCTCTGCAGCCAGAGACCTAAGAGGAGCTACCTCATGGCACCTCCCCTCCAGCTGGAAGCCAAACGACCCCCTGAAGATTAGAATTCCGGGGTGCTAAAAAAGCCTCCAGGGTTATCTGATTATAATGTATTTAAACAACTTGCATACATATAGCAGAATGGGACATACCTCCCACCCTGAGCCAAAATATGTTATTGCTGATTGCTATGTTCTCAAGACAACTATTCTTGGAAATTTTGGTGCAAATCCATTTGAGGTCATTTTGAAAAGGAGAAATTCTTATCAAGATTAAGAATTTGTATTTTGAACATCTTTCTGCACAAGATTCTGATTTACATGTTTCTAACTTGTCAGAAAAAGTACTAGCCTAAGGAATTATTCATTCCCATTGATCTAAGTAAAGGAGGTGCTATTTATATATTTAAAATGCTTACAGTATTGCGTTAAATCCTTCCATGCTCTAATTTCCCTTGCCTGCAAAGGGGCTATATAGTAAAAGCCCAGGACTCCCAGATTCATGTTTATCTTGTAACACTTAGAGACTAGGGTCTAAAGTAAACATGCATTAAACACCTCATCCCTATCAATGTTTCACAGCCACCTCAGGTCCGCATCTCCTTTATAGATGCAGATTTAGGAACATAACTTTGCTGAATCAACGTGCAGTTCTAAAAGAGTGGCATTTATTCACCCATATATTTGCTTAACCTGTGTCGGTTTAAGAAGATCCCCATTCAGCACATTTCATGCATTTCCTAACCCCTCTTTCCACTTTCTTTCTACTTTAGTGACTGCAAAAGAGCCATTCAGACTGCTCAGTGTACACAGTATCATTCTACTGTCCAATGTAGAGAAATGTGATGTAACCAAAACAAAGAGTATCATAGCTGCTGCAAAATGAACAAATTTATTTCAGTGTGAGCTTTTGTGGATTAGTCTACTTTTCCTCAATACAGAGTATGAAGAAGTGGTTTGCACACTATAAACAAAACGAAACCTAAACTCATGCTAAAATATATCCATTAATTTCAAAGACGCCATTAATGCTTTCATTTTGTGTTGGTCTTCTTGTACAAGCTGAAACAGAATAAGATGACTACCTCTTTGACAAAGAATTAAAATGCCACATTGTGGTTTTAGTTACTCTGAAGCGAAATGCACTCCTCTGAGATGGACTCACAGAAGTGATACATTTCCAGCTGATTTGCCTTGTCTCCCTGCCAGGCAGAGTCCTCAGTTAATGAGCAAGGCAAAGTGGACTTCCATTATCTGTGCAACTGACACTTGACAACTAGAACAATCCTTATTTGTCCTCTTTAAAACCGAGGAAGAATCAATTTGCACTGGAATACAGAGATCTTTCAGTGTTTAACTCAATTTTTATAATAGTGTGTGCTGCCTCCTAAGTGATTTTGATTATTTGCTTTTTTTCTTAGTTTGTGTAAGCAGCTCTGGAAATCTTCAAATTGAAGAATGAGGTATTGGGATCTTAATAATGGATAAATATTAAGAACGGATCTATGTCGTAACAAAAATACTAAGCTTCGGAAAGTTATTTTTTGTATGACATGTTGGTTCAGTGCACTTTGAGTTGTGTTGTAGAAAAGTAACTTTTCCAGAATCAGGAAAAAAATAAATAGCTGGGGGGGGGGTTGAGGCTGAATAGGAAGCGTCACTTAAAACTATTAACTGTAGTAGTAGCAGCACCAGTAGAAGTATAAGAATGCTAGAGGAGTTCTGTGGCAGCAAAAACTGATTCACCCAGACAACGGGCGCTTTTACATGACCCCTAAGATCTGCTGACAATTTAAATTCAGACCAAAGATCTTGGGGGTTTGTCGCTCTTCCTGTGTTCCCACCCCTCCACACTCCCTTGCTCCTGTCTGCGTGAGGGGAGGGAGACAAAAAGGGAGAGAAAAATGCAAGCTGCCTGGAGCTGCTCCGGGAAGCATTCCAGTCTCTTCTAGTCTCTTAAAGGGGTGGGGGGCAAAAAAAAAAAATCTGAAGCGGAGGAGAGCCTGACACTCACTGCTTTACATCCACATCAGACATTTTTCACCTTCGGAGACCAGGTACTTGGAAAATGTGCTGGGACATGCTTAGGTGGGCATGGTCATACTCAATTTTTTTTTAAAATCCAGAGCTGGTGGGAAAACAATTTTAAGCTCCAGATCTGGGAGCCCTTTGCGTTGGATTTTAGGGGTCGTGTAAAAGCGCCCAAAGCAGCGCTATATGCTTAGTCAGTAGCTTGTTGGTTTAGGTCTCTGGCTATGGAACCTGAGCTTGGGAGTCTGATTTCCCCACTGTGCCTCCTTGACAAGGGCTGGACGATGATCAACAGGCTCCTTTCCAGCTTTGCCCTGCTAAAGTGATTATGACGCTGAATCACTCTTAAGACATTAGAGGGGATACTTTTGTGGTGATCTACAGGTAGTAACAGCCAAGGGACTAAGCAATGCAAGGTAGCCTTCCTGATGGGATGGAGAATTAAAAAGAGATAAATTGGTTTCTCCTCTGGCATCATGTAAGCAAACTGAGAAGAAACAGAAAGCAGAAGTACTAAAGTGCTGTGTAATGAAATAATGTCTGGAGCAAAGAAATAATCCTACTAGAAGCACAGCCAAGGATTGGATGTCAGGCTGAGCGGGCATAATCAAGAACGGAATGATTTTTGTGCACACCTGTACGAGAATGATGTCACTAATATCAGTGGGCATGATACTGCTCTGCTGCCCTTCTTGAGTATGCACATTTGGTATTGAGAAATAATTCCCTGATTTCCTATACTTAAGGTTTCAATTGTTAGGCCTGAGAAAAGCTTGACTTTGACTGGATTCTGCCCACCAAAGACCCCATTCATCAAAGAGCTATTTCACTATGCATTTAAAAAGTCCTATGCTGCATAACGCATACAATAAGAACACAGAGCATGAAAAGTATGACTCAAGATAACCTGGTTACAATAAAGCAAGAAACTAAACATTTAAATATTGTAGTGCTTGGTGTCAGTGATCCAAAGTGGACTGCAATAGGACATTTTCTGTCAGACAACTACAAAGTGCTTTCCTCTGGAAATGACAAACTCAGGAGGGATGGAGTGGCTCTAATACTGAGACAAGATGTAGCACAGACAGTTAGGGGCTATAATATAAATTCTTACTGAATAAAGTCCGTAAGACCCTTGGATAAAACAATCAATTTGACCATAATACAAGTCCTGCTTCAATTGCCCAGGCTGACGCTGAAATTGAGAGCTTTTAATGCAACCATCCAGGAGGAAACTGATCACATTCCAAAATAAGTCATGGTTATAATTGTAGATGACTGAAAAGTAAATGTAGGAAATAAAGCAGAACTGAATGCCATTAGAAAATTTGATCGGAGTCAGGAAAAAAGCAGAATGACTCATGGAGTTCTGTGAAGACAACAGTCTATCCAGAGACATGCTTCAAGCAATCAGGCAGATGACTGTACTCATGGACATCACCAGATCACCTATACTTAAATCAAATCAAGTGTAAAACAAAAATAAGTGAGATTAACAACCCCTTTCTTAGATCTATGTTAAATGTATGGTATATATACAAAAACGATTGTGTCCCCCAGATTCACCATTAAAACTGGTGCCTGAAATAGAAAACCTCCCACCAAATTTAAAAGTTTTTATAAAATTGTTTAGGGTAAAACAAGATGTTAGATTGAAGGTCTACTTCGGTCAACTTCGGCCCGTCCGACCAGGTTGTCGCGGGCGCACATGCTGCGCGTGGCCACGCCCAGGGAGGCTCGGAGAACTTCCACCCGTACCCGAGCCTTCTCTGTGGCTGGCCCGATCCTGTGGAATCATCTCCCAGCAGAAGTGCGCCTAGCAGGGTCCCTGCCTGCCTTCCGGAAGGCACTGAAAACTCTCCTCTTCCGGGAGGTGTTTGGGTGACTCTAATAAAGTCCCCCCCCCCGCCATCTGCATCCTTGGTCCTTTTGTTCTGTTTTGTTTTGCTTCGTGTTGTTTTATTATTTAGCTAGTTAATTAATTCGCTGTTATTTTTAATCTGTCGTTTTGCTGCCCCCTTGTTGTAAACCGCCCGGAGTTCCTCCCAGGAAGACGGGCGGTATATAAGCCTAATAATAAATAAATAATAAATAAAGGATTAGATGGGTAACATGAGACTGAAGGAACAAATGAACAGTTCTACAGTGTAGGAACATATAATGGGTTAATAATGTACAATTAGAAAAATTGAGTGATTGAGTAAAGGAATATAATAAACGTAAGGAGTGAACAATTTTATTGTTGTATGAAGATACCCAGATGGAAGATTTAGTGAAAGAAAGGTAGTGCAAGTAAAATATATAAGATATTTTTGGATTTAGAGGAAGAAGAAAATGATGGAAAAGGTTTGAAGGAAGTCTGGGAGCAAGATTTTGAAAAAGAAATAAAAGAAAGATTGCGCTAAATATGGTGAATGAGAATACTTAGCATTTTTTTTAAAAAATCCTGAGGGTTTAAGATGGTATTTGACACCAGTGAAATTGAATAAAATAAATGGTAATTATTCAAAGGTTGTTGGAAATGTAATAAGGAAGTTAGTCCTTATTTCCATATGTGGTAGGAATGTGGAAAGGTAATTTTTTTTTTGAAAAACTATTTTTAAAGAATTAAGTGATATATTCGAAAGGTATAGAGCCCAATTCAGAAATTGCTTTATTATTGATATATGATAAAATGGATTATGACTTTAAAATTAGATAGTTGATTACTAATCTATTGAAAGCAGCCAGATTAATAATGGCTAGGAATTGGAAAGTTAATCATGAATTATGTATGGATGAATGATATAATGAAGTATGGAATATTGCCTTAAATAATAATTTGATGTGTAATCTAAAGATTTAAAAAGGAGATGAGAAAAAAGATATTTTTATCATATATGGAGTAGATTTATTGAAGCTGTGCTTGTAAGAAATAAAAGTAAAATTCTAGTGCAACAATCAATTCAGTTCTGGAGGGTAGGGTAGTAAGGAATAAGATTGTTTAAGAGGTCCCACAGGTGGAGGGGAGCACTGTTGCTTTGTTTTTTGTATTTTTTATTTTCTGTATTATAATAATAATAATAATAATAATAATAATAATAATAATAATAATAATAATAATAATAATAATAATAATAATAATAAAATGTGAAACTGGAAAATAAGAGGAGGAGAAGCTGCATTCTCAAAAAAAACCCCACAATTCCTGAAGTAAAAATAAAATAAAAACCCAGATACATGACAGAAGAAATACTTAAAGTTGTTATGGACAGTCAAATTGTTATGCTCCATCTTAAAGTTTGTTTTAATATTTATCTGATTACTATTTTAACATAATACTTATTTAAGTGTTTTTTAATATTTGCCTGTTTCTCATTTTTAGCTTTTAAATACTGTTTTACATTGAAAGCTGCCTTGGTTGTTTTGAGGGGAAAGTTGGGTTAGAAATATTTTTTAAAAATAAATAAAATAAACAAGCAAAAGTAAAAGGTGGCAGAAGGATCAGAATCTGAATGCAGCGTCTCAACAACGGTCAGGTGGACATAACAAGAACTGCTATAATAACCAGAAATCTAAGGAAACAAAAAAGGAGGAAAAACATGTGGACTCTTCCCAAAGACCCAATAAATCAAACAGAAATCCAAGCCTAGATTAGTAATGCTGAATGACCAATGGGGACTGGCAGTATCTGACCAGGATATTATTTATTTATTTATTTATTTGGAACATTTATATAATAAATGGATAAAATAAAAACAAGGTAGAACCAGTGTACTGCATACCTATAAGCAGATTAAAAGATGAGCTATTCCTTCGAGGAGGAATCTTATGTAGGTTGGAAAACCTGCAATTCTAGAAAGTGAAGTTAAAGCTGCTCTGGAAAGCACTGGAAGATTTACAGAAAAAAATATTTCTATAGATTACCAGGGGAATTTATTTATTTATTTATTTATTTTAAGGCTTATATACCACCCGTTTTCCCGAAGGAACTCCAGGCAGTTCACAACAATATAAGCCAACAGTGAATAATCAACTAAACAATAAAACAATAACAACAATTTAAATGAACAATGTAAACAATTTAGCTTCAACATAAAAGAGAGAGTAGAGGGCGGGAAAGAGGAAAAAAATTAAATTAAGTCACCA
Source organism: Phrynocephalus guinanensis (assembly GCA_037367245.1). Classification (NCBI taxonomy): domain Eukaryota; kingdom Metazoa; phylum Chordata; class Lepidosauria; order Squamata; family Agamidae; genus Phrynocephalus; species Phrynocephalus guinanensis. The sequence goes on from CM074738.1 coordinate 1,038,685, forward strand.
AACGCCTCATGGAATAGCATGGTCTTTAAAGCCTTCTGAAAGGCTGGCAGGGACTGTGCAAGGCGCACTTCGCTAGGGAGGTGGTTCCATAAAGTGGGGCCAGCCACAGAGAAGGCCCGACTCCGTGTAGAAGTTTTCCGGGCCTCTCTGGGCGTGGCCACCCGTAGCGAGTGCGCCCGCGACATTCTCGTTGGTCGGGCCGAAGTTGACCGCTGGGGGATCTGCTCTGCCAGGTAGCCAGGTCCTAGGCCATGGAGGGTTTTATAAATTAAAACCAAGACCTTGAATCTGATTCGGGACACAACGGGTAACCAATGAGGACGAGTCAAGACTGGGGTGATGCTGTCGTACCGACGCCCGCCCGCCACCAGTCTGGCTGCCGTATTTTGCACCCGCTGCAGTCGCCGAAGGAGAGTCAAGGGCAACCCCATGTAGAGAGCGTTGCAATAATCTATTCTCGAGATCACCAACGCTTGCAAAACAGTTCTCAGGGAGTCCCCATCCAGGTATGGGCGAATCTGGGCAATTTGACGAAGATGGAAAAAAGCAGTCCTGGACACGGCGGCCACCTGAGCCTCCATGGTGAGAGCCGGGTCCAGGACCACGCCCAGATTCTGAGCACTGTCCGCCAGCTGGAGGGAAACGCCCTCCAGGCTAGGGAGAGGGCCTCCATCGCCGGAAGGGGAAGTCCCAAAGAACATAATCTCAGTCTTCTCGGGGTTGAGTTTGAGTCTGTTAGCCTTGGTCCATGCCATGACTGCATCCAGGCACTGGTCGAGGGTCTGGACAGCCTCAGCTGCAGAGGTGGAAAAGGAGAGAGAGAGCTGTGTGTCATCAGCGTACTGATGACAGCAGACTCCAAATCTCCTTATGACCTCTGCCAGCAGCCTCACATAGATGTTGAACAGCATGGGAGAGAGGGACGACCCCTGCGGAACCCCACAAGGTCCATGGGGCCGACAACTCCCCCCCCATGCTGCACACGTTGGGGACGGCTCTCCAAGAAGGACTGGAACCAACTGTGTACAGTGCCCCCGATGCCAATCTTGGAGAGCCGATCCAGCAGGATACCGTGGTTGACAGTATTGAAGGCCGCTGACAAATCCAGAAGGACCAACAAGGTAGAGCTACCCCTGTTGGCCCCCCGGAGGAGGTCATCTTGCAGTGCGACCAAGACTGTCTCAGTCCCCCGGCCCGGCCTGAACCCAGACTGGAATGGATCAAGGAGCTGTTTTCCCTCCAAGAATGACTGAAGCCGGACAGCGGCCACCCTCTCGATAACCTTGCCCATGAAGGGAACATTGGCAATTGGACGGTAATTTGCCAATTCATCAGATGCCAGGCCAGATCTTTTGAGAATGGGCTTCACCACTGTCTCCTTCAGGCAAGACGGAAAAAAATCCCTTCCCTGAAGGAGGCAGTGGTGATAATGGAAGCCCATTCAGGCATGCTCCCTCCGGCAGTTTTTATAAGCCAAGATGGGCAAGGATAAAAGGGGGTGGATGCAGGCCGGCAATGGGCAATAGCCCTGGAGGCCTCAAGTGAGGAAACAGGCCCAAACTCATCTAATCAAGGAGAGCGAGGGGGTGCAGCATCGAGAGGTGCCGAGGATAGATTAGAGCCACCGGAGTCAAGACCGGCCCGGATGGCCTCTATTTTTGATCTTAAAAAGGCTGCAAAAGTCTCACTACTCAACTCAGTAGGAGGAGGCCTCACCAGACTAGGATTAGTGAGGTCCCGAACCACCCAGAAAAGTTCCACCTGGCGGTTCGAGGCCTCACTAATTCTTAGGGAGTAATAGGATGTTTTAGCCTCCCTGATCGCCCAAACATAGCGCCTAGTCTGGATTACAACTGCAGCCTTATTAAACGCCGTCCGGTCCTTCCTCCAGCTGCTTTCCAGCCTCCTCCGCTCGTGCTTCATCGCTCTTAACTCCGCCGTATACCATGGCGATCCGGTCGACAGTGCGGGAGGCTTCTTCAAACCACTGATCCACCGCTGCTTCGGCCGAATCATCAGCCAAGCCGCCAAGAAGCTCCCCAAAGGCCTCCCGGAACCGAGCTGGGTCCAGGAGCTTCCAGGGATGGGCCCAAACAAGCAGCCGGGGTTCCCCATGGGGCGGGGCAGCGATTGATAGGGGAAAAGACAGCAGGTGATGATCTGACCATGACACTGGCAGGGAAACAATGTCCCCTACCTTCAGATTGAAATTCTCCGACGTGGAGGTAAACACCAAGTCTAAGGTATGTCCTGATCTATGGGTGGAGCATAGAACATGCTGGGTCAGACTCATGGAGGTCATGGACTCCATGAATTCCAGAGCCGCCCCGGAAAGCTCATCGCCAGCATGCACATTGAAGTCCCCAACCACCAGAAAGCGGGGGGACTTCAACAGTGCAGCCGCGATGAACTCCGTGAGCTCTGGTAGGGATTGTGCTGGGTTGCGGGGAGCACGGTAGCCCAGCACAATGCCAAATCTGTCCCGCTGTCCCACTAATAGATGAAAACATTCTAACCCCGGACTAACCAACGTCGAGGCCCTGCTGACATAGATTCCCTATAAACAATGGCAGCCCCTCCCCCTTATGACCCTCCGACCTGCCCACACCCTGAACTCAATCCCCAGGGGGACACAGCTGGGTGAGCGAAGCTCCCCCCTCTGCTCCCACCCAGGTTTCGGTAATACAAGCCAGGTCGGCCCTCCCATCCCTGATAGCATCATAGAGGATGGGGATCTTATTATGGACTGACCTGGCATTCATCAGGAGACAGGACAGGTCGGAGGCCCTGGAGGAATGGCTCCGAGACACGTGGCAGTGAGTTGGGTGGTCAGAACGGGGGACAGGCGTGAATTGCCTGGCCCGAGTTCTTCTTACCCGACTAACCCCCCAACTACTAGTGTAACGCCCACAACCCGACACACCCGGAATAGCAGTCCCTGCAAGCATGGTGACTTTTAAAAAAAAGTGTAACAACAAGACACAAGATGGACTAATATAGAATTATTTGAAGCCACAAAGAATATGTCAAAATCCAAAAGAGATTATGCCAACCAGTGAGGATTTGATTTAAATCAAAACACTTATACAATGGTGCCTCGAATTATGATTGCCCCTAAGTACAAACATTTCACATATTGAAAGGAAATCCACAGGTATGGGGAAAATTCAACTTACAAAAATGTATTTTTCTTTTCTTTTTGGAGTCATGAAAAGTTTTCCCAATCCCCGGGCAAGGGAAATGAAAACCTAGTTCCTATTGCAAAATGAGTCCCTTCTGTTTCCAACTGCAATACTGCCATCTTGTACAGTACTACAATTATAAATAAGTAGGAAGCATTTCATAGTTGGACTCAGAGAACCAGAGCTTCTTTTTTAATGACATGCAAGAAGTGTCCATTTTTAAGTCATTCTGGAAATATTTGGCACCATTTGGGGGGCTTTTTGGAACTTTTTTGGATTTCTCAAGCAGTTGAAAGGTAGGGAGCTGAGCTTCATTGTTTGCATCCCTGTTACTGTGGTTTTTGTATTCTGTGTGTGTGTGTGTGTGTGTGTGTGTGTGTGTGATTTACCACTTGGAATGGATTAATTGGTTTCCCATGCATTTCTATGGGAAACTGCATTTCAAGATACAAAAACTTTGAGTTAAGAAAATTCCATAGGAATGGATTGATTTTGTGATTGGAGGCATCACTGTAATTGAAATCTGAAATCATGTTTTGAAATGTAAATTATGATGAATGATTTAAATTGCATATATCTGCTCAAAGCTACTGCTTAAGTGAACAATTCTTCTGTATCTCCTTATATTCCCCATACATCCCTCACTGGATGATTCCAAACTTCCAACCAATCAAATTGTGTCCTTTCCCAACTAGCTAATTCGTAATTTCCTCAAAAGTAAATTGTTAGATATCACAGTTGCCACTGATTTGGGTACCAAGGTGCTTCCTTCCGTCTTCCCATCTAACCATATGCAGCTGTTAAGTATAGTCTTCCATAGTTAGAAGGGAATGAGTTAGTCCTCCCATTTCTAATTTCTTCATATCCAGCACTTTCCTGCGATGACACACTTAACACAGCTAGACTTGTACAGTAAGTCCTGCTGGCTTGCTACTCCTTGGCTAGACTTCATTTCCTCTTCTTCCTCATGGTTTGAGGGTTGCTGTGGTTTGGTCTTGCCTCACCTATCAACTCTCATGTGTTATGGAGACCTTAACAATGTCAGATTCCATTAGCTGATTCTCCCTCTAGAGTTTTCCTCCTTCCTGTGCTGCTGTGAAACTATCAACTCCCAGTTTGTTAAACCTAGATATAAGCCAAGAGTCTTTTGCCCACTGCATGCAGCTTCTTTGCAAGAGTTGTGATTAAACCACAGAAGTCTCTTGCTCACATTAGTTTACTGATTCTATTCAAACTTGGAAACTGTGCTTGTCAAAAACATGCAATATAATTTTAAGCCACTGTACTTAAATTTACTTTAATTTTCTTTCTTCCTCATGTTTTAAACTCCCATTGAGACACATCTTAGGAAAAAGAATCATGCAAATCCAACAATTCAGTATCATCATGATTACTCTTTGAATAAACTGTTATTTATCAGCAATACTTCATGAATCAATATTCAGCAATAGATTTCACTAGTATACAAATTTGATGTACTAATGAACTGTCACTTTCCTTGTTGATAAATTAGTATATTTTGATATGAAAATCCTGTTTGCATTTCAACCTTTTCCTAAGTATTTCAGCCATTCAACCTAGAATATTCTCTACCTTCAAGACTTCTGATGTTTTATATTTCTTTTAAAAAAGGAATAGATAGCCAGATCTGTCTTCACTTTTCACTCAGATATAAAACATGTAGAATAGATGCAGTGAAAATCAGGAAGTGAGTTTTCTGTTCACATGTCTCCTCTATAAAACACTGCTGTCCAATATGACATTTGTCTGACTATATTTAGATGGTGTGCCTGCTGGCAGGGATCTGCTTATTTCTATCCTGTATGTACCATAGTATATTATAGCTGCATAGTAGCACAGCAATGTTTTTTCTCCATGCAGAAACAGGTGGCCTAAATGTTCCCAAATTTCAAATAATTTATATTAGTTGGAAGAAACAATTTTGCTTATCTTGAAAGAGAATGGTTGGCTCCACCAGCTTTTTTTTCAATTTGGAAAGAATCCAGGTTGTAGGGCCTGAATTACTGTTCTTTAAAAGAAGCCTTTAAAATGGGAAAACAGTGACTTTATTAAAAGCTGAGCATGTGTGGAACAGGCTCGCCTCCTAGCAATACTGTCATTTCTGGTCAATCTAGCTCTGATATTGCAAACCAACGCCTTTCTTGAGACATGTCACCCTGGTCTTGTTAGGTGGACAATAACAAGCCTATTCAGGCCATTGTCCATCTTATGAGCCTATTTCAGACCAGGGTGACATGAGGTCAATGTGAACTATAAAATGGAGGACTTACAACTAGCTTTCCTCAGACTGACAAAGCTCTTTGGATGAGCAGCAAAACATGTCAATCTCTCAAGAAGTCCAGTTGCCAAGACTCAACTTCCAGATACTTAAACAAGGTTTACTGTTCTATTCATGTTGTGGCATCCTGAGATTATGCAGCTTGCCCAAGGCTACACAGGTTGGCTCCATTCACAGGAGACCCACTGGAGAATCAAACTCCCATCCTCTGGCTCTGCAGCCAAATACCTAGACCGCTGAAATATCCAGTTATCTCCCCCTGGAATCATCTAGCACTGAATAATTCTACATGAAGAAACTTTCCCAGAAACTGCATCCCCAGATGCAGGGGAGTGGGATCAGGAGACAGATATCTAGTCTCATGCGCTCCCAAACGCATCTGGTGGGGCCACTGTGAGATCCATGAAGCTGGACTAGATGGGCCTTTGGCCTGATCCAGCAGGGCTCTTCTTATGTTCTTATGTAACTTTCCATTGGAATTTGTGTGTAGTGTATGTATAAAACTTCTATTTTAAAATACCAAGAAATCAAATTCTTCAAACAATTCTTCAGCTTTATGAACAATCAACAATTGAAAACTTCAGGAAACAGCCTGATGTTACTGCACAGTATTGTGTCCATGTTGCCAGTGGGGAAAAGATACCAAGTTTTATATAGCAAAAGGAAGCCTGAATGTTGACAACATCCATAGCAGCAGTCAAGATGTTCTACAGGATACCCTCTTCTGCTCACAACCATTCACACTAATCAAAAAGTAGCCCTGAATTGCTTTGTGTTTAGGTAAGCGGTGAACTGATGAAAAAAGGAGTCATCTTCTGGGATCCTCCCTTGTGTGGTATCACTTCATAAAGGTAAACGTTCGCCCCGCACATGCGTGCTAGTCATGTCCGACTCTAGGGCGGTGCTCATCTCCGTATTCAAGCCAAAGAACCAGTGTTGTGCAAGTCCATGGCCACGTGGCCGGCATGACTGCAAGGAAACAGTTTTATTTCCCCGCTTTGTACAGTGGTACCTTTTTATCTACTTGCATCTACATGCTTTCAAACTGCTAGGTTGGCAGGAGCTGGGGTTATCAGCGGGAGCTCACTCCGCTGCATGGCAGCTGGGATTTGAACTGCCGACTTTGCAGCTGACATTTTTTGGAGCCTTAGTCCGCTCCATTCATCACTTTGGAGGTTTTTAAGCAGAGGCTAGGTGGCCATCTGTCAGAACTACTGTTATGGGGGTTCCTGCATGGCACGGAGTTGGACTAGATGGCTCTTGAGGTCCCTTCCAACTCTATGATTTTAAGGTTCTATGATTATATGATTCTACTTCATAAAGGGAACTAAATCCAAGCCATGATATGCAGCTCCATTCTACTCTCTTGGTATCCGCTAGGATGGAGAGATAATATCCAAGAAAAAAAGTTTCAGGAAGCTTCAAAAGCTGCTCCACTGTCTACCAATTAACTATCAGGCACAATTCAAAGGGCTGACCTTAACCTACAAAGCACTGTATGACCTGGGTCCAAGCTACCTCAAAGATCAAATCTCACAGTATGAACCAACTCGGGTGTTAAGGTCATCAGGAGAGGCCTTCTTCTCCATCCTTGCACCCTTGCAGGTACGTCTCATGGGAACACATAAAAGGTCATTCTCGGCTGCTACACCCAGACTCTGGAACTCCTTCCCACTAGAGGCCAGGACTGCCCCATCTCTGCCAGAAACAAGCAAAGACCTTTCTCTTTAGGCAAGCTTTCCCTGAATGATGGACTAACTATTATATTTCTTTTATATGAATCTACCATACATGATTAGACTCTGTGTTTATAACCACTCATAACTTTCTGATTGGATCTCCCCTTGACTGATTGCACTGTCACTATGTTTTCAATGTTAGTTTCCATCCCTCTCTTTAACTGCTCATGTTCTCTTGTAGCTTTGATGTTGTCTTTTAATGCTGTCAGATGTCTCTCAATTTCCCTGTTCTCAAACCTGACTATGTCTTAATTGTACTGGACTCTGTATCATCCCTCATTACTGTACACCACCTTGGGTCCTTTTCCAAGGATTAAGGCAGGGTAAAATATACTCTAAAGAAAGAAAGAAGTAGCTGTAATCTATTTTACATAGCAGACATCAACCCCAATACAGCAAGGCTGAAGAGTCAACTCCAGACTGGACAGCCACGTTCATGTAAAACAGAATCCCTGCTTCCGACTCCTTCCAATGTGCAGAGACATAGGGGAATAAGAGGAGTGAAGAGCCCAGTTGAAGTAGACACAATAGCAGGAAACACCCCATTCTCCCCGTTGTTGTGATGACCTCAAATGTTTGTCAGATCTAGAGTGTGCTGCCTAATTAACATTCTGGGACCCTGCACAAGTATGACCTAGCAAGTTAAACCAACCCCTATGGACACTAGTGGGTCACCAGTCTCCAGAAGTTATTTCTGAACAACAACTACATTTGTTTTTCATAGGTAGGAGAACAATTTCCTCTCTTACTCTTTTCAGTTAAAACATTTGTTTACCAATCTCTCAAGTTGAAATGATTCCGGCCCATGAGGGGGAACATCTCAATTCTTTTGGAACACCAAAAGAACAACATGGCAGGATTTGAGAAGAGCATAAGGAAAAGCAAAAATGTTGTTTTAAATACAACAGGGCATAATCATAAAAATAGACTAACTTAGCAGTTGAAGGAATAGAACAAAAATACTTCTCCCCTGACCCCCCCAAAAAAGATTTCCATTAGAAACACAATAATAATTAGGAGAGCTGATGTAAACACGCAAGTCTAACTGATAAAAAAATATTTTGACTTTTGATAATATGTGCTTGATAATTTGAGACTAATATGAAGATAAAACTTTTATTCAGTGCCCCTCATTGCTTCTGTAATTTTGATGAATTTTTCTACCTGGGTTGTCATTTTTTGTTATTTAGCTTAATTGAAAATGATAAAGCAGTTATGACGATCTGTTTCTTAATGTTGATATGGACTTCGCTACTCTTGTCTTCATCTGCCAAGATGCTAACATGATTCTTCATGGCCCTTCTTTACCCTTCCCCTTTGATGAACTTTGATGAATGAGGCAGATCGTAACTGAGCAGAGGGCTTTATCAGTGATGGCATCACAGATTTAGAATTATCCTTTTTCAGTGATGCTCCTCTACTTCTGATAATTATGACATATTTTCCTAAGTACGTAAAAAAGATTGTAAATAGTCTTCTCACTCCTCTCCTACTGCAGGCATCATGGCAATTCTGATTGCCAAATTTTAAAAAAAATACTGATTAGACTGATGTATGGATTTTAACCCAGTGATGGCCAGGGCCATCAACATGATCACTTAAATGTAACATTTGCCCACACACCTCCGTAGTTCTGATTTATCTATTTTGGTTTGGCTGTAAACCAGTAATTCCAGTGAGAACACACAAAGAATTTGAATTATAGCCAAGAGAAGGAGACGGGGAATTCAGGATGACAGCAACAGCAACGGAAGGTTGTGAGGAGCTCTATTCCCTAACTAGAACATGGAACTAACAGTTTTCCATAGAAGATCAAAATTGAGCAACATGAGCACAAAGTATGGCAAAAATTGTGTGTGTGTGTGTGTGTGTGTGTGTGTGTGTGTGTGTGTGTGTGTGTGTGTGTGTGAGTGAGTGAGAGAGAGAGAGAGAGAGAGAGAGAGAGAGAGTGAGTGAGTGAGTGAGTGAGTGAGTGAGAAAGAGAGAGAGAGAGAGCACAAATGAATGAATGAACACTGGAGTGGTATATAGAATGATACTAGGAAGAGCTGATTATGGCAGCAATAGAATGCATTACAGTGGTCAATGGTAGGAATTGACACTAGTCAGCTACCAAAGGGATTTTTTTAATGGCAAAAAGGGCCATTAATGTCTAGAAAATTGTGGTTAATGTACTTCATGATACTGTATCTTCATATTACAGCTAGTGTTATAACCCACAATACACTCTCTTAACTGCCTAAAAGCAAAATTGTAGATATACAAATTCAAAAGTTGTGTTGTTGTATATATTAACTAGTGTCAAAATGACACAGTTAATGGACCATCTCAGGAATATGAAATGGCTTTAAAATGTTGGAACTATTCATATGCTCAGCATATTTACTCAGTTCAATAAGATTTGCTCCCAAGTATGCATAAGATTGCAGGCCCAGTCAAATTGACACGACAGCATAATTCTACTGTACACAGAATCCACAGCTGGATTCTTCAGTCATGTTTCACTAATAGGTTCCCCCACCATAATTAATATTAGCACTCACTGAATGTGTTCTAAAACTTCCTGGATTCATTATCTTCTCTTCCTTTGCATCACTTAGTTACCATAGTAATGTAATGATTTCGGTTCAATTTATGTTATGCTGCCATTTTATTTTGATACCCTTGGTACAGTGTACAGTGTGTGCTATTTTTAAATGTAGGAAAAATCTGGAACCCAACCAAGGTTACAGCTATACGTATTTCCCTAAGACTAAGACTCATTGGCTGATATCCAATAATAAACTGGAACTAGAGCAGGCCCACTGAATGAATGGAACTTACAGAGACATTGACTCACCAAATCCTGGCTGATTTGATGGGACTACTATAGTTGCAGCTTACTATTGGATTTCAGATACTGAATATAGCAAGACATAGCTCTGAGCAAGTATGTATAGAATTGCAGTGCATCAGCAGGTGAACATGAGAGTCTCATGATGACAAAAAACTCTACCAACAACAGCACCCTCGGAAGCGTATCTATTTTACTCGTGTCTATCTATTTGTACTATTCAAGACTTTTAAAGCCGGATGCATTGTATTTTATAAAACCATAGGTAGCCAAGTTTAACCCTACTTAAACAGAGCCAATAACGCCATAAAACAGCAAGTACTGGGATAAACACAAAGCAAATAAATTACTATCTTCATCCATTATTATTATGTACCAATCTGGGGGAGGGGGAGGGTGGAAGAAAAACAGTATAAATCGTTTGCATATGCAAACATCAATTAGTTGGTGATAACACATTTATCCATAAACAAATTTATTCAACAAAATTGGGAATATTTATTTAAATTTTGACTGACAAATTGTAACTTTATGAGCAAATTGCAATTTCTATGAGGATAAGTTCACTCATTGAGCATTTAGCAATCCGGTCCTGCCACACTAATTAGTAATCATCACACTAAGTATGATCATACCACCCTGAATATACCAGTGTTTCCTTATTTGTGAACTTAAGTGAGGCTGCCCATTAGTACATGGAAGGGAATACAATATCAGACATGTCCACAAAGAACTAACACAGAATACTGCTTAAAAACCTGGAGAGCTGCTACAAGCCAAAGCTAGCAATAGTGAGCTAGGATCGCTCCTCGGGATGGTGGTATGCAGACCCCCTGGGTTGGGGGGGTGACAAAATTCCAAGAGGAGGTACATGACTATAAGCACCTAACAGTTTAGGCCTTTGAAGTACAATGTATACTAGGATGTCCTTCCTACAAAACAGCTATGTGTTCCACTTGTTCTCTGAAGTCCAGAACACCAAAGGCGACTTGAAAGGAGGAACATCAGAAACCAGTTGTTGTTTTTTCCAGCTGTGGACCCACAGCTCTGGAATACACATCCAACAGAGATTTGCCAGGTACCTCCTTCTCTCAGTGTGAAAGAAGTTTAGTTAAAACATAATTGTTTAAAGTTGTTTTTTTAGCTACCTGTAATATTCAATGTTGTTTTAAATTGTTTGTTGATCTACTGAGGTGGCTTAGTTGGTTCAGCAGCTTTATTGATTGGCCAAGTTTTTAATTTTTTGATTATATATGTTTGTATATTGCATTGTATTAATCTTGATTGTTGGTATGCTTATTCTGTGTACTGTCCAGAGAGGTTTTTTTACACTATGAGACAGTATGTAAGTTGAAGGAAGGAAGGAAGGAAGGAAGGAAGGAAGGAAGGAAGGAAGGAAGGAAGGAAGGAAGGAAGGAAGGAAGGAAGGAATAAGCATACAAACAATTTGGGACACTGTTATTTAACATACATCAACATGATTATCTTCAAATTGTAGGTTGTGAAGCTAAGGCTCAACACATGATAGGAGTAAGATTTTACCTGGGGATTTTCCCACAGTCACTAAGCCCTATGTTCCATGCTATGTAAAATGTAAAATTCAATTTCTACCATAGCTTTTTCCTCTGGCATTTGGTTTGTTGTAAAGTTTCTAAATGGGTAATGTTACAAAATCACACCCAACTGCAAGTGGATGTCACTGGGGATGGTGCCTGCCTGTTATTTTAGGAGAATGTGTGGGTGATATGGAAGGGAAGATATCAGATACTGTGAATTCAAATGTGAGGGAAAGAACTGGGAGTATGTTTTGGAAAGCAGATTAGGTCAGGTTAGGTTAAATTAATGGCTAAATTATTCCGACAGTGCTGCCTCAGAGTACATTTTGAACCCCCACAACAATATTTGGGTTCTCCTCAACAGGATAGAAAGCATCTAAGAACCACGGACAAGAGATGATTTATTCATGAATTCATATACAGTATAATATGACTATAGCAATAGGAGTTCGGGTGGGGGGATGACAAACTAAAGTCACAGACCATCACAGTATTTCTTTCCCTTTCTTGCCTAAAATTTCTATGGTTTCTATTGCCAAGAGTAGTGGATCTTCACCACAGAGAGTCCAAGAAATAAAGGGCCATAATTCTACATCCCACAAGGCAACAGACAGAACAGGGGGCTTCAGTTTTTACCAGAAGTTCAGTATCAATTTCACTTCAACCAACGTTCTGCTGCAATTCACCTCCATCAAGCGTGCAAGGGATCCTTTGGCTGTCTGCACCATGCGCTCAGCCTGCCCATTGGATGAGGGATGAAAAGGAGCTGAGGTGACCCCTCTTATGAAATTATCAGCCAGAAATGCCCTGAATTCTTGGGATACAAAGGCTGCTCCATTGTCTGAGACAATGGTCTCGGGCAACCCATGGGTTGCAAACAGCTGTCTCAGCACCTTGATGACTGCAGCTGACGACATGCTGGGAACCATAGCCACCTCTAACCATTTAGAATATGCATCAACGATAACAAAAAAAACCTTTCCTTGGAATGGCCCAGCAAAATCTAAGTGCAGCCGGCTCCAGGGAGTCCGGGTCTGCTCCCACCAGTGGACTGGTCCTCTGGCCACTTCTGGGCGCACTTCCTGACATGCCTTGCACGTCCGTACCCATCGTTCAACCTCTTGGTCCATCCCAGACCACCACACATAGCACCGGGCTAGCGACTTCATCCTGACCATTCCCGGATGCCCCATGTGAAGCGTATCCAGAACCCTGTTTCTCAGTGGTGTTTGGATGATTACCCTGTCTCCCCATAGGAGACAGCCCTTATGCAGGGATAGCTCATGTTGCCTAGTAGCGTACGGTCTAAATTTTTCCTTATGCGGGCCACCTGGCCATCCCCTCCCCACCCAAGTGAGCACACGGGAGAGAGCGGGATCTTTCCTTGTTCTCTCAGCTATTTCAGTGGCAGTTACTTCAACCAGCAATTACAGATCAATACACAACACCTTCAATATGACATTCTTTCAAATATTTAAACATAGCTATCATATGCCCCCTCAGCCTTCTTTTTGAAAGGCTAAACATTCCCAGTTCCCTAAGCCGTTCCTCATAAGACATTTCCTCCAGACCCTCAACCATCCTGGTCGCCCTCCTCTGCACCCGCTCGAGGTTGTCAACATCCTTTTTAAATTGAGGCGCACAGAACTGGACACAGTACTCCAGGTGGGGTCTCACTAGAGCAGAATAGAGTGGCACTATCACTTCCCTTGATCTAGACACTATGGTTCTGTTGATGCAACCAAGAATCGCATTGGCTTTTCTGGCCGCTGCATCACACTGCTGCATCACACTGCTGACTCATGTTCAACTTGTGGTCCACCAAGACTCCCAGATCCCTTTCACAGGTACTATTTATTTATTTATTTATTTATTATTTATTTGTAAGCTTGTATCCTGCCCATCTTCCCGGCGGGAACTCTGGGTGGCTAACAGCAGTAAAAGTACATAAAACAACAATAAAAGCTACAAGCAATAAGGCAGTGGAGGGCAAGATGGCGGCGAGCCCGAGGGGGGGGGACACTAATTCACAAGGTCGCCAAAGGCCTCTCTAAAAAAGAGGGTCTTCAAGGCCTTCTTGAAGGCGGACAGGGACTGAAGCAGACGCAGCTCACTGGGGAGGTGGTTCCAAAGTGAAGGCCCAACCACAGAGAAGGCGCGGTCTCGCGTACGCGTTTCCCGCGCCTCTCTGGGTGTGGCAACCCGCAGTGAGTGCTCCTGGGACGATCTCGTGGGTCTGGATCCGGATGCCTTTTGGGAGATGCGCTCCGCCAGGTACTCTGGTCCCAGGCCGTGGAGGGCTTTGAAAATCAAAACCAGGACCTTGAACCTGATCCGGAGGACAACGGGGAGCCAATGCAGGCGGGCCAGGACTGGGGTGATGTGCTCGTATCTGCGGGCACCCACCACCAGCTGAGCCGCCGCATTTTGCACCCGCTGTAATCTCCGGACCAGGGTCAAGGGCAACCCCACGTAGAGAGCATTGCAATAGTCGATACTCGAGACCACCAGGGCCTGCACAACTGTCCTCAGGGAGGACTCATCAAGGTACTGGCAGATCTGGGCGATCCTGCGGAGGTGGAAAAAAGCGGCCCTGGAGACAGCCATCACCTGGGCTTCCAGGGAGAGGGCCGAGTCCAGGACCATGCCCAGATTCCTGGCCCTGTCTGTAGGCTGGAGGGAAACACCCCCCAGACTAGGGGGGGCATTGTACCCAGACGAGGGCACCCCGAAGAACAGAACCTCCGTCTTCTCCGGATTAAGCTTCAGCCGGTCATCTCTGGTCCATTCCAGAACGGCCTCCAGGCACTGATCGAGGGAGCGGATCGCCTCCTCTGCAGATGATGAAAAGGAGAGATAGAGCTGCGTGTCATCAGCGTACTGATGACAGCGAACTCCAAATCTCCTGATGACCTCCCCCAGCGGCCTCATGTAAACATTGAACAGCATGGGTGAGATTGCCGACCCCTGGGGCACCCCACAAGGGAGAGTCCAAGGAGCCGACAAGACATCACCCAGCTGAACCCGCTGAGTCTGGCAGCTAAGGAAGGAACGGAGCCAGGCCAAACCCTGACCACCAATTCCCGCCTCCGTGAGCCGGACCAGTAGGTTACCGTGGTCAACGGTATCAAAGGCCGCTGAGAGATCAAGGAGGACCAACAGGGAGGAGCTCCCCCTGTTGGCCTCCCTGAGGAGGTCATCCTGCAGAGCGACCAGGGCGGTCTCGGTCCCGCGAAGAGGTCTGAATCCAGACTGGAAGGGATCCAGGATATGATTAACCTCCAGGAATGACTGAAGTCGGACAGCGGCCACCCTCTCGACAACCTTGCCCAGGAAGGGAACAATGGCGATCGGACAATAGCTGGAAAGATTGTCCGATGCCATGCCAGGTATTTTGAGAGTGGGCTTCACCACGGTCTCCTTCAGACGGGAAGGGAAACATCCCTCCCTAAAGGAGGCCGTGGCAGTAGCAGAAACCCACTCAGGCATGTTCCCTTCGGCAGATTTAATAAGCCAAGCTGGGCAAGGGTCAAAAGGAGTGGCCGCCGGCCGGCAACGAGCCAAAGGGTGGACTAGAGCAACTGGGGGGCAAGTCGGAACGGATGGCCTCTATTTTTTATCTAAAATGGGCTGCAAATTGCTCACTAGTGAAATCACTAGGAAGAGGCCTCAGCTGGCTGGGATTGGAGAGGTCCCAAACCACCCGGAATAACTCCGCCTGGCGGTTCGCGGCCTCACCAATTCTCAGGGAGGCGTAAGATCTTCTGGCGTCCCTGATCGCACGAAGATTGCGGCCAGTCAGCTGTCTAAGGGCAGCCCTATTCTCTTCCGTCCGGCCAGCCCTCCATATGACCTCCAGTCTCCTGCGTTCTTGTTTCATCGACCGCAGCTCCTCCGTAAACCACGGAGAGTGGCGGACTCCACATCGCAGGAGACGCTTGGGGGCGATCCGGTCAACCGCCCCAGTGGTACCCACATACCAACTTTCCACCAGGGCATCGACCGGATCGTCCGCCAGACCGGCAGAGAGCTCCCCGAAGGCCTCCATGAACCTGGCAGGGTCCAGGAGCCTACGGGGGCGGGCCCAGATGTAAGATGGGCGCTCCCCGTGGGGCGGGGGGGCGATCGACAGGGAAAATTTTAGTAGGTAGTGGTCCGACCATGACCCGGGCAGGGGCAATATACCCCTAACCCCCAGACACGAATCTGGCGACATGGAGGAAAAGACCAGGTCCAGGGTGTGGCCAGCTCTATGGGTGGGGCATAAAACGTGCTGAGATAAGTTCATGGAAGTCATGGATTCCATGAATTCCAGAGCCGCAGCAAAGAGTTCCTCCTCGGCATGCAAGTTGAGGTCCCCAGCCACCAGAAGGCGGGGGGGGGGGATCTCAGCAAAGCAGCCGAGACGAACTCAGCGATCTCTGGGAGGGATTGTGCTGGGTTGCGGGGAGCACAGTACACCAGCACAATGCCAAACTTATCTCGCTGACCCACTGATAGATGGAGGCATTCCACCCCAGAACACACCATTGTCGCAGACCTGCTAACACAAAGGGTTTCCCTGTAAACGATGGCCACCCTGCCACCCCTACCCTCCGACCTGCCTGCCCACTGAACCTGAAACCCGGGGGGGGCACAAGAGGGAGAGGGAAGCCCCACCCTCTGTGCCCACCCAGGTCTCGGTAATGCATGCCAGGTCGGCATGCTCATCCAAGATAGAATCGAGGATGATTGAGGTCTTATTATGCACCGACCTGGCATTAATCAGGAGGCAGGACAGGTCGGAGGCGCTGGCGGGATAGCACCCAGGTAGATGGCGGTGGGCGAGGGGATCAGAATGGGGGACAGGCAGTAAGTGCCTGACCTTGGTTCTTCTAACCCGACCGATCCCTCCACCCAGAGCGTATCTCCCACGGCCAGACACCACAGGGATACGAGTCCCTGCCGACATGGCGGCCTGTAGGGGGGAAAAGAAAGTATATATATATATATATATATATATATATATATATATATATATATATATATATATATATATATATATATATATATATATATATATATATATATATATATATATATATATATATATATATATATATATATATGCATGTTAGGGTGGATTCGGGTTTCTTCCCGTGTAGAAATCTGGTTGTTTTGGCGACGTTTCGACGAGGTCTCACTCGTCATCTTCAGGCTGGTGTTCTGGCTTCTTTCTTCTTGAAGCAAAGCGTGATCTCAGTTGAAGTCCTTCTATAAATACTGCTGGGGTGTGTGGTTTGCTTGCTCTGTTGCTGATTGTAGGTTCGTTTGTTCTTTTGTGATCTGCTGTGTGGCTGAGGCGATCGTTAAGGGCTTAACTGCTGGTGGGTTAGATGGCTGTTTAGAGACATCCTGTGTGGGTGAGGTGCTGGATGTGTGTCTATTAGCCTTTTGTTTCTTAACAACCTTGGTGATGGGCGTTCTGGCAGCATCCTGGGCTTTGGTGGAGTGGGGTCCTGTGTCTTGTGAATTCATTTTGGTCTGGCTACGTGTCTGTGGTCTCCCAATGTTTTTTTTGGCGTGTGTAAGTGTGCTCCATGTGGTGACTGGAGTGGGGTGTAGCGGTAGATGGTGCAGTCGTGGTTTTGTTATTGGATGGTGGTTTCGTTTCATCTGTGGGAAGGGACTGGGTTTGTGTTTGGTGTGGATGGAAGGTGGTGGCATCTTGTGTCCTTTTGGACCTGGTGTCGGTCTTTGTGACAGAGGCTCGTCTGTTGACCAGGGCTAGTTTCCAGATGTCAGGCAAGCGGGAGGTGTCATCACGTTTATTCATGTTGTTTGGGTGTTTCTCTATTTCAATGGCTTCCATGATTATTCGACTGTTGAAGTGTTCAGTTTTGGAGATGAGTTTGGTTCTTTTAAAATCAATTTCTTGACCTGTTGTTTTTATGTGCTGGAAGAGAGAGGAAGATTTTTCTTCTTTTTTGACTGCGTTCTTGTGTTCTGCGATGCGTGCGCTTATTCTCCTGTTTGTCTGTCCGATGTATGTGGCTGGGCAGACTTTGCATGGTATTTCGTAGACTCCTTGGTTTTCTAGCTCAATCTTGTCTTTGGGGTTTCTTAAAATGTTGGCTATTTTTTGTTCGGTGATGAACACATCTGACTACCAAGCCAAACTGTCCAACCTACTACAAGACCCGGCTTACATACCTTTGAACGCAGACCCCACCACCTACCTGGAAAAAACCACCAAAGCCAAAATAAAAGCCCTTAACGATCGCCTCAGCCACACAGCAGATCACAAAAGAACAAACGAACCTACAATCAGCAACAGAGCAAGCAAACCACACACCCCCAGCAGTATTTATAGAAGGACTTCAACTGAGATCACACTTTGCTTCAAGAAGAAAGAAGCCAGAACACCAGCCTGAAGATGACGAGTGAGACCTCGTCGAAACGTCGCCAAAACAACCAGATTTCTACACGGGAAGAAACCCGAATCCACCCTAACATGCATACCTATACCCGTGAAAATCTACGAAAACAAATATATATATATATATATATATATATATATATATATATATATATATATATATATATATATATATATATATATATATATATATATATATATATATATATATATATATATATGCACACACACACACAATAAAATATACAAATAGCAAAGTAAAACCTAGGAGCACCTACTATTCTCCAGCCAAGTGTCCCCCATCCTATATCTGCATTCTAATCTGTCAAGGTCCTTTTGGATTTTCATCCGATCCTCTAGGGAATTAGCAACCCCTCCCAATTTGGTATCATCTGAAAATTTAATTAGCATACTCTCTATTCCTTCCTCCAAGTCATTAATAAAGATATTGAACAGCACTGGACCCAGAACAAAACCCTGGGGGCCCCCACTGGTCACGTCTCTCTCCAAGCTGATGAGAGGCCATTTATGATCGACCTTCAGGTGCGATCAGTCAACCAATTACAAATCCACCTAACAGTAGCACTATCTATCCCACTTCCTACTAACTTCTTAGCAAGAATACCATGGGGAACCTTATCGAAGGCCTTGCTAAAGTCCAGATAAGCAATATCCACAGCATTCCCCTCATCCACCAGGCCTGTAATTCTATCAAAGAAAGAGATCAAATTAGTCTGGCATGACTTGTTTTTAAGAAACCCATGTTGACTTCTTGTAATGACAGCATTGTTTGTTAGATAATTGCAGACTGACTGCTTAATAATCTGCTCTAGGCTCTTTCCAGGAATTGAAGTCAAGCTGACTGGGCGGTAATTATTTGGGTCATCTTTTCCCCCTTTTTTGAAGATGGGGACAACATTAGCCCTCCTCCAGTCGATGGGGACTTCTCCTGTTCTCCAGGACTTCTCAAAGATTATTGCCAATGGTTCTGAAATTACTTCTGCCAGTTCTTTTAATATCCTTGGGTGTAATTCATATGGCCCAGGAGACTTAAATTCATTTAATGTTTCCAGATGTTCCTGTACTACCTCCCTACCTATTCTATGTTGCAATTCCCATCCTACCTCATCTACTCTTTGTCCCAGTGGATCTTTCTTCCTTTTTGGAGAAAACGGAGGCAAAAAAAGGTGTTGAGTATTTCTGCCTTTTCCTTGTCTCCTGTTAGTAACTGGTTATCATTGCCACGCAGAGAGCCTATCATTTCCTTATTTTTCCTTTTGCTGCAGATATAACAAAAGAAACCCTTTTTACTATCTTTAATCTCTCTGGCAAGTCTAAGTTTGTTTTGCGCTTTAGCTTTTTTTACCATCCCCCTGCAGATATTAGCTGTTTGTTTATATTCCTCTTTGGTGCATTTCCCATTTTTCCATTCCTTGTACAGTGGAACCTTGACTTACGTCATTAATCCGTTCCAGTGGTCTAGACTTAAGTCAAACATGCCTTAAGTCAAACGAACGTTTCCCATAGAAAGTAATGGGAAAGCGGATTAATCCGTTCCAGATGATGAAAAAGACCCCCGAAAACAGCAATTTAACACAAATTTGACTGGGATAGGAGATTCCTTCTGGGGATGTAAATGAAATGTCTCTTCAAAAAGAGGAGGAGGCAGTGGAATTATAGTCCACAAGTTATATGCCTCCACTTTTTAATGTTCATAGCAACAATGTCTAACATTTAAGTTTTACTGATTTTTAACCTGACGTTCCAAGTTCTGAACAACTCTATGCTTACCATTAGAGTCCCACAACTGTACAGCTCCCCAACTAAAATGCTTCCATTGTGGACCAGACTTCTGCAGCCAGATTTTTTACAAGACTGAGCCGACTGCCTAACCAGCGAGGCCAGCCCCGAGCTCCCGGCCCTTCTTCTCCTCCGGCAGCAGCGGCGGCTTCGGTGAGGCCGAGGACCAGCTCCAGGTGCTCTGAGCTGGCCTCGCCGAAGCCGCCGCTGCCGGAGGAGGGGAAGAAGGCAGGAGCAGTTTGGAGACGGCAGCCGCGATGCTGGGTTGTGGCTGCTGCCCAATTCCGGTGCCTTGCGCCGGGGCTCTGAGATGTAAGTCAAAGCCTGCGACTCAAGTCAAACAGGCCCCTTCTTGCTGCAAGTCAAATATGATGCAAGTCAAGCAGTATGTAAGTCAAGGTTCCACTGTACTTGTTTTTCTTTATACTTAGCTGAGTTGAAAGTTCTTTAGCAAACCACTGTGGTTTCTTTAGACCTCTCCCATTTTTTATTCTTGTTGGAACAGTTTTAAATTGTGCCTTTAATATCTTGCTTTTCGGGAACTCCCATCCATCTTGGACTCCCTTCTCTTTCAGTGTTTCAGTCCATGGAATCACAGCCAATAATTCCCTAAGTTTACAAAAATTGGCTTTCTTAAAGTCCAGGATTCTTGTCTGACTATGCTTAGTTTCACCTTTCAACTGTATAACAAATTCCAAGAGGGCATGGTCACTTTTACCTAATGATCCCACCACTTCAACCCCATTTACAAGGTCCTCCTTATTGGTTAAGACCAGATCTAAAATGGTTTTGCCTCTGGTTGCCTCTTCTACCTTTTGGGCCATGAAATTGTCTGCAAGGGCAGTAAGGAATTTATTAGACCTTGCATTCCTAGCTGAGTAGGACTGCCAGCATATATCAGGATAGTTAAAATCCGCCATTACTACTACATCTCTCCCTTTTGACAGTGTGGCCATCTGCTCATAGAAGGCATCATCCCACTCCTCCGGCTAGCTTGGGGGTCTATAATATACTCCCACAGTGACATCCCTCCTAGCTTTTTCACCTCTGATTTTAACCCAAATACTCTCAACATGCTTCCCCTGCTGTTTATCTTGTATTTCTTCAGCAGTATAAATGTCCTTAATATATAAAGCTACACCTCCTCCTTTCTTACTCGGCCTGTTCCTTTGAAACAAGTTATACCCACCAATGACTACATTCCAATCATACGTCTCATCCCACCATGTTTCAGTGATGCGAATTATGTCATATTTATTTTGCTGTATTAGGAGTTCCAGCTCTTCTTGTTTGTTCCCCATGCTCTGTGCATTGGTGTAGAGACATTTTAGGCTGTGTGTGCTTCTTACATGTCCTTTGCTTAACCTGTTTTTCCTTGCACTGATGGTCTGCACTACTTTTTGTCCTGCTCCTATTTCAACATTTGGGCTAGTCTCCACAACCCCTTCTGGATCTCTACCGTTAAGAGAATTTTCTCCCTCCCCTTGCAAACTCAGTTTAAAGCTCTCCTTATTAAATCTGCAATCTTCTTGGCAAAAAGATTCCTACCAGCAGTGGTGAGGTGCACCCCTTCCTGGCCCAATATCCCATCTGAATGAAAAAGCAAACCATGGTCCAAGAATCCAAATTGTTCCTGCCGGCACCATCTCTGAAGCCAATTGTTCACCTCCACTATTGTTCTTTCCCTTCGTGGACCACGTCCTTCTACAGGGAGGAGAGATGAGATTGCCACCTGTCCACCCAGTTCCTTCAGCTTTCTACCCATCTCTTCATATGCCTTTGTGATATCTGGAAATCTGCACTTTGAAGTATCGTTACTTCCTACATGGACCAAAAGAAATGGGTTAGAATCAGTGGGCTTGATGAGTCTCGTCAGACTCTCTGTTACATCCCAAACCTTGGCTCCAGGGAGACAGCAGACCTCTCGATTCATTTTGTCAGGCCTGCAGATGACCGCTTCTGTTCCTCTAAGCAAGGAGTCTCCAATCACCACCACTCGCCTCCTTCGAGGCTTGGTAGTTGACCCTTGTTGTACTGTTGGATTTATCTGTGCAGGGTCTTCAAGCTGCCCTTGCTGTTCTAGGTGCAGTTCCTGTTCCTGGCTGATAAAGGAGAGAGGTTGGAATCTATTGTGCAGTTGCAAGCTGTCTGTCTGTTTCCTAGTTCTTCCTTTTCTGACTGACATTCCTCCAAGTATCTGCCTCTTGTATTTGTGAAATGCTCTCACCCTGATTGAGATTCTCCCTGTCACTAGTTTTGACAAAGTTTTTCTCTGCTTCCTGCCACACCCCCTCCTGGTCCCTAAGGTTGCGAAGATTGAAAACACAGGCCTCCAGCTGCCTGACCTTGTCCTCCAATAGGGCCACCAGCTTGCACTTTGAGCAAATGTATCCCGGTACCTGGTTTGGCAGAAAAACGAACATGCCACAGGTGTTGCAAGTAACTACATCTGCCCCCTGCCCCTCCATCCTGACTAATTGGTCAGTTACTTGAGAATGGAAGAAAGAATGGAAAAAGATAAAAGGAACCCCCTCTGTTTTTTTTTAAAAAATTGTTTTTTAAAAACAATTATATATTTTTTAATTCGCGCGCTGTCAGGCGCACGCTGCTGGCAATATTAAGATACAGCCAAACCTCCTTGTGCTCTCTGGAAATTCTGCAAGCAGTTTGAGAAACTCCTCCCCCACCTAGCCTTTTTAAATCCTGCAAAAAACAATATTCAATTCCTTTGTTTAAAAGCAAAACTGCTGGCAATATTATACAGCCAAACCTCCTTGTGCTCTCTGGAAATTCTGCAAGCAGTTTATAGTAGGAAGTCATAGTAGGAAGAGACTATAGTGGTGCCCCTATTTAACAGCAGCTCAACTTAAGAGCAATTCGACTTAAGAGCCGGAAACTGTTGGCATTTCCTGCCACCTTACAAATTTTAGATACGGTCTGCTCGACTTACAAATATTTTTTTCATTTTTTTCATTTTTAACTTTTTTTCCCAATTTGTTTAGATAGGTGCCCCGAGTTTGACATTTGGAACAGATTAAATTCATAAGTTGAGGTACCATTGTAGTAGGAATTATACCTGAAACATGCTTCTAACAGAAGGGGAGGCTCCTTCTGTTAGAAGCAAGTCTAATCATTTTAACATTTTATCATTTGTTTGAACTTTATCTATATTTCATATGCATTCATAATTATAAATTGTGCAAAGCCCTGATACAAAGAAAACAAATATTCAACTGCAGCCAACTGTTTTTAAATATCCCAATAATGCCAAGGTATTACTAGCAATTTACCCTATTTAATGGCAGGAGTGAGGAGAGTAACCAGGAGCAAACTCAACAGCATGGCAAAGATTCACCAACTGGCTGCGTACCTTGACTCATCCCCAAAGAGTCTCCACAGTCAGTCACTAACAACAGAGGCCACTGTCTGGTAGCTACTGTGTTAAATTGGGACCAAGGATATTTAGGTTCTGACTCAACCATGCAACTCAATAGATTCACAAGATTCTTGAAACTGTGCAAATAAAATGTAAGTGTGAGAGAGAAAGAGTAGGTAGGTGGGATTGTGTATACAACTTTGTGTAAAAAATAATTAAATAAATTATAGTTTCATAAATTAAGTGACTAGCGGAGAGCTGTTCAACAAAGTTTCATAGGGTGACAGATCCCACCACACTGGAGGTGTTTACATAGAGGTTGAATGACAACCTGCCTGGGATGCCTTCACTGAGGGATGTCCTGCTTGGGTGGGTGGCTGGACTCAGTGACATCTATGGTCTCTTCCATCGCTAGCTGTCAATAAGTCTGTGATATTTCAATAATTCACAGTAATTGCTACCTAGTTTGATTTATTAAGGTCACATGTTTTAAAACCTGTTAATTACTTTCTTTGTCCATTTCACAACAGTGGTATTCTTAAAAAGTAGATCACTGTCAATTGATGTTTATTGAGCAAGTAAATCAAACTACACATAATACACAAACATACCTAAAGCCTTGATAGCTGTTTCTCTTAAGTCAAAGCTCTTGTGGCAGGGAGAAGTACCTACTACAAGTCACCCACCCACCCTCCGTCACAGTCCTTTCCATCCTGTAGCCCTCTGTTACCATGCATGGAAAATGCAGCTATATACAATCCACATGCATTTAGCTTGAAGTGATTCCCATGGATCTAAATGAGTAAACCTGAATAGGAGTGCACTGAACAAACTAGCCCTTCCCCAAATAATTTTACCTAGAAGCAGTAGCTTCATCATGTTTTACTTAGCATGCTACACTGCAATTAGCTATATAAAAAACATATAAAGATGAATAAATACATTGTTCTGTTTGTTGCAGAAGCCTCATCCTCAACACACTAGTAAACAAGAGCCTTTTTGTAATCCAGCAGCAAGCCTTAGAATTAAACCTAAAAGGATTATGTCCCTTAAAATTAACATGCCTGCCAAGCACCGAAACTTAGTACAGGTACTTGCAACTAGAGATGGATGCAAAATGAAAAATGAAACACTGTTTCATTAGGTAACAAATTACTTTGGTCATGAAACAAAATGAAATGCCATGTTTTCCTCTACGAACAAAACAATTTGTCCTAGGGGAAATGGCTGGGGAGCTTTCTCAAGCTCTTTCCCTGTAAGCCCCCCAAACTTGGAGAGGATTGGGGGTCAAGGGGTTGAGTTATTAAACTCCAAAGAGGGTCCCAGTAGTTAATTGAAAGAGAGTGCACAGAGCATGCTACCAATAGGGGTAAATTAACCCTTAAATTGGTGGCGTGCACTGTACACACTCTTTCAATTAACTACCAGAACCCATTTTAGAGCTTAATAATTCAGCCTCCTGACCCCCAAACCACTCCAAATTTGGGGGGCTTACAGGGTAAAGTCCAATGAAGCTACCCTGCCATTTCCATGCTGTAACATGGCTGTGATCCATATTTTTGAGTTCATAATGTTTTGTTAGGTGTACTTGAAAATATGGATCGCACCCATGTATCAGCACCAAAACAGCTGGGGAGCTTCCTCAAGCTCTTCCTTGTAAGGCCCTGAAATTTGGAGAGGTTTGGGGGGGTCAGGAGGCTGAGTTATTAAGCTCCAAAGGAGGTGCCCCTAGGAAAACTCTTTCTAATTGAATCAGGATTCTGAAATGAAGCCGCTAATCACTAGCCTGTGGGGTGGCTATTGCAGCTTCCCAATTCAATTAGAAAGATTTTTTCCTAGGGACAGCCCCTTTGGAACTTAATAACCCCCAAACCATCCACTTTAAAGCAGCTCATACAGGACTACCTATATTTCCTACTTGGCATAATTTATAGATCATTGTCTGTCTCATATTTTGCCACATAAGGTGGCTGCTTTGTATTAAGAATCCAAACTGAGTATAAACTAGCAAAGTTCTGAGATCTCATTTCCAAGGAAATGTCTCAAGTATTGAGACAGCCAAACAAGCATGGATGGAGGAAAACTTTACCATTAAAATAAATTTACAGTGCAACCCTAATTATTCAAAATATTGCCACAAAACCCACATATTTCAATAGTTTCGGTCTGTCCCCTCTGCACAGATCAACATTTTTTTCACTAGGTAGTGCAAAATGAGACTTGACATGGGAGATCCACAAACCTGCTTCATCAGCCTTCCTCCCCACCCCACCCCAGCTCCTTTATTGAAATGCAACAGTGGGAGGCTGCAAATTTGATTAAAACAGTTACTTGGTACACTTGGAAGTTGCTTAACCATTTTCCTTCCAGCATGCCATCTGCCTTATCACCTGTATCTTTACTTTGAAAGGAAAATGGTTCATCATCAGGCATGCCTGCATCTTCACAGACTTTTGGCACTGATGATATACAGTCTTCCCCAGCCATTTTGGTATATCACAGAACCGCAGCATATGAAAGGCAAGCCCCACTGGGGCAAGCTGTGTAGGCCTGTTTGAAGCCTCCTGTACTTACCTCAGGCCTGGCGCTGCCCCAAACGGGCCTCCAATGGGCTTCCTGAGCCTATCAGAGGCCCCAGAAGTGGTTTCCAGCGAATCAGAAGTGAGTTCTGAAAAACCAGAAGTGTCTTCCAGATTGCCCAAAACCACTTCTGGGGCCTCTGACAGGCCCAGGAAGCCCATCAGAGGCCAGTTCGGGGCAGCACCAGGCCTAGGATAAGGGTAGGAGGCCCCAGACAGCCCCCACGTCCTGACCCAGCAAATTTTCCTTAATCGTGGGTCGGGTTGGGTCCATAACCCCCGCAATAAATGGGAGATTACTGTATGAGATCCACAACACAAACATCACATATATTCACATAAATGTAGCTCCTATGGCAACTGCAGGGAGGAGAAATCTTGGATGATGGCTTACAGGCCTCTTGTATCTCTTCCTACTTTGCTCATACTAAGCATACTGGTTTGAAATAAACATGGTATCTATTAATCAGATTTTAGGAAGTTTTAGCACCTAAGCTTCTACATATAATCCCCCCAATATACCTCTTGCATATCTCCTCTAAGGGGGGTGGGATTACAGTCTGGCCACTGCAGTGTTTACTGAAGTGTACTTAATAGACTGTAAAGTGTTAGCCACATGGGAAGCAAAAGAGAGAATTGGTGAAGACACAGAAGATCCAGGTTCAAATCCAAGATGGGGTACAAAGTTGCTTGGGAGAGCAACCAAGCATCACTGATGCTTGCAATGTTAGCTTGTTTGGAAGTTACTTGGCACAATGGGACTTAGATCCCAGTACAAATTATTACAACTATCTGCATATAATGTCTGGACATAGTGGAAACTTTACTTGGGTAAACTGAAATGCACCATATAAACCCTGCAGATTTGGCAAGAGACAGATGCAAAACAAGAAACACATAAGTTATTTATATGAGGTCTGGGCATAAGACCCAATGCTGCACCACCACGAATTGATGTCCTGGGGCACAATCCATTGAGAAAGGTCTTCTGAGCAAGCCTCATTACATGGGATTTGTGATGCTCCTGTTTCACAGCTGGGAACAAACACTTCCTGATGGACTGCACCACACAGGAAGAAATGAGCCTCTCCCTTAACTCTTTGTGCCCCCATCCCCATCTCTCAATATGCCTCATGCAGAAGTAGGACCACCTTTGGAAATGGGAAGAATTCGGTGGGAGAAGGGGGCCATTTTCCTTGTTTCTCCAGCAAAGATATGCAACGCAGTCCAGCACCACAGATGGGGACAGACGTGGATGAATGTGAAGAGGTCCTGGAGAAGGAAGTGAGGGGCAGAGCAGAAGCGCTCCTGCAGCGGGCGGGCGGGTGGGGGGGGGGGTTGCTGCCCTTGGCACAGCTCTCCTCTTGAGGGAGGGATCCAGAGGCTGTTCTCTGCTGAGGCGTGGGCAGCCACAGGGAGGGAGGAGGGAATGTGCAGCCATCACTGCAGTGATATGGAGATTCTGATAACAATAACAGCTAGGAAGGAGGAGGGCGGCAGCAGCTGGCACGCAGCTCCTGCCAAATTAAAAACAAAGCCAACAACCTCACACTGAGCTCTGTGGCAATGTGGGGGAAAGGCAGGGATCCAACGCCCCCCCCCACCCCCACACGCACAGATACACACCGCCTTTCCCTCCTTGCCTCTTCTCTCCAGAGGCCCCGGGCAGAATGCCAGGCCACCGCTCTCTTCTCCGATCGCCCGATGGCTCCCTGGCCAGCGAGTTAAAGGCATCCCTGGGGAGGCGGTGACACGTCCGCCCCCACCTGGCAACCCATCCTCCCCCAAGGCGAGCCCTCGCGTCGCGGCCGCGGGAGCCTCCCGCCGCCAACCACCCCGTAACCCGCCGCCCCCCCCCGCCCGCCCGCCCTGCGGGGTCTCATCCAGGTGGCGAACGAGATCGGACCAGGGAGCGCACCGCCCGACGCAGCCCCGGCGTCGGTCCCCTTCCCTTGGCGCGAGCCGGTGCCCGGGCCGCGTCCCTCCGCCCCGGAGAGCAGCCCTTCCTCCTCGGTCCAGCTCAAGCGCCGGCGGGTGGCGCGGCTGAGCCTTGGGAGACCGCAAGGAGGGCGCCGGACGCCGCCAGGCCCGCGCCTCGAGAGGGAGGGCAGCGCGCCCGGGGTGGGGGCGGGGGCGGGGGGATTCCCGCGGGGGGGGGCTCCCCCGACCTCTCCTCACCTACAGTCCTGGAGCCGATGCAGCCCATTCCTCCGGCCAGGGGGGCTCCCTTCGCGAGGAGGGGGCGGCGGCAGCGGCGGCGGCGGCAGCAGCAGCAGCAGCAGCAAGAGAGCGCGAGGCAGCCTCGAAAGGGCGGCGTGCGTGTGTGGCCGAGGGAGGCGGGCTGAAGGAACGGCGGGGGGGGGGGGGGGTGGTGCAGCCCGGGCTGGAGGGAAGGCACGCGAACGGCGGCGGCGGCGGCGGCCGGACTGCGGAGCGGAGTTCCCCTCGGGGCCGGTCTCCAGGGCGGCCCGCCAGAGCCCGAGGACGGCTGCTCCTTCCCAGCCCGCTCAGGTGCGAGGGAGCGCGCGGGCACGAGTCGCAGTCGCAGCAGCAGCAGCAGCAGCAGCCGCAGCCGCGAGCCAGCGGCGCGCGGCACCTCCAGGGAGGGAGGCGAGACGCTCCGCCGCCTGTGCCGCCAGAGCCGCCGGTCGGTCTCCTCCTCCTCCTCCTCCTCCGCCGCCGCCGCCTCTTCCTCCTCTTCCTCTTCCTCGCTCGCTCCCTCCCTCCCTCCCTGCGAGGCTCAGTCCGTGGAAGATGCTCGCGGGGCTCGCCGAGGAGGAGGAGGAGGGAGGGCAATCGGGGGGGGGGGGCACGGCCGCCGAGATTGGGTAAACAAGCGCGCTGGAGCCGGGCGCTGCACTGCCATTGGCTGAGCCGGATCCGCCGCCGCCGCCGCCGCCGCTCGGAGGAAGGAGGCAGCGGGCAGGCAA
The DNA here is from genome assembly GCA_037367245.1 of Phrynocephalus guinanensis. Classification (NCBI taxonomy): domain Eukaryota; kingdom Metazoa; phylum Chordata; class Lepidosauria; order Squamata; family Agamidae; genus Phrynocephalus; species Phrynocephalus guinanensis. The sequence continues at coordinate 1,067,397 of CM074738.1, forward strand.
GGAGCGCGAGGCAGCCCGGAGAGCCCCGCGCGCTGCCCCGGGGATGCTCCTCCACGCCAGCGAGCGCCCCAGCAGCCAACCCGCCGACTCGCTTGCCACGCACACGGCACACGCCCACCTGCCTCCTTGGCACGCGAGGGAGGCGGGGGGGGGAGGGAAGAGAGGCGGGGGACCCTGCCCGAGCGGCCTCGTTGCCTTCACCCGGGAAAGCGGCGCAAGGAGCCCGCCTGCCTTCCTGGGGGGGGGGTCCCACCGGAGGAACAGAGGGCTACCCGAAGGGCAAGAGGGAGGACTGGGACGCGCGCCTGTGATTCAAACCCATCCCGGTGAGTAGGCACGGGAAGGGCGGCGGCGGCTCGCTACGGAGCTTGCTCTGCGGCTCCTTGCCATGAATTCACCAAAGCCCACGAGAAGAAGCGGAGCCGCGGCGACGAGGCCGCTGCAGCGAAGCCCTGCAAGAGACCCGAAGCAACTCCGGGGCCGGCGGTCCCGACGCCGCAGCCTCCTCGCAGCCCCTGGCTCCCGCTCCGGCGAGGTCGCTGGCCGCCGTGGACGGGAACCCGCTCTGCAGCGCCCTCGGACGTTGGCCCTCGGCCACGGCAGCCACACCGCAGCACCTCGCCGCCGGCACGACCCCCGCAGGGCACGGACTCGGGCGGGCGTCGGCGGGGCGGGGAGCAGGTATCCCGTGCTGCCTGCGATCCCACCCCACCCCACCCTTGGTACAATCGTTGGGACGGGGCGAGCGCTCGCGTCACAGAAGGGTAAGGAACTCGAGGGAGGCTTCCCAGGAGACAGAAGGGGACAAGGACGGATTGAGAGAGAGAGAGAGAGAGAGAGAGAGAGAGAGAGAGAGAGAGAGAGAGATGGGCAGATGGACGTCGGGGCGCAAGGGATGGCGCGTGTCATCATGATTGCAGAGCGCGTCCTCCTCACTGGCGCCCCAGGTGGATGGTCCCAGGGCGTCGGGCACCCATCGGCAGCGGTATTCCCTGGGAAGAATGAAGATGGGGCCTCCAGGGAGAAGGGCAAAGCCCGCCACAGGACGAGAGGGACAACTTCCGTTGACCCATGAACCAGGGGAGCAGCCTTGTACGGGAGAGAGTGGGAGCCAGGCATTTGGTGCCTTAAAGACCCTAAAGCGCATGGGTTATGGCAGAAGTTGGCTAGCTGGAAACTTCAGGCATAAAGACCCGGAGTATCCTATAATAAGGGATACATGGCGATTGTGCCAGGGGTATTCTTCTGCACAGGAGCCCCATATTCCCAATCAAGGTTAAAAATTGCTCTAGTCTAGTTCAAATTTGGCCCTCCATATATTTTGGACCATAACTCCCACAGTCCTTTATTGTTGGCAATGCAGGCTCGGAATTCTGGGAGTTGCTGTCCAAAACATCTGCATAGCATGGAGGACAACCTGAGAGATGTATTTTTGTGCAATGAAAATCAATAAACCAAAAGAGGCGTTCACATCCACAAAATGCATGTAAAGGAGGCTAACCAGTTTTAAAAGGGCATCAGTTTTCCTTTACTGGTACATATGCCCAACTTAATGATAAGGTCCCGAAGCATTGCTGGGAGTTCTGGGTGTCACGCCTTAGGGGCGTTTAACACATGCCATTCTTCCACTGCCACCAAAAATATAATAATTTGGGGTCTCGGCACACCCCAGGACGATTCAGGAAGGGTTCCTCAGTTTACCTAGCGGCACAGCTCATACTGGGAAAGGTGAGCCGCTGTCCGGTTGTGCCCTAGTAAAAAGGGAATTGTCTCCCCTGAACTCCCTCCACCTGGGAGCCTCGGAATTCCGAGTCCCATAGAGCTCAATCAAAAGAAACTTCCTTGCTCACAGAAAAGTCAGTAGCGCCCAGCCTTGACCAAGACACTGGGTAATTTAGCAATGACTTCCCTCCTCTCAGGCACACACACAAATTCCAGTTAAAATGGTAAAGAAGAAAACTTTATTTTAAAAGGAAAAGCAAGAGTAAAAACAAAAATCTCTTCTTGCCAGCATCATGTGGCAAAAGTTACAGATTCTGGAGCTTAACAAACAAAAGCAGATTTCTAAAACAAACTTACAAAGTAGCTTTTAAAACAGAAAACCAGTCTCAAGAAGATAACGTGAAATTTTGCATCCCAGAAATAAAATAATAACGCTCACTAATTCTGGCTAATATACCTGGAACAGAAAAGATCTTTTGGCATTTCCTCTGGCTCGAAGAGCCAGCCCGGCACAAAAGTTACATGACTGCAGCTGTTTCCCCCACGAAGCTCTCTATCTGGATAAACAGTCAATTCTTATAGACCCCGAACCTGCCTTTGTTCTTCAGAAATGCGAAATAGGCTTCAGGCAGGTGGAGATTCTCTCATCGATTAGCATAATTACCCGGAAATACCTTCTACTTTGATAGGGAACAAAAGGCGACACATGCCTATTGATCTCAAGCAGGGGTGGCGAACACGAGGCTCTCGAGCCGCATGCGGCTCCCGGCCAAAATGAATGCGGCTCTTTGCCTCTTATCGTTATTTTGTATACTGTGGCTCTTTGCCAAGTTTGGATTTTGTTATGCTGCTTCTGAGGAGGGACCTCTGAGGAGAGATCTCCGAGCGCGTAGTCCCGCCCCCAGGCTGCATCATCACGTCTCCCATCCCCCGGAAACAACTGCACGGGCCAAAGAGCGGGGGGACCCGTGTGTCACATGTTGTGTCACATCTTGCCGTTAGTTCTTAGTGTGGAGGACGCAGCACACCCTCACCATCACTGCAGGATTTTTACCCTCACTCAAAATGGCAAAATGCAAAGCTAAACAAAAATATGAAGATGAACACAGGACATTTTTGGAAGAATGGGAAGATGCTTTCTTCTTTATTGAACGGAATGGGAAAGTGCTGTGTTTAATATGCAATACTATGATATCACATTTCAAGGCTTCAAATCTTCAGCGTCATTTTAGAACTCTCCATGCTAATATTGACAAGGAATTACCCAAAGGTACTGAACTACGCAAGCAAAAATTGAGCACCTTGAAAAGCCAGTTAAAAAGACAGTCTCAAATGTTTCAGCAATTAACCAAGCATGGAGAAACTGTGACCCTTGCATCCTATAAAGTGGCGTGGAACATTGCCCGTGCTAAAAAACCATACAATGAGGGGGAGTTTCTAAAACAGTGTTTTGCGGATGTAATTGAAACCTTGGCTCCAGACAATAAAAAACTCAAAGATTCCATCAATGATCTCCAGCTGTCACGGCACACAGTTGAAACCAGAATAGCAGACATAAATAATATGATTGAGTCAGATCTACATGCAGACTTGAACGCATGTGCTTATTTTAGTGTTGCATTAGACGAGTCATGCGACATACAAGACAAGCCACAGTTGGCAATATTTGCGCGAATGGTTTCTGAGGACTGCGTGATTAAAGAAGAGCTTCTCGACATTGTCGCATTAAAAGACAGAACTCGTGGTACTGACATAAAAGAGGCAATGACTGCCGTTTTTAAAAAAGTGAATATGTCTTTTGAAAAACTCACCGCAATAGTCACGGATGGAACACCATCGATGATTGGCTCAGTAAATGGACTTGTGGGTCTTTGTAAAGGTGATGACGCCTTTCCTGAATTTTGGAACTTCCACTGCATCATCCATCGTGAGCAACTTGTGTCCAAAACACTGAATTTAGACCACGTTATGAAGCCTGTGATGGAGATTGTGAACTACATCCGTACGCACGCCCTTAATCACCGGCAATTCAAGAACCTCATTGCAGAACTTGATGCAGACTTGCCCGGTGACCTGCCACTGCACAGCGCAGTGAGATGGCTCTCAGGAGGCAAAGTAGTTTCGTGCTTTTTTGAGCTTTTGGAAACAGTAAAATTGTTTATGGCAGAGAAGAACAAAACGTATCCTCTGCTTTCAGACCCCGAGTGGCTTATGGATTTGGCATTTTTAGTGGACATGCTTTCACACTTGGATAAACTAAACGTGGACCTGCAGGGGAAATTAAAAACTCTTCCTGAGCTGACACAAAGTGTATTCTCCTTTGTAAACAAGTTGAAGCTTTTTAAAGCACACATTCAAAACGGCAATCTATCCCATTTTCCTTCTTTGCGCAGCACCCTGCAGAAGACCAGTGTTAAAACAGATATAGCCGGATACGTGAAACAACTTACACAACTGCAAGAGAAGTTTACTTTCCGGTTTGAGGACTTGGACCAAAAAAGACCACAGATCACTTTTCTCATCGACCCGTTTAATGCTGACACCGACTGCCTGAAAACCCCACTTGTTACTGATGAGGCAGCGAGTGAACTAGAAATGATTGAGCTACGTGAGGACGATAGACTGAAATCTCTTTTGAATGAAGGCCATGTTACGTTTTGGAGAGCTGTGCCAACTGAAAAATACCTGTGTGTAAAAAGAGCCGCTCTCAAGCTGCTGTCTATGTTCTCGTCCACATACGTCTGTGAGAAGCTGTTTTCTACTTTGAAACATGTGAAATCAAAGCACCGGTCCATTCTGACTGACACTCATGTAAAGGAACTGCTCCGAGTGGCTACAACTGAATACAAACCTGATTTGCAGAAGATTACTGAAAACAAAAGATGCCAGAAATCCCACTGAGATTATCATCCCATCACTCCAACAAGGTAACAAAAAACACCTGACTGAGCATGTTATATTATGTGTTTAATATATTATTGTTAAAATTATATGCTTTTGTGTGAGTGTTTGTCTGTTTTGGCAGGTCACTGCGTGGTGTGGCTCTCTGACTCTCACAGTTTAAATTTTTTGCTCTTTTTGTCGAACTTGTTAGCCACCCCTGATCTCAAGTGTTCCATCATCTGAATAGGATGTGTATTCTGACAAGTGGTCCCTTTAACAGACAGGAGTCATCTGTTGACATCTAAGTGTAACCCTTTGAGACCCAGTGACTCCTTTGATATAAAGGGAAATACATTGTAAAAACCTTGTTTCTCCGTTTGCTATCCCTTCATAACATCTTTGATGAAGATAAACTTTGATATTCAAAAGAGGTAGTACAGGGTAATACATGGTATCTCCCATTTGCTATTTTACAATCACATCAAACATTTTGGATGAGGAGAAAACATAACATTTGTGCTCCCTTTTGACTTAACATTCACCTGTGAATTCCCAAGGAACTCAGTGTCTCTTTCCCATCAGACTTCAAAGAAATGATAGCGTGTGACAAGACATGGCCAGGAATCAACAGAGTATACAGGTAACAGGACAGATCTAAAAATGAATTTTCTAGAATTCATCACACTGGGATGCTGTGTATTTTGTACAGACTCGTGTGTTGTGGTATTTTCCATGGGGTAGTTGACAAAAGAGTCCAAGGAGACCTGTGTATTTCCCAGTTGCAGCATCAAACTTATACTGGGAAAAATGAAGCCGGTGGGAACTCATTGGTATAGAACAGTGATGGCGAACCTTTTAGAGACCGAGTGCCCAAAATGCAAGTCAGAACCCACTAATTTGTTTGCAAAGTGCCAATACAGTAATTTAACCTGTATACAGGTGGCTATGAAGGGGCAATGTCGGGTGCCCACAGAAAGGGCTCCGAGTGCCACCTTTGGCACCCGTGCCATAGGTTCGCCATCACTGGTATAGAAGCTAAATCTTTCCCTGGTGACAAGGGGTGGTTGGGTGCAGGTGGGTCATCTGTCCAAAACAAGTTTGCTGCTGACCTATGTTCTGTTTGCTTCTCTCTCTCATGGTTGCTTCCCATAAGTAATCGCTGAAGAACTGAGGCTGCCGAGGGCCCGCTTTGACTGTTTCTTTGCTTGTAAAATACATAGCCAGACCTGTCTATACAGGGCTCAGGATAATTCAAAAGTAAGATAGACCAGCTCAAGCCCTTTGTCAATCAAGAATGTTTGGCAAAATCATAGTTGTCACAGGGGCTACTTGTGAGGATTGCACCACTTCTGAATGCTCTGAAGTGTTTGGTTTTTGTTGGAGGAGAGCGCCTGCTAGAGACTTGGGTGGCTGTTCCAAGCACACTGAAAAATCCCATCAGGTCTGATGACTGAGGAGACATATTTAGGAAACCACTGCACTCCTAGTGGTTTTGCAGCATTTGCTCTTAAAAGCAGATGCTTTGCACCACCCACTCTCTGGGCAAACAAGCAAACAAAGTCATGACAAGCAAATGTGCAGTAATGTCCAGAAAAACAAAGCCAGCCAAAACAGGGGTGGAAGGTTTCAAATTAATACAGTACGTCAGTTTCAATCACAATAGATAAAATGCAATGTGACACATCACAAGGGACGAGGTGCTTAATTTGATTAGAAGCACCTGCCATTTAGATGCTGTTAATGAACAACATTGCTTATTTTAGTTAATCTTCTGTTTTGATGTCCAGGCTCGGCCAACCAAGTCCTCGATTTGTCTCTGGCAAAGATCTCGCTCCATCACCCACACAGAAGCCTTTACGGGAGCATGTTTATCTCTCACGTAGTGACCCGTGGCCTTGACTGCCTTTCATCATGCTGAATCTCTGATAGATGTTCCTCATATCTCATCAGGGGTGGATTAACCATTAAGCACAATAAGCATGTGCTTAGGGGCATCAAGGGAAGAGGGGGCACCATGGAAATTTTCAATAGCTGAATTTACCGTGGTCCATGGTCCATATGGTGCAGTACTGCACATGGTGCAGCTGAACCAGGATCTGCAAAAAGGGGCCCCCAAATTACATGAAAAAATTATATACAGATATAAAGTACAGTAATAAGAGCACTCAGAGTGTGCAGACCTCCGCCAAGGGTTATGAAATTGAAGGGGTGAAATCCCCCCCCACACACACACACATAAATGAAAGCAGGGGAATCTTTGTATGCAGTCAGTTGTCCACTGAGAATGAGACTGTGCAGGGGCACTAGTATCTCACATTACCAACAGGCAACAACATTCCTGCTAACATTGTAACTTTGTGTCAGGCTCTGGCCTGTGTGGCCCTGGTAACTGCAGGATCTTATTATTTTAGTTTGTCAATTGATTCAACACCAGATTGATCACATGTCAATCAGTTAAGTGTTGTACGTAGGTACTTAAAATATTGAACACTTTTGAACTTTTCTGAAAATGAGAGGCCATACTGGTGAGGAAATGGCAAACCAGGTGCTGCAGTACTTACATGAACTTTGTGTTTGTTTGTTTGTTTGTTTGTTTGTTTGTTTGTTTGTTTGTTTGTTTGTAGTATTTTTTTACCCTGCCTTTCTCCTTGGAAAAGATCCCAAGGCGGCTTACAGTAATGAGGGACAATATACAGTCCAGTACAATTAGGAAATATCAAATTTGAGAACAGGGAATTGAGGGACATCTTACAGCATTAAAAGATAACATTAAAGCTACAAAGAAATGCAAGCAGTTAAAAAGAGAATAAAATTCCATGTAAAAGTTATGAGGGATGGAAACTAACATTGAAAACAAAGTGTCAGTGCAATCACACAAGGTTATAAGTGGTTATAAACACAAAGGGTGATCATGTATGGTAGATTCATATAAAAGACACATAATAGACACATAAACATTTCAAAATGTAGGGGTTAGTCTTATGACAATGCCGCTAATATGTCTGGGCATTCTAAGGGGGTGCAGCGAAAAAAGAAAGAAAGAAAGAAAAGAGAGAAACAAAAACAAGAAAACGTTTCAAATATGATATATATAAAGTGGGAGTATACAAAAATAAACATTATTTTTCATCTTACAGTAAGTTTTGTTTAATAGTGACTAATAAAATTTTATTTTATGGTTTATTATTGTTTATATTTTGAATAGCTCTGCTGTTCCATTATTCCAGCGACTTGGGGCCTTTTCACACGACCCCTAAGATCCGCTGGCCCCTTAAATTCGGACCAAAGATCTTGGGGGTTCGTTGCTGTTCCTCCGTCCCCACCCCTCCGCACTTCCTGGCTGCTGGCTGCGTGAGGGGAGGGAGGAAAAAGGGGGACAAAAGAATAAAGGCTTACCTCCCGGTGCCGGTGGAAGCTGGGTGGAAGCTGCTCCGAGCCGCATCACTTCCTGATTCCTTCTCTTAAAGGGGCGGGAGGCAAAAAACAACAACAAAAAGAAGTGAGGAGAGCCCGGCACATCCGCATCAAGCAATTTTCACCTCCCAAGAGCAGGTACCTGAAAAGTGCGCTTCGTCGCGCTTAGGTGGGCGGGGTTGCACTTAATTTCCTGTAAACTCCAGAGCTGGTGGGGAAACTTTTAAGCTCCGGAGCTCGGAGCCATTTGCCCCGGAGTTTAGGGGTCATGTATAAACGCCCATGGAGAGGGTTTTTTGTTTTGTTTTGTTTTTTTGCTGCTTGGGTAACATTTTAAACCTCCATATTAATCTACCCAGGCTTTGTGCTCTGAAGAGGCCACTTCAGCTTTGCATGCAGTGTTGAAACCATAGGGCTTCTATACAGAGCACAATAGCATAGTCTCTCGAGACTGAAAGATGCCTATACTATATTTTGAATTACATACATATGGGGGGCGCACCAAAAGCTTTCAAGTGCTTAGGGCCTCTAGAGGTCTTAATCCAACCCTGTATCTCATCACCAAGGGTGACTCTGCTTCCCTTGTATGAAACTGGTTGCATTCAACACAATCAGTTTAGAACACAGCTCTCATCCAGGCACCCTCCCCTTCAGCTCTCCTGACATAGATCAAGCTGTCCTGTGCTGAACATTTGTTACGGCAGATACATGCTTTGAGTAACTGTTTTCTTAATGTTGCCAGGGCAGCACAAACAACATTAACCTTGATTTTATGGTCAACCAAGATCTGTTCAGCTTACTGCCGTTATGAAAAGGGTTTTTCAAGACTAGCAACCCTTTGACATATTCTTGACAGCTGGATTAGGTTTTTATAGCCATTAACCTTCACCAACGTGGCTGTTTTCCCCTGAGACTTCTCATGATATTTATTGGTAGCCACCCACTGCCCTCTCTAAGTATCATGTTGATTGCAACCTAATTATCGAGGAGTGTGCAGACCAACTACTGAACAGCATGTCTCTTGTTACTCCTTTTCTGTACCACATGAGTTCCGGCTGCTTGTTAGTGCTCTTAAAGCATATATACAGCAAATGGAGTGAGCCACCGGCATGCAGTGACTCATGTTGTTTTTATTTGATTGGTTTAGAAGTCAAAAGGGGCTGGTGTGGTTGGAGGCAAGCCCCCTCCTCTAAAATTGGCCTAGATTGCAAGTCCTGCATCTGATCTCCAGGGAGCTTCTGTTTCAGTTCACCCATCGTCTCCAGAACTTGAGCACAGAAATCTTCTTAGATTGCCGAGTAGCTGGTCCACCTAGCCCAGGTGGGTCAGTTCTGACTGAAAGCTCCACTCCAGCATTTCAGGTGGAAGTTTTTCCTGTGTTACTTGGGGATTCCAAGAGTTAAACCTCAGAACTTCTGTATGCAAAGCAGGGGCTGTGCTACCCTTCTCAAAACACCAGCTGAGATCTCTTGTCTCTCTCCCTGCTTCCAAATCTGAAGTGTCTCCAAATATTTCCCTTGCCGTGCATTCAGTCTATCAGGAAGGTGTTAGCAGGGGTGGACAAAGTACAGCTTTCCAGGTATTGTTGGATTCCTACTTCCATTACCCTCAGCCAACAGAGGCATTGAGGTGGAATGTGGTGAGTTGGTGATGGAGGCTGCACTTTGCCCATTCATGTTCTGAAGCAAGAACATGTAGCTCTCCAGATGTGTGGGGACTCTAACCATCACCCCTTCTAGCCAATATGGCAAATGATCAGGAGTGTTGGCAACTGTTGTCCTGAAAGAACAGTTGGGAAGAACATTGCTCCCCTGTGTTCCAAAGCTTTTTTTATACTTTTCATTTTTGACTTTTTGAAAATTTAACATAATACTATAACATAAACTACATTAAAGAAAAACAAGCAGACAAAAAGCAAGGATCAGTACATCATAAGATCATATAATACATCCATTATAAATTGCCTTATATATTTACAATGAGTCAATAAAGGGCTTCCATATATCTATGTAGATATCCTCTCGTAGTTGCTTTCTATATGATATTCGTTCAAATGAGGCTAGTTGTCGCAGATCTTCTGACCATTGTGTGAAGGGTGAAGGGTGGTTATCCTTCCAGGCCTTTAACATAAGTCTTTTTGCCACCATGAGAGCTCTCAAAATCCAGTTTCGTTGACCTTTAGTTAGACCCCCATACAGTGCAGATATAATTTAAGATAACATGAATATCCTCAAATAACAGAGATTTCCCCAAAACTTTATTAATATAGGCAAGAACTTCCATTCACAATAGGTATATTACTGGACATTTCCAAAGCATATGTATTAAGGAAGCATTTATACTATTGCATCTCCAGCATCTGTCTGAATTTATCAGTTTCTTTCTAAACAGTCGTTGTGGGGTACAATATATTCTGAATATTATTTTTTGTTGGATTAGTCTCAATTTCAAATCCAGGGAAACATATTTTATAGAGTCCAATACAACTTTCCATTGTTTAACTTGTATTTCATTTTCTAATTCCCTATTCCAAACATCTTTAAGTTCTTGAGTATCTATTTTATAAAAATCTATTAAGTATTTATAAATTATAGTCAGGGGTGCTGCCATTGAAGAGGGACGAGGCAAGGTTCAAGGAATCAATAGAGCATCCTATGACCAATGCAGTATGATCTTCAGAGTTAGGTTAAAACATATGTGAAGCTGCTTCACTGCAGGTCTGTCTGCCCCAAATTAGTCCATTGCTCTGCTGACCTCCTTTGCTACCAACATCTGGCTGGCAGGAAATGCTCAGGATGGGCCTTACCCAGTCCAACTGCTGAAGATCCTTTAGTAAAAAGGGTCTGAAGTTTGTTTCTTGCTTCTCCTGGCCTACATTTGGGCTGGTGCAAGTTTCTTCTGAAGCTTTGTGTAGACATAGCCCAAATGACCATTGCTTGCTGTTCCCCAGTGAGCTGGACACTGCTGTATAAGCTTTTAGTCTAGGCTATTATTTCAGGTGACCCTCCCTGCTTCTCTGCTCACAAAGCATTTAACTTACGTAATGTTGATATATGGGCAAGGCTTTGGCAAGATGCTCAACTCAGCCTTTCTGGTGACGGAGGAGATTAGTCCAGCAGAGGAGGACTTATTCAGACAGGGGAGCAGCCGATGCAGGTGTTCATTCATATATATTTTAATTATACCCCAATGTACATCTTGCTATTTCCTTCCAAAAATGAGTCTCTCAACATGGCTTTCAAATTATACAATCAGACATTATACATTATTATAACATGATTACCAAATTAAATGTGTCATTGAAACAAAAAGCCAAAAGTACACAATAATCAATAAATTACTCTAGGCATTGAGTGAATCATACATTTATTGAAATTTGGATTCAGTTGCTGGCAGGACATGAGGGGTGAGGAAGAATGATAGAGGGTGACTCTACCCTCATAGGAATAAGGAATTCCATGGTCTGGCTGCAGTCACAGAAAGCATTCTTATGTCTTGCCTTCAACCAAACATGCTTTGAAGACAATGGCTCACGTTGTGGGGAAATGAAAAAATGTTTACCCAGTGTACATACTCTGGAGATTGCTTGGTGTCTTGAGTCAGCCTGGAATACTCAGTAATGCATTTGGTACCACAATTTGGTAAGGAGCTCTGTAGTGCAGTGGTTAAATGCCTGTACTGTAGGTAAAACTGTGTCCATGATCTGGGGTTCAATCCCAGGTAGCAGGCTCATGGTTGACTCAGCCTTCCGTCCTTCCAAGGTCAGTAAAATGAGTACCCAGCTTGCTGGGGGGAGGGGGCAATGTGTAGCCTGCATACTGTAATTAAACTGTAAACCGCCCAGAGAATACTTGAAGTGGTGTGGGGTGCTATATAAGCAGAACACTTTGCTTTTCTTTGTCCCTAACTCCTGAGCACCAATGGCAAATTAATTGTCAACTAAGAAGAGACCATCAACCTCTTAACACTTTTCCACTCCATCCTCAAGAGTCCTTGAATTTGTTGACCCTCTGATTCCTTCTTGGTCTCCTGTGCTGTTTACGCCCCCCTCCCATGTCAAGAAGCATTGAGGCTGGAAAATATGAGATTAGGCTGGGCAAGTTTGTAGGCTTATTGATTGTCTGAGGGTATTTGTGCCTTGCGTTTTCATTAAAAAACAGCTAAGGTGTGTGGCAGGCATAGAAAATAGAATCAGAACAAGTTAAAACCAAGCGGAAGAGCAAAAATTAGAGTACTATAGTGTCCTGATGCTTGGGAGGTGGTATGTCTACCATAATGATGGGGAGATGGGTCATTGTGAAAGGGAAAGAAAAGGTGCAAACGGAACTGGGAATGATCACCAAGCTACTCCTGGTACATAGGAGGGGGTGAGGATAGAACCCTGTGTTGAGGAGAGATTGAGTGGAATGTGAAACGTGAATTGCTGTGGCTCAGTCAACAAGCCATGTATATTAGATTGTCAAAATGACCAGCTGTCATGGACCTGAGTTTTAAATACTGTCACCAATAAAATTACAGTAACCCCCTGTCTATCACGGGGGTCAGGGACCCACCCAACCCGCGATGATTGAAAATCCGCAATATACGGATGCAGGTTGGGGGGCCCGGGGGGGCACTAAGTTTAAAATGCCTTAAAGCAAGGGAGCCATGTGCTTGGCTCTGTTGCTTAAAGGCATTTTAAACATTGTGTGCCACTTCTAAAGGGGCTTTAAAAATCTTTCCCCCCCTTCCACACAACCGGGCTCCAGCTTATTGGCGCTGGGGTGGGGAAATAAAGGTTTCCCCCCCCCACCCCAGCACTAATCAACTGGAGCCCCGACATGGTGCACTGCTCCCTGTGTGAGGGTAAAATGCCTTTCGGGTTGCACTGTACTGTGGTCCCTCAATATAGCAGGACCGCAGAATATGAACGGTGAAAGGGTGGGGGACCACTGTACCTTAAATATTCATCCATTAAGATTAGGGTCTGACACAAAGTGTTTAAAGTTCAAACAAGTGATTGAAGTTTATAAAAGCATACATGATGTGGACAAAGTAGATAAGGAAAAACTATTTTTCCTATCGCACAACGCTAGAACTAGGGGGCACTCAATGAAACTTTTGGGTGCTAGATCTCAAACAAATAAGAGAAAGTACTTTTTCACCCAGAGAATCACTGGTCTGTGGAACTCCCTGCCAGAAGAAGTGGTGACAGCTGTCAGCCTTGACAGCTTTAAGAAAGTATTAGACAAGTTCATTGAAAACAAAGGTATCAATGGCTATTATTATGGATGCCTAAGGACAACCTCTGGGTTGGGGAGATAGGCAGGATGTCTCTCAATGCCATTTGCAGGGAATCGTAAGCAGCTGAAGACATCTGCTTGGGAATACCCTGAAGCAAATGGTGAGCCACTGTGTGAGACAGAATGCTGGACTGGATGGGCTGTGGCCTGTTCCAGCAAGGCTGTTCTTATATTCTTATGTTCTTAAGTGTATTTGTTTATTGATTTCACACAGGAAAATGAATGAACACTGAGAACATGTTTAAATCAGCTTAGAGCAACACCTTACATATATGCTTGCACTTTAAACTTCCCTGGTTATATATCCTCCCAGTCCTCACACCATTTCTACAAGACACTAAAAACAGTTTCTCTCTTCAGACCCTAACTAAACCCTAACCAGTCCCTACCAGTAAACAGAGCCCTGTATATATCCTATCCAACCCCTATATGTCAGTCCAACAAACATGTTTTTATATGTTTTAGCCCCCCCCCCGCAGACATTCCATTGATAACCCAGTTCTCATCATTTGATTATTTATGAGGTACCTGTCAGGTTTTGCCACAGTACCTCCCTCCTTCATCAGTTTGATCTAAGGGGGTACACTTTTGAACCAGTTTGCCCACTTAAAACCAAACAATTTAATGCAATAAAATAGCAATTACTTTTATTAGTTATTGCTAACAACTACAGGCTTATCACTGTATAATAACATTTGTACTTACCCATTAAAATATTCAATCTAATACACAATTTATAAAATTTACTTGCAACTGCTTTTACTTACATTATCTTTTTACAAATACCAATTCTTTTAAAACCATTATTTATTTATTTATTTATTTATTTATTTATTTATTTATTTATTTATTTTTGCATTTCTAGATCACTCCAATTTCCCACAGTGTCCACATCTTCAAAAAGGGGGGAAAAGAGGACCCAAATAATTACCGCCCAGTCAGCTTGACTTCAATTCCTGGAAAGATCCTAGAGCAGATTATTAAACAGTCAGTCTGCAATTATTTAACAAACAATGCTGACATTAGAAGAAGTCAACACGGGTTTCTTAAAAACAAGTCATGCCAGACTAATTTGATCTCTTTCTTTAATAGAATTACAGGCCTAGTGGATGAGGGGAATGCTGTGGATATTGCTTATCTGGACTTTAGTAAGGCCTTCGATAAGGTTCCCCATGATATTCTTGCTAAGAAGTTAGTAGAAAGTGGGATAGATAGTGCAACTGTTAGGTGGGTTTGTAATTGGTTGACTGATCGTACCTGAAGGGTGACCATAAATAGCCTCTCTTCAGCTTGGAGAGACGTGACCAGTGGGGTGCCCCACGGTTCTGTTCTGGGTCCAATGCTGTTTAATATCTTTATTAATCGCTTGGAGGAAGGAATAGAGAGTATGCAAATTAAATTTGCAGATGATACCAAATTGGGAGGGGTTGCTAATTCTCTAGAGGATAGGATGAAAATCCAAAAAAGACCTTGACAGATTAGAATGCTGGGCCAAAGCTTTCGGAATGGATTTCAACAGAGGGAAATGTAGGGTGCTACATCTAGGTAAAAAGAATGAATTGTACAGATATAGGATGGGGGATACATGGCTGGAGAATAGTACCTGTGAAAGGGATTTGGGAGTCTTGGTGGACCACAGATTGAACATGAGTCAGCAGTGTGATGCGGCGGCCAGGAAAGTCAATGCGATTCTTGGTTGCATCAACAGAACCATAGTGTCTAGATCAAGGAAAGTGATAGTCCCACTCTATTCTGCTCTGGTCAGACCCCACCTGGAGTACTGTGTCCAGTTCTGTGCGCCTCAGTTTAAAAAGGATGTTGATAACCTCGAGCGGGTGCAGAGGAGGGTGACCAGGATGGTTGAGGGTCTGGAGGAAATGTCTTATGAGGAACGGCTTAGGGAACTGGGAATGTTTAGCCTCTCTAAAAGAAGGCTGAGGGGGGATATGATAGCTATGTTTAAATACTTGAAAGGATGTCATATTGAAGAGGGAACAGGTTTGTTTTCCATGGCTTCAGAGACTAGGACTCGGGGCAATGGTTTCAATCTACATGAAAAGAGATTCCATTTGAACATTAGGAAGAACTTCATGACAGTTAGAGCTGTTTGGCAGTGGAATATGCTGCCCCAAAGGTTGGTGGAGTATCCTTCTTTGGAGGTTTTTAAGCAGAGGCTGGATGGCCATCTGCCGGAAATACTGTATTGTGATGGGTTCCTGCATGGCAGGGGGTTGGACTAGATGGCCCTTGAGGTCTCTTCCAACTCTATGATTCTATGATCTTTAGGAATGCCAACATTCTCCAGCTCTGGATCCATACTGACACTTTGCACCATGCCAGCATCAGGATCCATGTTGCTGCTGTGGCTTTTACATATCCACATCTTTGAGATGAAAAACAATGTTGAAATTGCACAAACCTGCTCTAAACATTCACTGGGTATCTTTGCTTTAGTTTCTTCTTTGTAACATTTATTTCTAGCTTGTACTAGGTTTGGGTCAACTTTTTTCCTGCACCTGTTTTCAATGTGTTCATAAATGACCTGGAGACAGGGATAAGCAGTGAGGTGGCCAAGTTTGCGGATGACACGAAACTTTTCCATGTGGTAAAAACCAGAGAAGATTGTGAAGAGCTCCAGAAGGATCTCTCCAAACTGGGGGAGTGGACTGCCAAATGGCAAATGTGTTTCAATGTAGGAAAATGTAAAGTAATGCATATTGGGGCAAAAAAAACCCCAAACTTTATCTATCAACTCATGGGCTCTGAGCTATCCGTGATGGATCAGGAAAGAGATCTTGGTGCATTGGTGGACAGCTCCATGAAGGTGTCTCCCCAATGTGTGGCAGTGGTGAAGAAGGCCAATTCCATGCTAGGGATTATCAAAAAGGGGATTGAAAATAAAACAGCCAACATTATAATGCCATTATATAAAACAATAGTAAGGCCGCACCTGGAGTATTGTGTACAATTCTGGTCACCGCATCTCAAAAAAGACATAGTGGAACTGGAAAAGGTGCAGAAGAGAGTGAGTAAAATGATTACTGGGCTGGGGCACCTCCCTTATGAAGAAAGGCTAAAACATTTGGGCCTCTTTAGTCTGGAAAAAAGGTGCTTGAGGGGGGATATGATTGAGACATACAAAATAATGCAGGGTATGAGTAAAGTAGATAGAGGGAAGCTCTTCTCTCTCTCCCAAAATACCAGAACTAGGGGACATACACTCAAATTGAGGGCTGGGAGAGTAAGAACAGACAAAAGAAGATATTATTTCACCCAGCTCGTTGTTAGTCTGTGGAACTCCCTGCCACAGGATGTGGTGATGGCATCTGGCCTGGATGCCTTCAAAAGGGAATTGGACAGATTCCTGGAGGAAAAGTCCATCACAGGTTACAAACCATGATGGAGATGTGTAATCTCTAGGCTTTAAACCAGGGTACTTCAAGGGCCAGATGCAGGGGAGTGGTATCAGGAGACAGATATTGTAGCGTTATGGATTAAGCGCACACAGAGTTTTGGGGTGCAATTATCTACTGGCCCTGGGAATCCGAGCATTCAGCTTCCTTGTGCTTGTGCCACTTTTGGAGTTCAGAGATATGGAATCCTCACATCTCTCCCTTTTCTTTTAATTATGAGAGAGTTGTACCCCCTTTTGGCATACCAGTCAGGAGGCGCAGATGGCACAGGTTTAAACAGGCAGAACTCAGGCACTCATCTTGGTGCTCAACCCATGCTGGCCCTGGAAGCCGGTGACCTGGGGCCATTTGCTTTGTAGCCTTCATGCTTGGCCCAAGAGGAAATTAACTCCCTATCTAGGGAAGGAGTGACATGTCTCTGGCAAGACAAGCCTAATATGTCTGGGCTTCTCCTTCATGAGGGGTGATAGATTTGAGGATGCTTGTCTCTCTGCCCCAGGAGGTGAGGTGTCTTATGGCTGTGCATGAGGGGTGCTGAGGTGATATTCTGTGGCTATTCCACCCCCCGCCACACACACATGTTCGTTATGATGGCACTAAGGGAAGTCATGGCAGAAATCATTGGCTGGGGTGTGCTAGCTAATGTGAGGGTCACCCCTGGAATGTTTGGCTGAAGGTGACATGCGTTTTCCTCACACCGAGGTAAACAGCACCTAATATTCATATAACTTTCCGAGATGGAAACTTGAACTCTGGGATACATCATAAGTTCAAAATAATACCTAAAAATGGCATAATAGAGCACAATTGCCTCCCAAGAAACTAAACTTAAAAGGTACATGATGCATAGGCATATATAGCATACAGATTATATAGATGCATTAACAATAATACACTGATAGCATGATAGAACACAGTTATATCTCCAGAAATAATGTTGCATGATAGCAAGCAATAAGTGCAAGCAGCACATGAATACATTTCTGTCTATTAGAGGTAATGCATGGGAAGAATTTGCAGGACACATGAATATTTCCAAATACAATACATAGATACATGAGAATACATAGATAAGTAAGAATTGTCTATCTAGTGGTTTAGATTTGTGAGGGGAAAGGTGAGAACTACCTAGCAATATTTCTTTCTGCTCCCATGTGATCTGGGAGTAGATGGCTGTTTGCTGAAAAGTCCTTTTGCTAAAAGTTCATGAGTCTGGGAAATGTATTCTTTTTCTGGTGGTGGTGAAACAATTCTGCTTTGCAAGGATGGCCAACAGCTCCCAGATTACCCATAGTCCAGTGCCTTAGCACAGTCTTTGCAGTTGAGAAAATGAGAGATGTGTGAGGAATAATCCTTAAATGTTGTTCTGGTAAAGCTTCAAACTGCCATGTGAGGGAGGTGCCTCTGAGAATATTTCTCTTTCTCTCGGGGTACATATAGTTAAAACCAAGCATTGCTTCTGGGGCTTCTGGCAGGATTTCTCCCCCTTTTCTTTCTAATTGTTTTTTTGTTTTGTTAAATTTGTAATTCTTACCCTGAGAGGAAGTTTTTTTTCCTGCTAGATTTTTGGAGAGAAAGAACATGCATTAGTGGTTTTTATACACTTGAAACAAGCACGGTGGGTTGCTTCTGTCAAAATATAAGGCATATGGGACTTGTAGTCAGTTTGCTTCCAGCCCTGAAGGCATGCCTGTCTTCTCTCTGCCATCTTGTTGTTACAACAGGCAGTCAATGAGGCTGATAAGAAGCTGGCCTTTGTTTATACAAATCCTTTGAAGACATTCCTAAAGGGAGCTGATATTGCTGGCAAACTGACAGCCATCCCACCCCTCTGTCCTGCATGCTTTCCGTGTGTGGGTGGAATGGAAAAAATCCTGCCCAATTCATTGGAATACCCTATGAGAATGGTTGAAAGGTGAGATCTTTGTGACATTTTATTGGAAAATGCTTCCCAAAATCTTTTTTCCTTAAAGCAAAGCAAAGTGTTCTGCTTATATACCACCCCATACCACTACAAGTAGTCTCTGGGCGGTTTACAATTTTTTAATTACAGTGTGCAGGCTACACATTGCCCCCCCCCAGCAAGCTGGGTACTCATTTTACCGACCTCGGAAGGATGGAAGGCTGAGTGAACCTTCAGTCTTCTACCAGGAATTGAACCCCAGGTTGTGAGCACAGTGTTACCTGCAGTACAGGCATTTAACCACTGTGCCACGAGGCCCTTAGCCTGAATGGGTTTTTTCCTTTGAAGCACTTGAAGTCTTTGCTCCTGAAATCAGCTGGGCAATTGATGACTCCAGCAACCCCCCTCCTGCTCTCTCTGAGCTGTCTCCAGGCGCACAGACAGACAGACAGACAGACAGACAGAGAGAAGGGCATTTTTGATTTCTAAATTTTTGCTGTGGCTTAAATTAAGAGTGCTGCAGATTGCTAAGAACGGAGTGAGGGAACTCTGTAGACTCATCTGGCCGCTTATGATTTTTTGGGAAAGGAAATTGCATTCTCAGTGGCTTTGGAGGAAGGAAAAATGTAGGGGAAAGGACAGGTTGCCTAAGTCAAGGATCCCTGAAGGAGTGATTTTTCGCTTGGCCTTTCTCCTAAATTTGAACTGAGGGTGCCTTGAATTTGCCGGCCCCCAGGAAAGGCTGGCCTTTGATCTAATGGCCAACTTTGTCCTTCTGGAAAAGGGGTCCACATTTTGAATTCCCCCTCTGGGTAAATCTGCTTTGGTCCAGCACAAGACTGAAATCTGCATAGGCTCTAAAGCCTGCGGTTTCTGATTCTTGAGGTGTCTTCCCTGATAAATGGAATTCTGAGTCTTAAATGATTCCAGGGCTTATGTTACTGATACGTGGCCCAAGTTGTGGCCTCTCCGCATTGCTCTGGGCAAATCTTCCCCATGGGGTGGTTTCTTTGCTGCCATGAAGTGACTCTAGCACCTGCCTTTGAGGCATTTCCTTGCCTTTGGGAGGGAAATTCTCTGGCAGGGCAAGATTTTTCCCCTCCTGCTTCTGGGATTTGATGAGACCTGCTTCCTGAGTCTCATTTTGCCCTTTGCCAGGACAAGCCTCAATTGAAGGCTCAGATTTTAACCCTTCCAGACGTTCTGTTGCTTGTTTTTCCCAATCCCCTTGAGATTGCTTTTTCTTGACTGATTCCTGCTTCTGGGACATTGTTCCTAACTGCAGGTCAATAGATGGAAAAATTATTGGTAGGGGAATTTGGAATTTTAATGGTATTAGTGAGGAAGCTATCTCCATGCGCCCCCATTGCTGCTCTGCTCTATCACCTGCGTCCTGGATGTCAGCCCTGGAAGTTTCTGCCTGCAGATCCCTTCCTACTACTGGTTTCCAACCCAGGGCCCTGCTCTGACCTCATGGCTGCCACAAGGCTTTACTTGGCCCCACAAATTAATGGGCTCTCTGAATTGTCGCTCTTCAACCGAGAAAAACACTCCCATCTCACCTATGGGATCCTTTTTGAAGGATGTCTGGGCGCGCTTCAAAGCCGCTTTACGGGCGGAGTGAGATGAGGAACAGCCACATTCCGTGCCATCTGGCCTGGAGCTTGTTCCTTGTACCTCAGTGGTTCCTGTGCTTCAGGAGATCCCGTCTGCGTTGCCTTAGGGAATCATGTCATGTTGCCTTAGGGGAATCACATTGGGGTCACCATATGTAGCGTTATGGATTAAGCGCACACAGAGTTTTGGGGTGCAATCATCTCTGGTCCTCAGGCAGCGTTTCTGTCTCTGTGTCTCTGTGTGTTTGCATCAGCGGCATGCGTGCATGTCTGCCTGTGAGTCTCTGTGGGTGAATGTCTGTCTGTCTCTCTCTCTCTGTGCTTGCATCTACTGCCCAGGACCAGAGACCTGTTCTTTATTGATAACAGCAGAACAAGTACACAATGACAGACAATGGCTGAGGAAATTCATTCCATCAGTGGGAGGGAAATGCACGTCTATCTGGAGGACCATATTTGCTTGTTATTTATGGGGACTAAGGGAAGGAAGCTGTGGGGCCAAGGGTCACAGAGCAGATGGCCCTGATGTGTCCTGATATCCTGTTTTCTGGCCTCGCCATCCTGTCTGCTGCCTCCTTGAGCCTAGGTCAGCACATTGGTTCCTACTGGCCCTGGGAATCCGGGCATTCAGCTTCCTTGTGCTTGTGCCACTTTTGGGGTTCAGAAATATGGAATCTCCACAAGATATCTAGTCTCTTGTGCTCCCAGGTACATCTGGTGGGGCCGCTGTGAGATACAGGAAGCTGGACTAGATGGGCCTTTGGCCTGATCCAGCATGACTCTTCTTATGTTCTTATGTTCTTATAGTTTAATCAGGCACTGACACAGCCCATCTTTTTGCTAATAATTCTCCCTTCCCATAGCTCATATTATTATTACTCAGAGGAAGAGGAAATTTCATCTTCTCATTGACAATTTTAATCCAGTCCTTTCCCCTTTGATCCTTTCATTTCTAACACTGTTTTAATTTACTGTTTATATATCTCAGTGACAGCTTCTAGGTTAGCTCTTTGTTCCCCATCTATTTTCTGAACGTGGTTTTTCATTTCAGTTCTCTCTAGACGAAACCTATCCCTTTTAAGTTTTCTTCTTGACTTTTGTATGTTCCTCAAATGATTTATGTCTAATGACACTCTTCATTTCTAATGCTTTTGAGAGACATGCCTGTCTACATGTTTGTGCATACTTTGCTCTGCCTTGAGAAATTTACACTTCTAACCATTTTCTTTGGACCTAAATATCTGTCAGTGCTTTTCCTATCTTTTAAAATCTTTGCTGGGATATTTAAAACTCCAGCCACTTCCCTTCAGTAGCCTAAGTTTGTTTGGATTCATCGCTGTAATTTCAGTGTTTCCTATAACTAGATTGTTAGGGGCTCTTTTAAATATCTGTGGTCTTCCTTAAATGTCTCTAATTCTTCATGTAATCTATTATAATTTTCTTGTGGCATTTTATCTGTTTGCTTGTGCAGCACTTTCCTTTCTACTAGAAATGGTTCATATTGTACTGGCTGCCTATCTTCCTCCACAGGATTAGAAGATTCCACCACACTGTCTCTATGCTGCTGCCATGCCTCAACTGACATAACATGACTAGAGATGGGCACGACTTGAAAAAAAATTTTTTCGAGTTGTCGTTAGTCGGGCCGGTCCCGTTTCGGGTCGTTTCCGGTTTTCGCGAAAATTCGCAAAAATTAGTCGGTTCGTTTTTTCGTTTTTTCGTTGTCGTTAGTACTGGTTTTGGGGGGGGAGCGGGCTCCTGGAGGCACCTCTGTGGGGTGGGTGCCTCCTCTGGCCCGCTATAAAGGGAAAGTGGGCTCCTGGAGGCACCCGTGGGTGCCTCCTGCCACTAGGAAGGGGAAGCAGGCTCCAAGAGAGACCCCTCTACATGGGGGTCTCCCCTCGTCACCTGCTGCTGCTGCAAAATGCTATGCAATAGCCATATGGATATTGCATAACATAATGTGCAGACAGTGAGACCAGTGTGAGAGTGATAGCGTCATGCCCGCCCTTCACAAGGCTCTGGCACCACCATGTCTCACACAGAAGGGAATTGTACTTGCTGCGTGTAGTGCAATGCAAGCAAGTAGATCTGGCTTTAAGGTGGCTTAGTGCAATGGCTAGGGTTAGGCTAGTGACGGGTAAGGTTACGGTGGGCTAGTGGGTTGCACCTCTGGGTGCCTCTCTGACCCACTAAGAAGACAGTCTGTGACGTATGGGTACGGAGTCAAGGGTTAGGGTTAGGGCTAGGGCAGGTTTTAGGGGGCTTTTTGGCACATCCCAGAAGTCTCCATGGCCAAGTGGCCATGCGACTGGTGGGATGGCTCCAAAAATTTGCATGGTTGTCCACTCCCACATGGCTGGCCACTCGGCCAGCCCATCATTGCGCACTGCGCAGGTGTAAATAAAATAAAATAAAATAAAATAAATGGAGGACAGAGGAGGAGAGGAGAGACATTTTGTTGCAAGAAAAAACCCACTGCTACTGTGAAAAATCTGGCAGTTTATAAATTTTCGCGTGTTTCTGTTGTGCTTGTGTGTTTTTGGACCACAATTTCAAAAACAATATTGCGTTTGCCGCCCCATTTTGGATCCCCCCCCCCGCACCGCATGGCATGGCGAAATGGCAACTCGAGTCCGGCTGCCCAGGACGGGGGGGAGGCGGGACCCCCCCTCCAGAAACCACCCCTCCGGTAGGTGCCCTGCGCCCTTAGTCAAGCAGGCATTTTTCCGCCTGCTTTTTTGGCCCGGGAATGGGTGGGGGGAGAGTTTAAAAGTTTTTTCCTGTGCCGTCCGTGCCGCTTGCTTGCGCTTTAATTGCGGGCGGCCGGCGGCGAGACTGGGCTTTTTGCTGGCTGCGAGCCTGCGGCGAGTCCCACCAGAGCAGCCCAGGACGGGGGATGAGGGGGGAGGCCGGGGACCTCCAGAAACAACCCCTCTGGTAGGTGCCCTGAGGCACGGCAGGCATTTTTCCGCCTGCTTTTTGGCCGGGAACCGGGTTTTTTTAACTTTTAAAAACTTTTTTCTGTGCCGCGTGGCATCGCGCAATCGCGCGATGCAAGGAATGAGCACGACAAATCAGACCAAAATTGTTCGTTCGTCGGTTCGAGCTCGAAGTCTGGGGGAGTAATTCCCGTTACCGTTTCCGTAGAGTAACGGAACCGAGTAACGGAAACGGAAACGGGAATACCGCTAAGTCGTGCCCATCTCTAAACATGACAGTTATTAATCACAGTTAAGCCACACCTTTTGCCAACCTTTTTATTTGACTGTCTCTCTGGTTTTAT
The DNA here is from genome assembly GCA_037367245.1 of Phrynocephalus guinanensis. NCBI lineage: Eukaryota > Metazoa > Chordata > Lepidosauria > Squamata > Agamidae > Phrynocephalus > Phrynocephalus guinanensis. Next base: position 1,090,916 of record CM074738.1, read on the forward strand.
TTCTTGAATGTGGGATATTTCTTCACTATTATTAATGCTTTTCTTGTTTTCTAGTTTTGGTAAGCTCTTGGCTTTCTTTATCCAATATGCACTCTGCACATGCTCTATGGTACCAATATTGATTAAACACATAGCTGGAATCTGATCAGAAATTCCTATTCCCATGATTTCTCCCAATTTCTAAATTGGATTCTTACTCTGGCCACCTGTACTCTTACTAATTCAGGAGCAATTCCTTTTACTAACATCCATCTATTAAGTAGTATGTTCATTGGTTTCATTACTTCAGGCCTAACAATCATAATTTGTGAACATAAATGTACTAAACCCTTATTGTCCTGTCCATTTATGTTTATCTTCTCTCCAGATTTCCTCAATAAATCCTTAACTGTATCCTTGCCTGTATGGGAAAAATAACAGTGGACAATTTTTGCTTCAGGCAAACCTAAATGTTCATATCTCTTCTCCTCTGTTATGATGCCCCACTCTGGTTTAGTTACTAGAGATAGGCACGAAATGTTTTTTTAAAAATTCATTTCGTATTTTGTTCATTTTTTTTACTTTTTACTTTTTACTTTTCCCTTTTTTATTTTTATTTTTAGCGTGGTTGGTGTTTTTTATTTTTTAAATTATTTTTTAAAGTTCCCCCAATGCTTGGGCTCCCTCTGCCTCTCAGCTGTAGTGCGGGCTGGCATTATTTTTTTTACCCCTGGTGTGCTGGTTTGACTTTTTAAAATTAATTTTTATTTTTATTTTATTAATTATTATTTTTAAAAGTCCCCAGTGCCAGGGCTGCTTTTTTTTAACAGCTGAGAGGCACTGGCTTCTCCATGCTCTCTTTTAAAATTTAAATTTAAATTTAATTTTTTTTACTGTCCACCTGGACAGGTTGGCCCACAGGCCAGACCGATGTTTTATTTTTTTATTTTTATTTTTATTTTTAACTTTTTATTATTATTATTTTCAAAAGTCCCCGATGCTGGGCCTTTTTTTGTTAAAACAACCAAGAGGCACTGGCTTGCGTCCAGCACCGAGCAGCTGAGAGACACTGGATTCCCTGTGCCCCATTTATATATATATAAAAATTCATTGGCATCCTTCAGTCTCGAAAGACTATGCTATCATGCCTGGAGTAGAGATCCTAAGAACAACACCTAGTGTGACTAAATAGACCAGTTCGGGAATGGCAGTCTCTACCGCACTGGGGACAGATGTATTCTGTTTCTTGCCCGGTCCTCGAGTTTTGTTCTTTCCGTGCCTGCCTCTTTTCCTCTGCCTGTTGGACAAATGCCTCTTCAAATTTATGTAGACCATGCTGTATCTCTTGCCTCCAGACAGTGCGATCGGAGGTCAGGGTTTCCCATATGTTGAGGTCCATTCCCAAGGCCTTCAGGTCCTTTTACAGATATCCTTATACCACAGCTCTGGTCTCATTCTGGGGCGCTTTCCCTGCACTAGTTGTCCGTATAGAAGATCTTTTGGGATCCAGCCACCATCCATTCTCACAATGTGTCCAAGCCAGCATAGGCGTCGCTGTTTCAATAAAGTGTACATGCTAGGGATTCCAGCTCGATTCAGGACTATGCTATTTGGAACTTTGTCATGCCAGGTCATGTTGAATATTCGCTTAAGACAGCACCTATGGAAGGTATTAAGCTTTCTTTCCTGTCGGGCATGGATGGTCCAAGACTCGCTGCAATACAAAAGTGTGCTCAGTACACAAGCTTTATAGACCTGTATCTTTGTATGTTCTGTCAGCTTCTTATTGAGCCATACTCTCTTTGTTAGTCTGGAAAACATAGTAGCTGCTTTCCCTATATGTTTATTCAGCTCAGACTCTAGTTAGAGTGTATCTGAGATAGTTGAGCCAAGATACACAAAGTCATGGACAACTTCCAGTTCTTTTGCAGAAATTGTAATGCGAGGAGGAGAGTCCACATTCTGGCCCATTATTTGTGTTTTTTTTCCAGGCTGATTTCTAGCCCAAAATCTTTGCAAGCTTTACTACAATGATTCATGAGTTGTTGGAGATCTTTGGCAGAGTGAGCGGTAATGGCGGTGTCATCAGCGAAGAGGAGATCCCGCAAACACTTCACCTGTACCTTAGACTCTGCTCTCAATCTAGAGAAATTGAAGAGTTTTCCATCTGATCTGGTCCGGAGATAGATACCCTCTGTTGAAAAGCATACTTCAGCATGATAGCAAAGAAGATCCCAAACAAGGTTGGCGCAAGGACACAGCCCTGCTTCACTCCGCTTTGGATGTCTAAGGGATCTGACACTAGGCCATCAAAAACTACATTGCCCTTCATATCCTCATGAAAAGACCTAATGATGTTAAGGAGCCTGGGTGGGCATCCAACCCGGAGGAATATTTTAAAGAGTCCGTCCCTACTAACCATATCAAATGCCTTCGTAAGATCTATGAAGGCTACAAAAAGTGGCTGTCCTTGTTTCCTGCATTTCTCCTGCAACTGCCTGAGGGAAAATACCATATCAGTAGTGGACCTGTTGGTTTGAAAGCCACACTGTGATTCTGGGTAGACTCTTTCTGCAAGTATCTGGAGCCTCTTCAGTATAACACATGCAAACAGCTTCCCGACAACACTAAGAAGAGAGATACCGCGATAGTTGTTACAGTCGCTCCTGTCACCTTTGTTCTTATAAAGCGTAACAATATTAGCGTCCTTCATATCCTATGGTACTCCCCCTTCCCTCCAGCAAAGGCAGAGGATTTCGTACAGTTCAGTGGCAATGATCTCTTTGCAGCACTTCAGAACTTCAGCAGGGATGTTATCTTTCCCAGGTGCCTTGCCAGAGGCAAGTGAATCCAGAGCCACATTTAGTTCTTTTAGTGTTGGTTCATTGTCAAGCTCCTCCAAGACAGACAAGCACTCAATATTATTTAAGACTTCTTCAGTTATTGTGTTTTCTCTGGAATATAGTTCAGAGTAGTGCTGCACCCAGCGTGCCATCTGCTGCTCACAATCCTCGATGATCTCACCTGAAACAGTCTTTAAGGGTGCAGTTTTCTTATGTATTGGCCCTAAGGCCTGTTTAATTCCATCATACATCCCCTTGATGTTACCTGTATCAGCTGCCATCTGAATCTGAGAACACAGTTGCAGCCAGTAATCGTTAGCACATTTCCTGGCAGTCTGCTGGACTTTATTACGAACAGCTCGCAGGGCCTGTAGGTTGCGCTCACTGGGACAAGCTTTATATGCAGTCAAGGCTCTCCTCTTTTCCTCAATAGGTGGCATCAGCTCTTCTGAGTGGGCTTCAAACCAATCTGCTGTCTTTCGAGTCTCCCTGCCGAATACTGATAAAGCAGTGTTATAAACAACATTCTTAAAATGTTGCCAACGTTTAGATCCAACTGGACTATATATATTTATATATATATATATATACTCCCCAACTGGAATGGCTGACCCGCAGGCTAGACCAACTTTTATTTTTATTTTTATTTGTTTATTATTTGTTTATTATTTTTAAGTCCTGGCTGAGAGTGGCATTTATTTATTTATTTATTTATTTATTTATTTATTTATTTTCATTTTACAGCACCGACCACACAGACGCCGGGGGCTGGGTTGGCACTTTTTAATTATTATTATTTTACATCACTGACTATGCGGCTCCTGGGCCGAATTGGGGCTTTTAAATTTTTTACATTATTTTTTTTAAAAATTACTTTTACAGCACCGACCATGCGGTTCCCAGGCTGGATCAGCACTTTTAATTTTTTTTATTTTAAATTTTTAATTTACACCACCAATCCATTTCTGTTTTGTTTTGCTTCATTTCTCTTTGATGGGTTAATTCATTATTCAAATTATTTGAATTAAAAATTCATTTAATGCCCATCTCTATTAGCTACTGAATTTCCATCCTATTGCTTCTGAATATAAAATACTTTTTTGATGGAGAGGAGAATTTTTTAACATTTGTATTAGAACACAAAATACTTTTGTGCCCTACTTCAACACAGGCATAACATATGAACTTTGTAATTGTATTTTAATTTCTGTTAGGTTTGCTATCAGCATTGTGCATTTTACAAGATTCAGAGCCTTGCACTTTATTAGAAGCCTCTATAAACTTTGTAAGGTTTTCACTCTATATGTGAATCCTTCCCCTTTTCATCCCAATTCTTTCTTCCAATCACCAAAAATGAGAGAACTTTAACATTTGGCAGCTAGGGATAACATAGATATAATAGCCATAACAGAAACCTGGTGGAATGTAGAGAACCTGTGGGATACAGCAATCCCAGGCTATAAACTCTATAGTAGGGATACAGAAGGATGGGTTGGAAGGGAAGTGGCCATCTATGTCAAAGAAGGGATAAAATCCAGCAGAATGGAGATTGACGGAGGGCCTGACTCCACCATAGAATCACTCTGGGTTAAACTACCAGGTCCAAGGAGTTATGTGATAGTTGGGGTATTCTATCGTCCACCAGATCAAAAACTTGAGGGGGACCTTGAAATGAGGAGAGAAATCATGGAGGTGGCTAAGAGGGATAGGATAGTAATCATGGGGGACTTCAATTATCCCGACATTGACTGGGCCAATGCGAGCTCCGGGCAAGAAAGAGAAACTGGGTTTCTTGACTTGCTGAATGACTGTGTCTTAGAGCAACTTGTCATGGAGCCCACCCGAGAACAGGCAACTCTGGATCTAATACTGTGAGATACTCAGGACCTGGTCAGGGATGTGAATGTCACTGATCCTCTGGGGAACAGTGACCATGCTGCAATCTCCTTTGCCATGCATGTTGGAGGAAGAGTGTCAAGCAAATCAGACATAAAAAACACTTGATTTCCGAAGGGCAAACTTCCCTCAGATGAGGAAACTAGTTAGAAAGAAATTGAAGGGGAAGGTTGGAAGAATCCAATCTCTTCAGAGTGCATGGAGCCTGTTTGAAACAACGGTAATAGAGGCCCAGCACAAGTGTATACCACAAAGAAAGAAGAGCTCATTTAAGTTCAAGAGGCCACTGGCATGGTTAACGAGTGGAGTTAGAGAGGCTCTAAAGCGCAAGGAGAGGTCTTTCTGTAAATGGAAATCCTCCCCAAATGAGGAAAATAAAAAGGAACACAAACTCTGGCAAAAGAAATGTAAGAAGATGATAAGAGAGGCAAAGAAAGATTTTGAGGAACGCATGGCTAGCAATATAAAGGGTAATAATAAAAGCTTCTTTAAAGATGTTAGAAGTAGAAAACCTGCCAGAGAACCAGTTGGCCCTCTGGATGGTGAGGGAGGAAAAGGGGAGATTAAGGAGGACTTGGAAATTGCAGAGAAATTAAATGAGTTCTTTACATCTGTCTTCACGACAGAAGACCTTGAGCAGATTCCGCTGCCTGAACTTGACTAAAGAATTAAATCAAATACAGGTTAAAAGAGAGGATGTTTTAGGACGAATTGATAAATTGAAGATTAACAAGTCACCGGGCCCAGATGGCATCCACCCAAGGGTTATTAGGGAACTGAGAAATGAAATTGCAGATCTCTAAAGGGTAATATGCAACTTGTCTCTTAAAATGGCCACTGTGCCGGAGGACTGGAGGATAATGGATGTCACACCAATTTTTAAAAAAGGAAGGAGGGGGGACCTGGGAAACTACAGGCTGGTTAGCCATATGTCTGTCCTGGGAAGATGGTGGAAAGCCTCATCCAAGAGAAAATCTTAAAACACATAGAAGAACAAACTTTGCTGAGAGAAAATCAGCATGGCTTCTGCAAGGGTAAGTCTTGTCTGACAAATCTTGTAGAATTTTTTGAAAAGGTTAACAGTCATGTGGATTTGGGTGAACCGGTGGATATAGTCTATCCGAATTTTCAGAAAGCTTTTGACACAGTCCCTCACCAAAGGCTGCTGAGAAAATTGCACAGTCAGGGGATAAGAGGGCAGGTCCTCTTATGGATTGAGAACTCGTTGAGATCCAGGAAACAAAGAGTAGGTGTCAATGGGAAATTTTCACAGTGGAGAGAGATGAAAAGCGGTGTGCCCCAGGGATCTGTCCTGGGACCGGTGCTTTTCAATCTGTTCATAAATGACCTGGAGACAGGGATAAACAGTGAGGTGGCCAAGTTTGCCGATGACACAAAACTTTTCCGTGTGGTAAAAACCAGAAAAGATTGTGAAGAGCTCCAGAAGGATCTCTCCAAACTGGGGGAATGGGCTATGAAATGGCAAATGCCTTTTAATGTAGCCAAATGTAAAGTAATGCATATTGGGGCGAAAAATCAAATCTTTATCTATCAACTCATGGGCTCTGAGTTATCCGTGACAAATCAGGAAAGAGATCTTGGTTTCTTGGTTTTTAAACTGATAGCTGGGGGAAAGCCGACAGGAGCTGAGTGGCATCCGGTTTGGAACACCTCATTCTCGGGGTATTGTGTACAATTCTGGTCACTGCATCTCAAGAAAGACATAGTGGAACTGGAAAAGGTGTAGAAGAGAGCGACTAAAATGATTACTGGGCTGGGGCACCTCCCTTATGAGGAAAGGCTAAAACATTTGGGGCTCTTTAGTCTGGAAAAAGGCGCCTGAGGGGGGATATGATTGAGACGTACAAAATAATGCAGGGCATGAGTAAAGTGGATAGAGGGAAGCTCTTCTCCCTCTTACAAAATACCAGAACTAGGGGACATACACTCAAATTGTGGGCTGGGAGAGTAAGAACAGACAAAAGCAAATATTTTTTCACCCAGCGCGTTGTTAGTCTGTGGAATTCCCTGCCACTGGATGTGGTGATGGCATCTGGCCTGGATGCCTTCAAAAGGGAATTGGACAGATTCCTGGAGGAAAAGTCCATCACAGGTTACAAACAATGATGGAGATGTGTAATCTCCAGGCTTAAAACCGGGGTACTTCAAGGGCCAGATGAAGGGGAGTGGTATCAGGAGACAGATATCTAGTCTCATGCACTCCCAAACGCATGTGTTGGGGCCACTGTGAGATACAGGAGGCTGGACTAGATGGGCCTTTGGCCTGATCCAGCATGGCTCTTCTTATGTTCTTATGTTCTTAAGATCTCAGACGCAGTCTGGCCTTTCTCTGCCTGCAGGCACTGAAAGCTTCTGACCGTCACAGCTGACAACACTGGGTCAGATGGCCCAAGGGATGACTCAGCAGAAAGTTGCTCCATAGGTTCAAAGCCACATGGATGCCTTCTGATGATTCACACCATACTGACTATGCTCACATATGCAAATTTGTCAGATTGCCGCTACTGTCCATGCAGCACTGCCATTGTGTGGGATGCTCTACATTGGTTAAGATACAATGGGGTTTGTAGTGCTCAAAATACATTTCTAAGCTAGGTGGGCTTTGTTTTTTTTATGGCCTTAATTGGCCTTACAAAGTAGTGCACTTGGCAGCATTATAAATCAAATGCACTGTATCTTAGTATTAAGAACTTGATAGTTCTTGAACATCTTACCTTTTGGGGCCACACCTCTCTAAACTTCCCAGTCAGCCTAGCCAGTATACAGGACTGGCCAAGGACCATGAGAGCAGCAGTCCAAGCAAGCCATTTTCACACAAAAGTAGTGAAAAAAAGTAGAAGAAAGAAACTCAAAGTGTCCCCTCTGCATTCTTTTGAAAGAAATATGCGAATGTACATCCCAAATGCAAGGATGCCTTCTGAGATGCTGGAGAAAAAAACCATTTAATTCATTTGCCAGGTCCTAACTCTACAGATCTGAAAATATGATGATTTTATTATTATTGGCAAAAAAGCAGACGAAGACAAATTTCTTCTGCTGGAAGCCTGAGTGCCTGAATGATCTTCAGAGAAGTCTAAATTAAACGTTGACATGTTCCAGCCCAAACCTGCCTCTCTGTTTTGGCAGCCACGAGCTTCCCTCATGTCAGTCCTGGGCCCAGTCACATGTAGGCCTCCGTAGCCAGCTCCACACGCATCTCCCCACCCCCACCCCCACCCTGGCCGCCTGGAGTCACAGACCTCACAAATCAAAGCACTCCTTCACTTGATGAGAGACAAGCACACCTCTCAAGGCAGGCAGGCAGGCAGGCAGGCACTACCTTCTCATTACCTTTGTGCTTGTTGAAGTGATACTTTGGTCTTCATGAACTCTGAATAACTGGCAAGACTTTGTGCCAGGGAGCTTCATTTGTGGCCAAGAGTGGGAGGAATGTGGTAAAAAAACTGATATGTGTCTGTGAGCAACTGGAAGAATGAGGTCCATGAGACATGAAGAGGTATGGACGTCTTCCCCACTTGGGAAGTTCATTTCTGGTCTCTTGTTCAGCCAGTTCATGATGGCAGAAATTTCCCACTGGAAGGAGCCAGGCCAAACTAGGTCACTGCAGCTCTTCAAGGATTACACCAAATGGCATGTTGCATCTCCACCTGACCCTAAATAACCCATTCGAGCTCTCCACCAGCCCACTGCAAGAAGCCTTTGGTCCCATAAACTGGTATGCTACCCTCAAGTGAAACAGACAATGATCTTCCCCTCACCAGTACCTAAGCAAGATGCAACTGCCATTCCACTTAGCTTCTGCCAGTAGAGAGGAAAGGAGGGTGCCATCTTGGCTTTCAGCTCAGAGAGAAAACTATATTGCATTGCCCCACCTTATGATCTATTTGGGATGTATGCCCAGGACTGCTTCCACTTTCTTCAAATTGTCACTGCACTTGCTTGTAAGTGCCTTGAATCACAAAGGAAAGCAGCAGCAGCAGAATCAGGAGCAGCAGAAGGGGTGAACTGCATAGCCCAGTCTAACACCACTGTCTGAAGTTCCCAGTTCTATGGTGGAATTCCAACCCAGTCTTCTAGTACCTGCCTCTAATAGAAAGCAGTGCCTTCTGCCACTCAAGCCCATTACAGTATTCTTTGTTAAGTGTAAAATCAAGGAAGCAAAAATATGCATCTAAATGTAATAAGCTCAAAACATTTGTACTGTATACACGCAAATAGTGTGTTTGCACAAATAGTGTGTCTGCTATCAACCTGCCTCCACGCCTTCCTTCCCAATAAGAAAGGAGTAAAGAAGAAGGCTTAGTCAGGTTTTACTGAGATCTTCTGTGGCCGTCATTCTGTGGTTGCTCTTAATAGCATTCAAATGACTAACAGAGGCAGTAGCAAAATAACCTACATGCAAAACAGGCAGGGCTAGTTGGCAGTGCAATTATGGTAGGTGAGTCACGAAAGCTACCTGGGTTTTAGTGTCACTTTTTTTTCTGCAGAAAGGTGGCTAAACTGGATCACTTCCTATAAGCCCTTCCGAGAATGCTCAAGTACCTGTCCCGCAGATGCTCTTCTGGAGAGCTGCCCCCTATAAATTCTAAGACAGAGCCAAGCTACCTAGGATGGACATGGCCCATCCATTGCTGTTGACCATTTAACATTTCCTCGCAAAGCAAGAAAGCAAGTCTTCCCCGCACATTTCTATGTGCTTTCACAAAACTCAGGGAGAACATTCCAGTCTAGCCTTCTGGATTTTCATATAAAGGGCACAAAAATAAATATGTGGGAGGGGCATCCAGACATTCAATCTTCTATCTGTAACTGTACAACAGTTCACAGACAAATGCATAACCAACATTCAGGTGAGTGGCCTGTCATAGATCTCTAACCACCAACCACACAACATTTAAATATAAATTAACATTGCAGTGGGGATCCAGAGATGCTTCCTATGGCAGCTCCTTAGGAAATCCTCAGTAAATGTGTTTGCGTAAAAAGTCAAGAAAAAACTGTTTTTCCCTGAAGCCTTTTGGGGTTTTTTCCCAAAAATTTGGAAAATTGGGGGGGGGGGAGAAAAAAAGAAAAAAATGATTATGGAACGTTTTATTTTAACATGATGAATAAAATATTTTAAGATAGTGTGTTCAAATATTTTCTAAATCATTTTAAAAAACCATTGAAACTTAGTCCCACTCCCTTTTATACATTTCCCCCCTATTCAATTCTTTTTATGAGAATGAGCTTGTTATTTTATTTTTATTTAATGCTGTGGAGAGGAAATTTGAATAATAGTTAATTCTGAATTTTTAAACATTGTTTTGTAAAGGATTTTTTGTTCCACATAAATTAGTAAACAGCCCAGGAGATTGTTACTCCATTTGTCACTTACAATTACAAATAAATATTATTTTAAAAGTAAATTCTGTTTATAATAATTGTTTGGATGCACTATATTTTAATATGCTAGCTGTGATAATTTTATGCCAAGTCAAATTGTCCACCACCATATTTTATGTTCCTAAAGTAACAGAATGTCTTTCAAGCTGTAAAGGAGGGTGGGGGGCTAATATAGCATTTTTTCAATTTTTCTGAAATTTCTGATTTTTTCCAAGCTTCAAAGTAGAAATTTTACATCTCTACACACACCTACTGATAATAGAAATATATTGGCAGCGGGGCATAAGTAAATTCAAAAGTTAAAATTTCTCTAAGCTGAAGATTTTCAGATCTACCAGAGGTAGGAATGTTACTCCTAATGTCAAGGTAACTTCAGGCAGTTGGTGTGATAAAAATAATTCCATTGACTTGAACAGTCTCAACAAATGTAGCATTTCCCCCTTTTCTCATGACTGCTTGCAAGAAGAAACATATGTAACCTTGCAGGACTTACACAGGCTCTTTCAAAGTAATAAAGATGCACTTGAAACAATGTGCCTTTTTAAAAACAAAATACAAATGCACTGAAAAAATATGCACCACACAGTTCCACTTCAGTCATTGGAAAAAATACAAAATTAGATCAAATTCATAAATAAATATGTACACTATGAAAGGGGGGGAAGCATATATAGAGAAAAATTTCCAAATTTTAAAAAAGCCTCAAAGTCCTTGCAACCCAATGTAGAAAGAAAGAAAGAAAGAAAAGAAAGAAAGAAAGAAAGAAAGAAAGAAAAAGAAAGAAAAGAAAAAGAAAGAAAGAAGAAAGAAAGAAAGAAAGAAAGAAAGAAAGAAAAAAAGAAAGAAAGATGGATGGATGGGTGGGATTCAGAGAAACAAAGAAAAGGACAGATTTCTACACTGCTCTTAATTGCCCTGCCTCGTTCACTGAATTTTATGTAGCATCAGGCATGGGTAAGTCTCTCACAACTTGCTGTGTGTGTTATGTTGTTATAGTCGTGACCGACTCTTTGTGACTCCATGCCCATGGAGTTTTCTTGGCAGGAATACTGGAGTGGTTTCCCAGTTCCTATTCCAGGCACTTTCTGTATTCAGAGTCAAACTCCCTTGCACAACTTGTGTCTGAATAAATGTACTGTGATTTACAAACGCTCATAGAATCACAGAGTTGGAAGAGACCTCAAGGGCCATCCAGTCCAACCCCCTGCCATGCAGCAACCCCCATTGCAATATTTCTGACAGATGACCATCCAGACTCTGCTTAAAAACTTCCAAAGAAGGAGACTCCACCACCCTCTGAGGCAGCATATTCCACTGCTGAATATGCTGCCTCAGTCATGAAGTTCTTCCTAATATTCAAATGGAATATCTTTTCCTGTATTTTGAAACCATTGCCCCGAGTCCTAGTCTCTGAAGCCATGGAAAACAAACCTGTTCCTGCTTCAATATGACATCCTTTCAAATGTTTCAAATAGCTCTCACTGAAACAAAGTGTTACCCTTAAAAATGACACAATGTTTTGCTTTTCCCTTTATTCTTTTTATTTTCCCCCATTACTTTTGTCAACATGTCAAGATACCTTCTTTAGAAACTGGTGGAAAGATAGCCACCAATAGCTTTCTCTTTCATGGAATATAAAATTGTCCACTTTGCAAATTCCTATCAGGGCGCTCTGCAAAAGACAAATGCAATAAAACTAGGCATTGTGTCTTTCTGATTCTTCTACCTTTTATACTGGATTAAAATGAAAATCGATAAAATAATCTAGAAAGATTGAAATATAGAGAGATGGATACCATATTGATGAAAGGTAAAAGGAAATTAAGCTTGAAAATCTGTTCTTTTGAGGTTTGGAAATGAGAAATGAAAACAGATAGGGCCGAAATGACGGTAAAACAACTGTGACTGACCCACGTATCATGGCATCTGATAAGCCATACATGTATTTTGCTTTGTTTTATGTAGAAAATAAATAAAAATTATTAACAAAGCAAAAGAAGTTTTCACACAAAGTGTGAAGAAGTTCATCCTTTGATGTGTCCCGGATTGGAAGAATCCAATCCCTTCAGAGTGCATGGAACCTGTTTAAAACAACGGTAACAGAGGCCCAGCACAAGTGCATACCACAAAGAAAGAAGAGCCCATTTAAGTCCAAGAGGGCACCGGCATGGTTAACAAGTGGAGTTAGAGAGGCTCTAAAGCGCAAGGAGAGGTCTTTCTGTAAATGGAAATCCTCCCCAAATGAGGAAAATAAAAAGGAACACAAACTCTGGCAAAAGAAATGTAAGAAGATGATAAGAGAGGCAAAGAAAGATTTTGAGGAACACATGACTAGCAATATGAAGGGTAATAATAAAAGCTTCTTTAAAGATGTTAGAAGTAGAAAACCTGCCAGAGAACCAGTTGGCCCTCTGGATGGTGAGGGAGGAAAAGGGGAGATTAAGGAGGACTTGGAAATTGCAGAGAAATTAAATGAGTTCTTTGCATCTGTCTTCACGACAGAAGACCTTGAGCAGATTCCGCTGCCTGAACGGCCCCTCTTGACTAAAGAATTAAATCAAATACAGGTTAAAAGAGAGGATGTTTTAGGACTAATTGATAAATTGAAGAGTAACAGGTCCCCGGGCCCAGATGGCATCCACCCAAGGGTTATTAGGGAACTGAGAAATGAAATTGCAGATCTCTTAACGGTAATATGCAACTTGTCTCTTAAAACAGCCACAGTGCCGGGGGACTGGAGGATAGCAGATGTCACACCAATTTTTAAAAACCCAGGAAACTACAGGCCAGTTAGCCTTACATCTGTCCCAGGGAAGATGGTGGAAAGCCTCATCCAAGAGAAAATCTTAAAACACATAGAAGAACAAACATTGCTGAGAGAAAATCAGCATGGCTTCTGTAAGGGTAAGTCTTGACTGACAAATCTTTTAGAATTTTTTGAAAAGGTCAACAGGCATGTAGATTTGGGTGAACCGGTGGATATAGTCTATCTGGATTTTCAAAAGGCTTTTGATGCAGTCCCTCACCAGAGGCTGCTGAGAATATTGCACAGTCAGGGGATAAGAGGGCAGGTCCTCTTATGGACTGAGAACTGGTTGAGATCCAGGAAACAAAGAGTAGGTGTCAAAGGGAAATTTTCACAATGGAGAGGAGTGAAAAGCGGTGTGCCCCAGGGCTCTGTTCTGGGACCGGTGCTTTTCAGTCTGTTCATAAATGACCTGGAGACAGGCATAAACAGTGAGGTGGCCAAGTTTGCAGATGACACAAAACTTTTCCGTGTGGTAAAAACCAGAGAAGATTGTGAAGAGCTCCAGAAGAATCTCTCCAAACTGGGGGAATGGGCTACAAAATGGCAAATGCATTTTAATATAGCCAAATGTAAAGTAATGCATATTGGGGCAAAAAATCAAAACTTTATCTATCCGTGACGGATCAGGAAAGAGATCTTGGTGCATTGGTGGACAGCTCCATGAAGGTGTCTACCCAATGTGTGGCAGTGGTGAAGAAGGCCAATTCCATGCTAGGTATTATCAAAAAGGGGATTGAAAATAAAACAGCCAACATTATAATGCCATTATACAAAACAACAGTAAGGCCGCACCTGGAGTATTGTGTACAATTCTGGTCACCGCATCTCAAGAAAGACATAGTGGAACTGGAAAAGGTGCAGAAGAGAGCGACTAAAACGATTACTGGGCTGGGGCACCTCCCTTATGAGGAAAGGCTAAAACATTTGGGGCTCTTTATTCTGGAAAAAAGGTGCCTGAGGGGGGATATGATTGAGACGTACAAAATAATGCAGGGCGTGAGTCAAGTGGATAGAGGGAAGCTCTTCTCCCTCTCACAAAATACCAGAACTAGGGGACATCCACTCAAATTGAGGGCTGGCAGAGTAAGAACAGACAAAAGAAAATATTTTTTCATCCAGCGCGTTGTTAGTCTGTGGAACTCCCTGCCACAGGATGTGGTGATGGCATCTGGGCTGGGTGCCTTCAAAAGGGGATTGGACAGATTCCTGGAGGAAAAGTCCATCACAGGTTACAAACCATGATGGAGATGTGTAATCTCCAGGGTTAAAAGTGGGGTACTTCAAGGGCCAGATGCAGGGGAGTGGTACCAGGAGACAGATATCTGGTCTCATGTGCTCCCAAACGCATCTGGTGGGGTCACTGTGAGATACAGGAAGCTGGATTAGATGGGCCTTTGGCCTGATCCAGCATGGCTCTTCTTATGTTCTTATGATTTCTGAGAATTTAGGCTTTTCAAAGCTGTTATACTTTCAGCTATTTCTGCCAGTTTTTATATGGTTGTGGGGTTCTTATCTCTTACGAAATAGCATGAAACTGCTCCAGACCCATCAGATTCTTCAATCCTTCTAAAGAATTAGAATTATCTTGTTGTAGCCATTTATTTAAATAATTCATAGAATCATAGAATCATAGAGTTGGAAGAGACCTCAAGGCCCATCTAGTCCAAGCCCCTGCCATGCAGGAACCCCATCACAATATTTCCGACAGATGGCCATCCAGCCTCTGCTTAAAAACCTCCAAAGAAGGAGACTCCACCACCCTCCATGGCAGCCTATTCCACTGCCGAACAGCTCTAACTGTCATGAAATTCTTCTGAATATCCAAATTGAATCTCTTTTTCTGTAGTTTGAAACCACTGCCGCGAGTCCTAGTCTCTGAAGCCATGGAAAAAAACTGGTTACTTACCTGTAATAGATGTTCTTTGAGTGGACATCTGTGAATCCACACTGTGGGTTCTCTGTGCGCCTGCGCACGGACTCCGGTCTCTTCCAAGCTTTTGGTCTATAGGGACCTCCCCCTCTCCACCGCGCATGCGTCCGCCTCAGTTCCCCTTCTGTTCGCCGCTGGAAGATATAACAAAGAAAAAGTGATGGATAGAGGGGGGGATGGGTGGGTAGTGACATCTGTGAATCCACACTGTGGGTGACTAGCGAGCTGACTTACCGGCGGTGGGCTCTCACGGCAATGAAGAAGTGAGAACTGCCTTGCCAAAGGTGGCATCCCTCTTGGCCCTGACATCTAAACGGTGATGCTTAACAAACATGGATGGAGAGGACCATGTTGCAGCCTTACAGATGTTAGAGATGCAAACACCCTTCAGGAAGGCTGTTGCCATCGCTCGAGTAGAGTGAGCTCGAGGGGTGGCAGGCAACGCTTTGTGGGAGAGACCATAGGCCATCTTGATCACAGAAGAAAGCCACTTTGAGATAGTTTGTGAAGAAACTGGGTGACCCAAGTGTGGATCCACTGTTCTGACGAATAGTGTCTGTGTTTTTCTTATAGATTTTGTCCGGGAGGTGAAGAAGAGGAGTGCTCTCCGGACGTCAATGTAGTGAAGAGTCTTTTCAAGGTGAGTCTGAGGGTGGGAGAAAAATGTAGGTAAAACCAAGGGTTGAGAAAGATGAAAGTCTGAGACAATCTTGGGCAAAAAGGAGATGTCCGGGTACAAGATGACTCGATCATTGTGAAATTGAAGGAACGGAGGGTCTGCTCTGAGGGCCGCAAGCTCAGAAGCACGACGGGCAGATGTAATGGCCACCAGGAAGGCCGTCTTGAGCGAGAGCATGTAGAGAGTGATTGAGGCCATTGGTTCAAAGGGCGGCTTCATGAGATAGTTGAGCACAGTTTGTAGGGACCACTGGGGCATTGGGCCCGAGACACGAGGTCAGATGTGAGAAAGTCCTTTGAGAAATTGTTTGAATGTAGGATGCTTGAAGAAATGGGATGCCTCTGATGCAGGGGACTGATGTGCAATTACAGCCGCACTGTACACCCTGAGGTTCGATACGGTGAGGCCACGCTCGAACAGCAACAAAAGAAAACAGAGTAAAGTGTCGAGATCCGTGGGTGAGTTAGGAAGGCCATGCTGGGTTGTGAAAGAGCAGAAAGACTTCCATTTGGAGGTGTAGAGTGTGGTAGTGGAAGGTTTCCTGGATAAGGCAAGGACCTGGTCTATTGTGAGAGGATTAGCCAAGCCGTCAGATGGAGGGTTGCTGGGTCCGGATGCAGGATTTGACCATTGTTCCGCGTCAGAAGAGATGGGGAGACTGGTAGTCGGAACCATTCTGACGCGAGGGACTGCAGCGTGGGAAACCATGCCGGCCTGGGCCACCAAGGGGCAATAAGGATCACTCAGGCCCTGTCGTGGCGGATCTTGAGGATGGTCTTCTGGACTAAAGGCAACGGCAGGAATGCATAAAGAAGTCCCTTGGGCCAAGTCAGGGAGAAAACATCCCCTAGGGACTGGTTGCCCAGACCCGCCCGAGAGCAGTACATAGGGCACTTTCCGTTGGTCTGTGAGGTGAATAGGTCTATTCGCGGGAATCCCCACTTGTGACATATCGTCCGGAACACTGCTTGTAACAATGTCCACTCGTGAGTGTTGCAGTAGAGGTGACTGAGCTTGACGGGAATCACATTGTCTTCTGACGCTATATGTGTGGCGATCGGAAAGATGTCGTGGGTGACGCACCACTCCCAGAATTTGATGGCAAGATGCAGGAGGGGACGGGAGTATGTGCCTCCCTGCTTGTTTCCATAAAAGAGAGCCGTTGTATTGTCTGTCAGCAATTGCACCGTGTGGTTCCGAAGAAGCAGTGCAAAGGCTCTGAATGCCTTGAAGATGGCAAGGAGCTCGAGAACGTTTATGTGCAGGCGAGATTCTGTTTGAGTCCATGTGTGGTGAACCTGCAGTTGGTTGCAGGTAGCGTCCCAGCCCGTCGTACTTGCGTCTGTGTGCACTAGGATCGATGGCCTGCAGTAGTGGAATGGCCTGCCTTTGGTCAGATTCTGGGAGGAGTTCCACCATTGGAGCTGAGCCGAAAGTGTCGGAGGTACCCGCAGACGTTTGTTTGGGGAATCTATATGAGGTTTGAAGTGAGTCAGTAGCCAGTGTTGCAGCGGCCGCATTTTCAGCTGGGCATGAGGTAGAATCGATGTCGTGGATGCCATCAGGCCGAGAAGATGTTGGGCATGGAAGGCCATAACAGTGGTACGAGGTGTGAAGTGTAGGATTGCTCTCTGGATTTTTCGTGGTCAGTCTTCCGCGAGGAACGCCATGCCCAAGACTGAATCTAGTCGAGTCCCTATGTAGTTTACAATTTGGCTTGGGTTGAGAACTGATTTTTTGTGATTATTTTGGAGCCCCAGCGAGGTAAGTAAGTTGATTGTAACTGCGATGTTCTTTTCCGCTTGTGCCTTCATAGGAGCCACCAGGAGCCAGTCGTCTAAATACGGATAGACGTGGATGCCCCGCAATCTGAGGGAGGCTGCAACTGGGGCGAGACATTTGGTGAAAACTCGTGGGGCTGACGAGAGGCTGAATGGTAAGGCTCTGAATTGATATGCCTGGTTTTCGATCATGAAGCGGAGGTATTTGCAATCCTGGAGCCGTATAGACACATGAAAATGCGCGTCTTGGAGATCCAAGCCTGTGCACCAGTCTCCTGGGTTTAGCAAGGGGATTACGTTGTCCAACGTGCTCATCCGAAATTTCTTTTTTGTGATAAACCTGTTTAGGGTGCGAAGGTCAAGGATGGGCCAAAGTCCCCCGTCCTTTTTCGGAATCATAAAATAATGCGAGTAAAACCTGTAGGTGTCATGCGGGTTCACCAATTCTAACGCGTCTTTGATAAGCAGCGTGTCGATTTCCTCATGAAGGGCGGGGGATAACCCGGTGGAGATCACTCGGCCTAGCAGAGGCATGGTCTTGAATTCCAACGCGTAACCCGTTGCTATGATGTTCAATACCCAGGAGTCTGTTATGTGAGTCCAGGTTGGTAGAAAAGGGCAGAGTCTTATGTCCGATGGAGAGTACGGCAGTGTTGCGTCAGGATAACTGCTTAGCCTTCCTCTCAAACCTTTTGGTGGTTTGCTGTTGTCTGGGCTTGGATTGTTGAGCCTGCCTTTGGTAAGAGGTGGTATGATACTGTTTGCCTGTACCTGTTATGAGGTCGTTGTTGATTAGTAGGATATGATCGGCGCCAGTGCTGAGATTGCTGGTGGTTAGACGCCTGTGAAGATGCTCCGTGGTATGTATAAGAATGGGCAGTTTTACGCATTTTCAAGATATTGTCAAGGGCCTCATCCATCATAGGAGCAAAAAGGCCCTCCCCATCAAACGGGGAATCTTCGATGCAATTCCTAGCATCATCAGTAATTGTGGCAGTGCGAAGCCACGCATGCCTTCGGAGGTGGACAGCAGTAGCTATCTGCTTGGAGGCAGCGTCAACAATGTGGCACGAAGGGATCATCTCATAGTCTAAGAGGGACATCACTTCTGTGTGGTATGATAAGATCTTAGACTTTTGTTCATCCAGAAGAAAATCAAACAGAGGCACAGATTTGAGGAAAATGTGGCGCATGAAAGCCTCCATGGCACATAAGTAGTTCAAGGCTTGGAGGGAAAAAGAGGCGAGAGAATAGTGATGTCTACCAATTAGGTCTAGCTTCCTGCTCTCCTTATTAATTGGAGCAGTGGCTGAATGAGATTTAGAGCGATTTTGAGTGGCATCTACGATGACTGAGTTTGGAAGGGGATGTTTTGCGAGAAACGTAGTACCCTCCCCATGAGTCTTATACATGTTATCAATACGCCTCAGGATTAGAGGATTTGAAGATGGTTTGTGCCATGCCTCCTTGGAACGCTGGAGTAGAGATGGAATAAACCCCATACGCAGCGGAGGCGCTCTTGATTTATTTAGGTGGCCAAAGAATCTGGAAGAGTCATCAGTGTCAGGTACTTGTACTTGCAGCTGCATGACTTTGGCCAGCTTTTGGATTAGTTGAGAATAGTGCTTGAAATCTTCTGCCGTTTATGAGGGTTGATTATCACCTACATCAGAGCCAGGTGTAGAAGCATGGGCAGAGGACCTATCAGACATGTCCATGTGGTCCTCAGAGCCAGAGTCCTCATAGTGTATTGATCTGTCCAAGGATGCTGGAGTATCTGCCTTCTGAGTATCATGAGATTGATGCCTAGTAGTCTGAGAATTTGTTTTGGTCTCCTGGCACGGAGGAGAGCGGGTGCGAGGCTCCGCATGGGACTGGGAGTGCTGTGGTACCACATAAAGGGGAGTGGTCTTGCGTCGTTTGGAGAAAGTGAGCGTTTGGAGGAGGACCTGTATCGACGCCAAGCCCTGTCTGCCAAGCCGGAATCAGAAGAGCAAGATACCACTTTAATATATCTCCGGTGTTTAGAATGGTGGTCATGAGGTCAACGTGGGCTAGGGGTCGAACCATGGCGTTTGGATGGCGAGGGCGACTCCGAAGAGTAAACATAGTAAGAGCGATGGCTGGATTTAATATGGTGCCGAGCAGGGGATCGTGAGCGAGCTCGGTCATAACGAGGGGTTTGCGAACGACCCCTAGACCTGGCACGACGTCGCTGAGGCGATGGCGAGAGCCTACAGCATTGTGGGGGGAGTGTAGGAGCGCTCCTGACATCGAGCGGAGGAGGATCTCTCCTGATGGCGTGGGGTAAGAGACCTGTCCTGGTGTCGAGGGGTGGAAGATCTCTCCCGATGGCGTGGGGAGGGAGATTTATCCCGGCGTTGTGAAGGATCCCTGTGCCGTGGAACTGGGGACTTTTCATGATGCCTTGATGGAGTGTGGGAGCATTTCCGCTTTGGAGTCGGTGAATGTGAAGATCCCGGTGTTGGCAAATGGACCCGTTTAGCCATCCTGTCCTCATGTCCTTCCTTGTTGCAGAGGTGCAAGGGTGGAGAGGCATAGCGGAGCTTGGGGTCATAGGCGGTAGCTCAGCATGGCGGCCGGCCGGCGTGAGAGACTCCCAAGAGCGTCAGAGAAAGTTGACTCTGCGAGTCGGGATGTCCTTCCGCATCATGTCCTTGCGAGCCCATTGATGCCATAGGTCTCCGGTGCGGAGGATGAGATAGGGCTTGCTGCATAGTGAAGGGATTGCTCCAGCTATCATCTCTGGTGAAATCAGGGAGGAGCTGCGGCGTTGGGGTAGTTTGAGTCTGCAGCAAAGACTCCTTGGGGCTATGTGCTTCACTCTGCTTGGAGGTGGAAAGGGAAGAACTGGTGGCCTGGTTCTTTTTCTTTTTCTTTTCCTTTCCCCCCATTTTAGATGACACTGAGGATTTAGACTTAGAGGAGGTGGATGGAATGGAAGCCTCTGATTGACTGTGGGTATCCATAGGCTTCAGGGACTTCTCCCACAAGTATGCCAGCAAACGACCCAGAAGATGTTTTAAAACGGGCTTGGTCAATTTTTTACACTCCGCACAGTGGCTGATGTTCTTTGCCCAAACAATAAAGAAAGAGACTGTGGCCGTCAGAGATGGGAACTCTGTTAGCGCACGCCGTGCACTTTTTGAAGAGCACGGAGGTGGCCATAAAATGGCGGGCGGGTGAGGGGGGGGATAACAAAAGTCTTTTCTTTCCTTTTTTTTTTTGAGGAGGAGGTCCAAGTACAACAGAAAATAAAGAGAAAATAAAGAGTCCAACGTGACTGTAACTTTGAAATAACGTAATATCTTATCTTTTACAGGAGCTTCGTGAGACACGTCCAATCACAGCGGCAGTAAAATGGAACTGAAACGGACCGCGCGGGAAAGCTGAGGCATGCGCGGTGGAGAGGGGGAGGTCCCTATAGACCAAAAGCTTGGAAGAGACCGGAGTCCGTGCGCAGGCGCACAGAGAACCCACAGTGTGGATTCACAGATGTCACGAAGAAGAACAAACCTGTTCCCTCCTCAATATGACATCCTTTCAAATATATAGCTATCATATCCCCTTAGGCCTTCTTTTTGAAAGGCTAAACATTCCCAGCTCCCTAAGCTGATTTTTGTAAGACATTTCTTCCAGCCCTTCAACCATCCTGGTCACCCTCCTCTGTACCCGCTCGAAGTTGTCAACATCATTTTTAAATTTAGGCACACAGAAATGGACACTATGCTTGTGTTGATGCAACCAAGGATCATATTGGCTTTCCTGGCTGCCACATCATGCTGCTGACACATGTTCAATTTGTGGTCCACCAAGACTCCCAGATCTCTTTCCAGCCAGGTGTCTCCCATCCTATATATGTGAAATTCATTCTTTTTACCTAGATGTAGCACCCTATATTTCCCTCTGCTGAACCCCATTTCGTTAGTTTTGGTACATGACTCTAATCTGTCAAGGTCCTTTTGGATTTTCAACCTATCCTCTAGGGGAATTAGCAACCCCTCCCAATTTGGTATCATCTGTAAATTTAATTAGCATACTCTCTATTCCTTCCTCCAAGCGATTAATAAAGATATTGAACACCACTGGACCCAGAACAGAACCCTGGGGCACCCCACTGGTCATGTCTCTCCAAGCTGAAGAGAGGCTATTTATGATCACCCTTTGGACATGATCAGTAAACCAATTACAAATCCTCCTAACAGTAGCACTGTCTATCCCACTTTCTACTAACTTCTTTGCAATACCACGGGGAAACTTATCAAAGGCCTTACTGAAGTCCAGATAAGCAATATCCACAGCATTCCCCTCATCCACCAGGCCTGTAATTCTATCAAAGAAAGAGATCAAATTAGTCTGGCATAGCTTGTTTTTAAGAAACCCGTGTTGACTTCTTGTAATGATAGGATTGTTTGTTAAATAATTACAGACTGTCTGTTTAATAATCTGCTCTAGGATCTTTCCAGGAATTGAAGTCAAGCTTACTGGGAGTAATTGTTTGGGTTCTCTTTCGCCCTTTTTTGAAGATGGGAACAACATTAGCCCTCCTCCAATCGTTGGGGATTTCCCCTGTTCTCCAGGACTTCTCAAAGATTATTGCCAATGGTTTTGAAATTACTTCTGCCAGTTCTTTTAATATACTTGGGTGTAATTCATTTGGCCCTGGAGAATTAAATTCATTTAATGGATACAGTGGTACCACTGATAACGAATTTAATTCGTTCTCAGAGGCAATTTGTTATCCGAAAAAAAATGTTATCTGAAACATGGTTTCCCATTGAAATGAATGGGAAACCAATTAATCCATTCTGGAGGTCTGAAAAAAGGCAAAAAAGCTGGTGTGTGTGTGTTCCAGACCTCTTTATAAAATGCACTTTAAAGGCTTGCAGTGCTTGAACACCCACCCAGAACACCCCACTGCAGTGCAATGCAAACATGGACAAGAGAAACCAGCAAGACTACCCCAGTCTGTTCCCACCCAAAGTGCAATGGGGGAAAATGCAAACAAACAAACATAAGCAGGAAGAAAAATCCAGCCCATTTTTGGCTGCAGACCAATGAAAAAAGACTGCAAACATGGAGAAATGAAACTAGCAAGACTACCCCAGTCTCTTCCAGCCAAAAATGCAACGAAAAGCAGTGCAAAGATTAATAAAAGCTAGCTCCCTATCTTACCAAGTTCGAAAGGTCCAAATTCCTCAGCAAAACATGTCCAGAATGGCTCCAAAACACCATGGGGGGGAACCACTCTAACTCCTCCCAACCCTCCACAAACTATGCATCCTGCAATGCATGCAGGGTACACATTTTTTTGCAAGGCATTATGAAACATTCATTATCTGAGGCAGCCCTATACCTGGAAATTTCCATTTGTTATCCGAAAAATTTGTTATCCGGGGCATTCTTTATCCGAGGTGTTACTGTACTTGGATTAATTTAATGGATAAATGGATTAATTGGATAATTTATATCCCACTTCAGAATAAATGTCCTTGGACTTAGAAGCTGAATGAAATTTCTTTGTTAACTGCTCATGTGTAATCCCTAAACATTGAAAAACTGATTTTCTAAAAACTTCATATTCTTTAGCTTGCTCTAGAGGCATTTGGGTGTAATTTTCTGCTAAAATACCACCGGGTAGTGGGGCAGCTAAAAAGTCTTGTACAATAAAATAAATAAATATTCTTGGATCGTAAGTAAGACACTTGATCTTCATTTTTAATTTCTAAATCCAGAAAAGACATCTCAGTGATACCAGAAAAGATTCTATTCAAACCTGTTCAAAAATTGGGGACCTTTTCTTGTTTGTTTTTGTGGTGTCCCCACTTAAATTATGGTTATTGTTATTGTCATTAAATTTGACAGATACTGTATATACTCGAATATAAGCCTAGTTTTTCAGCCCTAATTTTGGGCTGAAAAAAGGGGTCCTTGGCTTATATTCGGGTCAATACTTTTAGCCACTGAGGCAAGTTTGGGTCGGTGGCTAAAAGTCATTTTAAACATTGTGTGCCACTTCTCTTGACCCCCCCATGTTTAAAATGACTTCTTAAATGTCATTTTAAAACAATGTTTAAAATGACTTTTAGCCACCAACTCAAGCACTTGTCTCGGTGGCTAAAAGTCATTTTAAACATCACACACACACACAGCTCACAAAGGAGGAGTAGCCAGGCCCTGTTGCATTTCCCACCCTAGGCTTATACTTCAGTCAATAAATTTTCCAGTTTTTTGGGTTTAAATTAGGGGCCCCGACTTATACTCAGGTCGACTTATACTTGAGTATATACGGTAATTCCATTTTCCACATTTCAAGTTGAAATTGCAATTCCCCATATCTTTCTTTAGCTTGTAATTCCATTTCTATTTGCTTGCCTCCTGCTCTATTTCCAATGCCCTTTATCTGCACCTTTCTTTCTCTTTCTCTTTTTCTAACTATAACTTTTCTTTTTCTAATTCCAATTTGAATTTAAATTCTTGTTTTATTATGCACTATTCAAATTCCTGTAAATTGTTATTTTCATCAATTTCGGGTGACATCTGCCTTTCCCCTTCATAAGGTTCACCATCTTCCCACTCACAGGCTATATTCTCCTGATCAGCCAGGACTTCTCTCTGAATCACCATATTCTTATTTTTATTTTTATCTGAAGGCATTAATATAGAAATGTCTTTTTAAACTCTAAACAATATACCTGTAGCCTTTATTTTTGAAAGTCCTGCTCATACTCAAAAGATTAAACCCACTTGCTACTTTGTTATTAGTTTGTCTAATAATGGCTGGTAGCAACAGTTAAACAGCAACTGTCATTTTCACCTGACAAGCTTTCGAGCCTTTACAAAGCCAGATACTGTATCTCTCACTTGGCAAGTATAAACGTAGCAGTTTACTGTATTTTTCTGCTATTTCCCAGCTTTTAATCATACAGGAAATGTCCCCCCCCCCTCAACCCTTTGCCTTATTTTACCATCTAGCACTAGTCTCCTTTTCTATAGAGACCCAGAAGATTAAAAGGCAACAGGTGCTTATACTTCAAGGCAAAATACAGTTATAAAATACCTGAATTTTCTCACACCACCAAGGATTTACTCCAAACTGCCTTTGAAGCCTCCCAAGATAAAACATATTTGTTCTATCAGGGCAACCGCTTCGTCACCTTTCAGTCCTAACCCTCTTAAACAGGGAAATTCCTCTGGTCCCACACCAACAACTACTACCACTGCAAGAAGCCTTACTTTCCCAAAGACCTCTCATTTAATATTTTTTTTACAAGCATGCCAACTCCTGATACTACTTTAAATTCAACAGCTTAAACTTTCCTCTTTCATCAGAGCCCTGTCTAGACCCTATCCGGTCCCTACCTCCCAGTTAGTCCAACAAGCATATAAGAAGATAAGAACAGACTGGCTGGAACAGGCCACAGCCCATCCAGTCCAGCATTCTGTCTCACACAGTGGCTCACCATTTGCTTCAGGGTATTCCCAAGCAGATGTCTTCACCTGCTTACGATTCCCCCGCAAATGGCATTAAGAGATGTCCTGCCTATCTCTCCAACCCGGAGGTTGTCCTTAGGCACCCATAATAATGATAGCCATTGATACCCTTGTTCTCCATGAACTTGTCAAATGTTTTTATATGATTTAGCCCCACCCACAGGCTATTCCATTGGCTACACAGTTCTCATCATTTGAATATTTATGATGTACCTGTCAGGTTTCACCACACCAACATCTTAATCTTGCCTTCCTCCTCACAAGTTCTTCACTATTGTGCTTCACACATTTAAAGCAATTGGGGGGGGGACCAGAAGCAAGGAAGTGTAGGACTTTCTGAGTGGGTTAGGAGACAGTTAAAATGTTGTAATAAATCAGGAGTTGAATTAGGGGTTTGAAATTAATTTCAAATCATGCGTTTGGGGTTGGTGTCTTTGTGGGACAACTTTTGATCTGGGTGTAATATGTATAGCATATTTCTTGAGGGGATCTACATGGACTTTAAAAAATCATTTTAAAATTAGTACTGTGGGAGCTGCAGCTTCCTGTGTTTTGCCCTCCTAAGGCTATGCATTGCCAAAGTGAAATGTGTGCAACAAAAAACTAAAATAAGCACTACACTATCATAGCTACAGAGAGACACTTGCATTGCTGGCACATCATCCTGGATCTGCTTTTGAGGTTTTTCTTCTGCAGTCACCCGTACATGTGCTGGTTGCCTCTCACAGTCACTTGCAGCTGTCACTACTGCTGCCAACTCACTCCCCACTTTGAGATTACAATGGGTGGCATGTAGAAGAACAAAGCCATATTCTTCTCCAATGGTGGATTTTTTTTAGTATTTGTTCTATTTTTTCAAATTTCAATAGCACTAGATCAGTGCTAAAGATTTAAAAAGTATAACTGATTGGGAGAAGGAAAATGGCGGCGACCAGCAGAGACGTTAGCTGAAAGCAGCCCGGCTAGCGTCTTTGTATCCCAGGTCTCTAGAGGGTGTTTTTCACTCCAAGACCACCTGCTGGGAGCAGAAGACATCCCAGAATCGAACCGAGGCTACTCAGGTGCGGTTCCCCCTCCCCGTGAGGGGTAGAAACCCCTGGAAATTCTCGTGCGGCTGAGACCCTGGGAGATCCGGACGGAAGACAAAGCTGCCTCAAACCTTCCACAATCATGTGAGTGGCTTTCTTCTCACCAGATAGCCCTTTCCAAAATATAAAAATCAAGCAAAACTCACCTAAAGAGAATATGCTTTTCTTTAATTACTTCTTCGCCTGTTTGCTATATCTGCCTCTCGGAAGGGCTGCAGTTTCACTTTCTCCGTTAAAGGCAGATTAACCCTAAAATTTCCGTTTCACTTCTGATATGGTTCTCGGACTTTGTTGGCTTAAAGTGGGTACAACACGCCATCTACTGGATCTTTTTATCTATGCAACTACTTGTATATTTCTTCAAAGCAGCAAGTCAACTTAATATGATTATAACAAGCTCTTATTGATCCCTCTGAGACTCTGCAATATTTTTGAGAAGAGGCAAATTGATCTTCTCATCTCCACAGTATAGTATATACACCACGCTGCAACCTGGACTTTTCCGGCCAGCAGAATTTGGTATTACAAACTCCCAGCAATGAACAAAACTCCATTTATAGAAAAAAACTCTGGCTCTATCCCTCCGACTCATCTCTCTTATCCAGCAACCATGTCCCAACAATCAAGTCAATCTAGCCAAATTCTAGATATGTTAAACCGTTTAAATATAACGCAGGCCAAGCTGGTATCAGACCAGAGCATCGGGTTTTCTGAACTCAGAGCCGAAATGAAAGAGGGTTTTACGAAGGTAGATTCCAATATGGAAGCCTTTTGTGGACGTTTACAAGTGCTGGAAGAAAATATGATCGTTACCGACTTCCGTTTAGGAGAAATTGAAGCCACAATGGAAACAACCAGCAGACTGGCTCTCACGCAAGAAATTGAAGCCTCCTCCAAAATTTTAAGGATCCAAAATCTCACTGCAGATAAAGACGAAAACCTCTATACTATAGTTGGAGAAGGCCTGGCCACCTTACTCGAGGCACCTGTTGATGAATTCCTTCGTGAAGTAGACGTGATCTACCGTCAACCTACAGCCTTTACCAGGAGAAACAAACTCCCTCCGGAGGTAATAGTCAAACTTGTCAGAAGATATACCCGAGACTGCATCCTCAAGGTTATTCGAGACAAAGAGGTGGAAATCAATAAATCCAAAGTGACAATACTGAAAGATGTCCCATGGGGAGTCCGTCAACTGCGAAAAGAATATACGTTTCTTACCAAACTTCTGCTCAAGCATGATATAAGATACAAGTGGATCTATCCCCAAGGTTTGTCTTTCCAATGGGAAGGGAAATTACAGAAAATCGAATCCCACAAGAAAGCTAGAACCTTCGCTGAAAAAAATGCAGGGAAGTTGGGCTACTCTCCCTCCCCTTCTTCATCATCCTCTTCCGAAGGTGAGGATACTACCGATACTCAAACCACTACCAAAGATGACAGCCGAGACAACCAGACCCCTAAACAAGAGACCTCAAAGCAGGATCAAGATTCTGGTGGCGCAGTGGGAGGTGCCAGGCCGAAACATCACCCCAGGCCAAAATCAGGGAAGAAATATCGCTGGAAATAAAACAAGATGGCTCAGAAAATCCTAACATGGAATATTAATGGACTGAACACCCCACAGAAGTGTCGAAAGACTTTTAATCTTCTCCAAAAACAACAATATTCAATTATCTGCTTACAGGAAACTCATATATTGAGAAAGCATGAACAATATTTAATCCAAAATAGATTGGGGAACTTATTTTCTACATCGAACAAAGAAAAGAAGCAAAATGGGGTGGCACTATATATCAAACCAGAGCTCTCCCCAACCCTTCTGGAAAAAGATGAATCAGGCAGATGGATCCTTGTCCAGGCAAACATCCAATCCAAAGAAACAATTATTGTTGGTATATACGCTCCCAATGACAATCATGGAAGACAAACCTTCTTTGAAGAACTGGCTCAGAAACTGCTGCAATATGAAAACCACCAGTTAATAATATTGGGAGATTTCAATGCTGTACATATTCCATCTGTAGACAGGAAAATACCAAAAGGGAAAAAACTCAAGACCTTGTCTTCCATACTGCCAAAATCGTTCCTGGACATGTCTGATATTCTAGAACTTCAAGATATTTGGAGAAGGAAAAATCCACTAAAAGATGGTTTCACTTTTTATTCAAAACAATACGCCTCTTTCTCCTGTATTGATATGTGCTGGGCCACATCCGATCTTTTACTTAATACAAGGGATATAGAAACCTTACCTCGAACAATATCTGATCACAATGCTATTTTGTGGACACTGAAATCTTCGGGTAAGCCCAGACACTGGAAAATCAACTCAGCTCTGTGGACTGATAAAGAATTTATTTCGGAGGCAGCCAAAGACTTGAACTTATACTTTGAAATGAACCTGAACAAGGGTACACAGCTGAAAACGGTGTGGGATGCCTCAAAGCCCTACTTCAGAGGGTTTGTCATCCAATATATGGCAAAACGGAACAAAGAGAGGAAAAAGCAATCTGAATCCATTCTCAATGCAATGAAAAAGCTTGAAAAGGACCTAATCCACGATCCCCGCAATGAGCAGCTGAACAAAGATTTGGCTTCCTGTAGGCATGAATTAAATTTGCTCCTGACTGCAGATATAGCCCACAAAATCAAATTGGCTAAGTTGAATTTTGTGGAAAACGCAAATAAACCAGGCAGATGGTTATCCTACAGGTTAAAAAAGGTACAATCTCAAAAACTTATTTTAGCACTCAAAGACAAAACTGGGGAAAATCAGAGAGAGCAGTTACAAATTCAAAAAATCATACAGGCATATTATCAGAATTTATTCAAACCGGAGACGATCGACAAATATGCCATCTTTCATTACCTCGAACAAGCCAATTTTCCCAAACCTACTGAAGAACAGAGAGCTCAAACAAATGCTCCTATTACAATGATGGAAATAACAGAGGCTATCAATCATCAAAAAATGAACAGGGCTCCTGGACCTGAGTCAATACCGGCACAATTTTACAAAAAATTCTCTGAGATAGTCTCTGGAAATATGAAAAATCTTTTTTCATCCATCTTGGAAGGTGAAGATATACCAGACTCATGGAAATTATCATATACAACACTGATTCCTAAAGAAGGGAAATCAAAAGACTTGATACAGAACTACAGGCCAATTGCTCTCCTAAATGTGGATTACAAAATTTTTGCAACCATTTTGGCAAATAGATGGCGGATGATTCTACCCTCTCTGATATCACACGATCAGACTGGCTTTCTTCCAAAAAGGCATCTTCAATCCAATATTAGAACTTTCTTCAATGTGTTGGAATATTATGAATGCCACCCTGAGAAGCAAGTAGCTTTTGCATTTATTGATGCTGAGAAAGCTTTTGACAACGTATCCTGGTCTTTACTCAAATCTCAGTTAGATTACCTACAGTGTGGCCATAGAATGCTGCGAGCAATTGAACAAATTTACTCCACCCAAAATACCAGGTTTGCCGTCAATGGCCACCTTACAGATAAAGTCAACATACATAAAGGCACCAGGCAAGGATGCCCTCTTTCTCCCCTCTTGTTTATATTAACTTTGGAGGTGCTTCTTCATGTCATAAGAAATACTCCAGGTATTCAAGGCCTACAAAGCAAAGGAGAAGTTTATAAGGTACAAGCCTTTGCAGACGATTTGTTGGTAATTATGGAGAATCCTCAGACATCCTCTCTAGAACTCCTAAAGACTTTGGAGGCCTACTCTAAAATCTCTGGATTAAAGGTAAACAGAGAAAAAACATTGTTGCTTACCAAAAATATGACTTCATCCATGATTGAAAAACTGGTAAACCAATCGGGTTTTCAACATGCTAGTAAGGTAAAATACCTGGGTATCACTGTATCTAACCGCTGTAACTCTTTATATAAAGATAACTATGTTAATGCTATAAAAACAATCAAAGCTGACTTGGAAATTTGGTCAAGACTCCAGCTATCTTTAATGGGCAGAATTGCAGCAGTTAAAATGAATGTTCTACCTAAACTGCTTTTCTTATTTCAATCTTTACCTATATTACCTAATTTTAAGATCATTACAGACCTGGAAAAAAGTATACGTATATTTATATGGCAAAAGAAAAAAGCAAGGATTAAAAATGTTTATTTACAGGATAGAACCAAAACTGGTGGTTTTGCCCTGCCCAATCTAGTGTTATATTACAAGGCTGCTGCCATGACTTGGATTAAAGACTGGATTTTGATGACAAATAAAAGAATATTGCAGCTTGAGGGTTATGGCCTAGACGAGGGTTGGCATCATTATATGTGGTATAAGGGTAATATACCTACCCTCTTTAAAAAGCACTGGATAAGGAATGCCTTAGTTAAAATATGGTTATCGATTAAAAAACAATTCTACTTCAAAGCACCATTGTGGCTATCTCCGCCGGGAGCGGTCATTAGCTCCCCTACAAGTGAAATCCCAAAAGTTTTAACTTATAGACACCTTCTGAACACTGACCTTTCATTGAAACCACTAGGGAAATTAGTATCAGAAGGCTATAATTTAGACTGGTGGAAGTATCAACAAATATACTCACACTTTAAAGATCTTACTAAAGAGGGGGGGGGTTTACGACTATTGATACGTCACTTGACAAAATACTATCCTCTGGCGACTCCAAGCTTCTTAGTAAATTCTATAGTATTTTGTTAAATGAGAAAATGGTTGATACACTGGTCAAAGATACTATGATAAGATGAGCAGAAAACTTCGGTTACTCTATTTATCTAAATAAATGGGACTCTCTGTGGAATACAGTCAAAATCTTTAAATCTATTTCTTTTAAGGAAAATTGCTATAAGATGTTCTATAGATGGCATCTCTCACCACACCGATTATCTAAGATGTACAATTGCTCACCTAAATGTTGGAAATGTAAATATGATTGTGGTTCCTTTTACCATATGTGGTGGACATGTAAAGAGGCAAAGGCATATTGGAAAATGGTAAAACTATTTCTAGAAAGATATTTGAAAATTAAGATAGAGCTTAGTCCAGAACTTTTCTTATTAAATATAGTAGACATAAATATTTCATATGATCAGAGATATGTACTTCACCATGTAATTGTTGCTGCAAGGATACTGTATGCGAAATTCTGGAAACAACCTAACGTGCCAACAGAGAAGAATCTCTACGAAAAGATAAGAGAATGCATCGAAATCGACAGACTTCCCGGTTATTTAAAGGGAGACTACGATGAGATCTCTCGGAAAAGATGGCAAGAAGTAACAAACCTATTAGTACTGTGATAATATTTGGCAATCTATTAATATGTTAAATCACTACTTTTATTTTGCTTGACATATTCAATGTAAATTTTTAAGGAAAACTGTACCCCCTTTTTCCCATACCCCTTCCCTTTGTTCCCTCCTTAAAAACCCAATAAAATTATTCAATAAAAATAAAAAATAAAAAGTATAACTGATTGGACTGCAGGTTTACCCTTCCACACCACTGCTTGTTCTCCTACCTTCCTCAACCAAAGCCAGCTGCCCCACTTCCCTGGAGGGAGAGACAACAGGCAGTCCAGAAAAGTTTTTTTTCAAAACTGGTATAGTGCTAGATCAGTGTCGTAGACAGGGCATAAAATAGATTGGACTACAAAGTCACCATCTTTGAGGGTTGCCTCGTCTTTCTCCTCCCTCCTTGGTCTTAATGATGTAGACAGAGATGTCATGAAGCCTTGTGCAAGTTTCAAACTTTTATTAACAGCAACTACATTAACGCCTTGGTCTTCAATGGCACACTCACCCCTCTTGGGGATCAATGGCTCTGCCTCCGACCAAAACTCAGCAACCTGCCCAGGTGTTAGACTGGGCTCAACTGTCCACCGCCAAACCAGTAAGTCTCTATCAACAGAACGGCCCGGGTCCACTGCAAATTCGGCAAGACATAGAAGGGCTCTCACCCAAAATTCCCATTGCTGTATTGCTGGGTTCCTCTATTTTGTTGTCTCGGCTGAGTTCCTCTCCTTCTTGGCTCCATGGATACTCCACCATCTCTCCTCCAGAGCCCTCTGCTGTTCATGACAGCAGGCCTTGCACATGAAGTATTCCCGCACCTCTCTCCTCTGCTCCCTATCTGCCATCTGCCCCCAAAATGGAGCCTTCCTTGCCTTTTTTCCTGCCACTCCCATTCTGCCACTTCTCGCGGGAGTTCAAAAGTTACCCACTCCCCCGTCCAGGGATCCTCCTTTACACTCTCTACTATCATCTCCTTCACTTCCCCCTCTATTACATCCCAGCTTCCCAGTTCCATTGCCTGGTCTCTACTTCTCATTTCCCCCACCTCTGGGTTCTGCAACCCCACACTTCTTTATTCAGTTCCCCTTTAGCTCCCTTCCCTCCTGTCCAGGCTGGACTTCTGCATTCTCCTGCCTGGCTGTCTTTCTTGGAAAGGAGGGTGCACTTTCCTTCTCATACCATTGCATCTGAATACTTGACAGATCCACAAACACAATTTACTCCAACACAGTAAAGAACACATTCAAAATAAATCGTGTTCAAAACTGAGTTGAAACAATTAGGCCTTTAGCAAAAAAAACAAAAAACTTTCCAAATAAAACAATCCCTAATTCCTGGCCAAAAGATTGTGTGCTCAATTGTATGTCATGTAAATGGATAGTTTTTAATTGATTTCAAGCATGCTCAACCCAATGCTCAGGAGTATTTTGACATGTAGCCCCACCCATGTTGCTTGCAGTAGCTTCCAAATACATGAATACATGCGAGAATTTGCATCTGAACTTTTCTTTCTTTTTCCTTTTCTCTCCCTGCATATGATTATGGATAGGCACACACTCCACTTTTGTAAAGAAGAGACATGTGCAGCAGCCTATAAATGGCTGAAAAATCTTGCTGTGGCGTAGCTTTAATAATGCAGTTCCATCAGCAGTCATCTGCAAGCCTCAAGGACTGCTTTGCAAACCAGCTGAAGCAGGATTTCTTTAGCAATCCCTTCCTACCACCTCAGGATATTGTTTGTTTAAAGCTTTGATGTCCTCCTCCAAGTATGAGTTGCCATGTTGGTAGAGCATAAAGGCTGGATGCCTTCTGATAGGCATCATAGATAGGGATAGGTTTGAAGAGTCGTAATGGAAATACAATCACAATAAATAATTGGAGCAGTCCCAAGACTCTCCGGAACTGCCAGCCCCTGCCCCACACCATCACAAGCACCACATTCAAAACCCGGTCCCAAAATTCCATTCCGTTCCTGAGATATCGGGAGAAATACATTCACTGCCATTTCTGCGGGCTTGAGGCATTGCTAGGTGAAAACGGGAGCTTGGGTGGTTGGGAAAGACCATTCTGTATCTAAATTGCCAGTTTCCACTGATACAAGATAACCACGGCAGTTCATTTCCGTGGAGAGTCCATAAAACAGCAGGGGTGCTAAAGGATTAACTGCCTATACCCTAGCTGTGCGTTTTAACCAATCAGCGCACCCCTCATCCGTCAATATCTCGTTAATTACGAGGCCAGAAGGGGGCGCTTAACAAGAACAGATTGCGATAGATTAAACTGGTAGACCACTACAACGAATTTGTTCCATAGTCTCTGGACTGCGAGAATTCGAAACTCCCAACTGGCCCGAGTTCCAGAGAGCCGGCTAAGGTCTAGCGATGCCAGCAGCATAGATTTACCCTTCCCTGACCGCTTCACAGTTCCACAGACCCGGTTTGAGGCAGCTGCTAGCACCGGTCAAATTCCCCTTCCCTTGCCGTGTCTCAGTTCCAGGAGAATTCTGTCTTTGGTCGGTAATGATGTTTTTTCTAGCAGTAGACCACCCCGCATTTCCAAATTGAATGAATAGGGCCACTCTCTTTTGCAGAAACCTTTGGAAACTTATTCCTTCCTTTCCAAAGGTTTCCACCAAGAGATAGCCAAGGTCCCTTACTGGCAAATTTAGTCAACCCTTTCCTGGCCAGATTGGATCCTATTCTCTGAACATTTAAGGCAGCCAGATACACAATTCAGGAAATCCTCCTGAACTGATGGTTTATTTCCACCGTGCTCATGGCTCATGGGGTAACGGTCATGAATAGCCATCTCTAAACCCCAGGCACTTCCCTTTACACCTAAAGCTACCTCCAACGTCTCTCTGTCTATATGGACTCCGGGTTTTGACCCCAGCTAGCCCCCCCCTCTCCCCCTCTGCCCTACTCTCTCTCTCTCTCTCTCTCTCTCTCTCTCTCTCTCTCTCTCTCTCTCTCTCTCTCTCTCTCTCTCTTCCCTTAACCCACTTCCCCTGGGTGTGCTTAAAACGTGTTCCTACACTGCTCTACCTTTCCTGGACCTAGTCCATCTTGGGCAAGGCATGGCAGAAGGGAGATGACCACATGGCAGGAAGGCTGAATCTTCAGGATGGACTCCATTTCTCTGCAAGGACTTCAGCACATCTCACTCCAGAATGTACTATGGATTAATCCCAGCCTGGAGGCGGCTCATTGTCTCATTTCCACATCCACCAGGAACTGTGTCTGGCAGTTGGGACTCCCCCTATTGACTTTCCAGCTCCCCATTGTGACTTCTCAGCTCGCCCATTGACCTGCTAATTACCCAAAGATTACACAAGCCCTTGGACAATGCCCAGTCCCTTCCTTCCCATTATCACCTCCATGATGGCTCTTTAAAGGACAGATATGGCTCGACCACACCTTTGCAGGTATCCGGATCCAGGACAACAGGAACGCCCAGGACCTCCCTTGGGCAGGCCCCCAGACTGCTTCCATTGGACATTCCCGAAGACCACCCCCTTTGCCCACCCCGGGAAGGCGCGCACCTTGAGAGAGGGAGAGGGAAAGGTATAAAATGCTATCCATTGTTGTCTTTGGCGCGGAACATTCTCACAGTGTCCTGGTGGGGTGTTCGCCTGCTGTCTTTTATTGGGCTCAATAAAACCAGTATTTTCCCCCGGATCTCTCTCCTGTTGGACTCTTTATTGGGAACCCTGAGGCCCAGCAGCACCTAGCAGGATTAGCCTTGCTAGAAACTCAACAGGTTTGTGGGGGCAATGATCACAGCCAAGTGATAGAGGTGACTTAGTTGTACCAATCCAGTTGTACTTGAGGTTTCAGGGCCAGGGTGGATGTGAATAAGCAATCTTGCTGCTCCTTCTTGCTCTGCTTTGCTCATATAAGGGATGTTTGCGTTCACACACGCGTGTGTGCTTTTTATATCAAAGAGGGAGCTGAAGTTCTGCTACATGTCTTACTTTGTGATCTTCCTCCTCCATTTGTTTGTAATCCCCCCTTCTGCCAACTCCCCTGGTACTGGAGCTGGCCTAGGGAGAAAGGTTAGGGGGAGTAAAAGGGAGGGGGGAATAAGGGTAGGAATAACAGGGGCAGGTCCCTATATTTTCATGTCCCATTGTACCTCCAAATCAGACATCTGCCCACACCCTTATTTTATATGTGAATAAAGGCAAAAACATGAAAATCAAACAGAATTGTCTTCTCGTCAGTCACAAAAAGTAAATATGATCAGACTAGCCTCTGTTGTAAATCAACAGTGGGCCTGGATACAGACTGTTCTTCTCAATAGCCAACTCCGTCTCTTGCCACAAAAATGAAAATAAAAATAAATTTTTAAGCACTCTTTTAGCATATCTCTGATTGGACAAGTTTATTACTTCATAAGCTTTCCAGTGATATGTCACTGAGGCCATTATTCTCTCGATGCTCTAAGAAAGGGTTCCCAAGCTGGGGTCAGGACTCCCAATGGCTCTGCTTAGGGTTTTCATGGGATGGTGGTGACATGGTTATTTTCAGGTGCAATTGTTTTTTATATTTATTAGATTAAATATGGTATACACCAGTGATGGCAAATCTTTTAGAGACCAAATGCAATTCAAAACCCAGTTATTTTACGCAAAGCGCCAATACGGCAATTTAACCAGATTACAGTGGTACCCGGGGTTACAAATACTTCAGGTGCTACCCTTTAGGGAAACAAGGATTGAAGAGCGGGCTTTTGAATTTCCCATGGCCACAGCAACCTTGCTGTGGCCGCAGAAAGTTTAAAAAAAGTTATTCGATCCTTGCTTTCCCGAAGGGTAGCATGGGGTGCTACACTTCAAGAAAGTGAGGATTGAGGAGTAGGCTTTTGAATTTCCCGAGACCACAGTGAGGGTGCTGTGGCCATGGGAAATTCAAAAACCTGCTCTTCGATCCTCGCTTTCCTGAAGGGTAGCACCCTTTGGGAAAGCGAGGAGCAAAGAGCAGGCTTTTGAATTTCCCATGGCCACAGCACCCTCACTGTGGCTGTGGGAAATTCAAAAACATGCTCTTCGGTCCTTGCTTTCCCAAAAAGTAGCAACCCATCCACCTCTCTGCCCTGGGCAGAGGGGCGGATGGGGTGCTACGCTGTTGGGAAAGCCAGAGGGAAGCAGCAGCTTGTGGGCTGGTTCAGAACCCCAGTATACTCTTCTGCCACACCACTCTGGGCACCCCAAAAGCAGCATGGCTGGAGAGTAAACTGGGGCTACGAAGGAGCCCACAAGCCACTGCCTCTCCTTCACCCGGTTCTCTGCATGGAGCACAATGGTGTGCTCTGAGTGGAGGGGGATTTATCATGGCTGTGAAGGGGCAATGTCACATGCCCACAGAAAGGACTCCATCTGCCACCTTTGGCACCCATGCCTTAGATTTGCCAATACTGGTATACACAATAGTGTTTTATTTTAATCTTCTTGGATACTGACAGATAATCTTAATCTCAACTGGAATTACAGGCAAGCTAGATTTAGCTATTTCTGTACCCTTTTGGGTGGATTTTCCTTTTATACATACACACCCCTTGTAGCCCCTCTGAAAGAGCTGCTTTTGCTCATTTTTCTCAGCTCCTCCACATCCTCCTTTGGAGGACTGATGACAGCCCTTTTTGAACAGGAGATTCAGCCTGGCTCAAGGAAGCCTGAATGCAGTGAGCTCATGGTGCCCACCAGGAATGCTAACACCCAAGATGGTGGTAGGATTGGAAAGTTGTTGCCGCTACACTAGTGTGCCCTTCACTCCACTGAGTCTCCAGTTCTTCTGGGGGTGGTGACTCAGTGCAATGAAGGGAGAGGTGACATGGGTGTGAAGATGTCTCTGGGACGCACCTGAGTGATGGAGAAGGAAGGCAAGAGGGGCAAAAATACGAGGGAGGAGAACCAGGGAGGGGCTGGACCACAGGGTGGGGCCTATAGGTGAGGTGCTTATTTCACTCTTTGTGGAGGGTTCTTCACTGAGGGGGCTTTTGGGAGACATGGAGAGAATCATTTTCACTCACCCCCCCAAAAAAGTAAATTAACATGTATCTACAGTTTGTTGCATATTTAAAACAACAAAAACAAATTACAGTATGCATTGTTACATTAATATTACTATATTAGTGTGAGAGGCCCTTCTCTCCATCCTGCCACCCTTCCAGGTACGTCTTGTGGGAACCCATGAAAGGGCCTTCTCAGCTGCTGCACCCAGACTCTGGAACACCCTCCCACTAGAGGCCAGGACTGCCTCTTCTCTGTTTTTTTTTCCTTCTGGAAAGAGGCAAAGACATTTCTCTTCAGGCAAGCTTTCCCTGAATGATGGTCTACCTATTACGTCACGTGTCTTTTATATGAATCTACAGGATCACATAGACTTTGTGTTTATAACTACGTATAACCTTATGGGTTTATACTGACACTATGTTTTCAATGTTAGTTTCCATCACTCATAACTTTACATGGAACTTTACTCCCCTCTAACTGCTCGCGTTCTCTTGTAGCTTTAATGTAATGTTGTCTATTAATGTTGTCCCTCAAATTCTTGTTCTCAATACTTGAACATGTCTTAATTCTACTGGACTGTATATTATCCCTCATTCTGTAAGCTGCCTTGGGTTCTTTTTCCAAGGAGAAAGGTGGGTTAAAATACTCTAAAATAATAAATAATAATTATTATTATATTCTGAAAAAATCTGGTTTGACGTGTGATTATTTTACCTCATTTAAATGTCATTTTATGCAAATATGGTGGGGTGGGATCCACAGGTTACATAGCTATTAAAAATAGAGGTTGCGACTTGAAAAAAGTCGGGGACCACTTCTCTAAGATAATGTATGGGCTCCCAAAACATGTTATGGTGTAACACCCTGCTGTGCCCAGTATGCCATCCCATTAAATAATCTGATCCTTTGAATGAGGTAGGGCATAAAACACACACTGCATCTCACTGAAGCAGCGGGGCATAGTATCCTGAATATTACTCAGGGATACTTGAGTTTAGATCCTGCTTGGCCATGAAACTCACTGG
Organism: Phrynocephalus guinanensis; assembly: GCA_037367245.1. Taxonomy (NCBI): domain Eukaryota; kingdom Metazoa; phylum Chordata; class Lepidosauria; order Squamata; family Agamidae; genus Phrynocephalus; species Phrynocephalus guinanensis. Next base: position 1,129,178 of record CM074738.1, read on the forward strand.
GTAGACTACCTCACAAGGTTATTGTGAGGACAAAATACAGAGGAGGCCTTAAGCACAGGAGCACAAAGGTGGAGTTTGCATGTAGCAAATTAAGGAACAATATGCCCAGTACAATAGCCAAACATGCTAATTTCAGCAAAGACACTGGAAAGCTGCTGGTGTTATGAGTTAAGACACATACCACACGGTGGGAGAGGAGAGGAAAGAAGATAAAATGTGGAAGGTTGGCCAATTAAAAGACAAAGAGTAATTTAGGTAGTGTTTACCGAACTGACGCTGTTTTCACATGCATGGTTTATCATATAATCTTTTAAGGGGAGTCATGGGAAAGAGGAGTAATAGCTTAGGCGCTTCCCACCTGGTTCTTCCTACCTTAGGAAAGAACCAGAGGAGGTTGTGCTGAGAAGCAAGATGGAAATTGTGACTGCAGAGGAGATCAGGAATGAAGAAGGACAAACCAGGAACCCAGATTCTGAAGAACTAAAATAACAGCCAACTTTCCACAGAGGCAACCAGAGATCCCAAAGGCAAGGGGGTCCCAGGGGAAAGTGCAAGGATGAATGAGTGGAGTGGAGACAGCAGATGTTGAATTGCATCCAGCAGTGGGAAACTTGGTAGGGTTGGAGGGGGGCTGCAATACATTCCACAGGCTTTATGGCTGTAGGTTCTAACAACTGCAGCAAGGCCACAACTGGTGAACTGCTCAATGTCCAAACCACAGAGCAGAGCTTCCTTGGCCTGGGACTGGACCATCACAGGCTGTCTCAGTCCAAGAACAGCATTGTGGGTCAGCCAGGTAATGAAGAAGTGGGTAGTGACTAAAAGGGATAGGATAGTAATCATGGGGGACTTCAATTATCCCCACATTGACTGGGCCAATGCGAGCTCCGGGCAAGAAAGAGAAACTGGGTTTCTCGACTTGCTGAATGACTGTGCCTTAGAGCAACTTGTCACGGAGCCCACCCGAGAACAGGCAACTCTGGATCTAATATTGTGTGATACTCAGGACCTGGTCAGAGGTGTGAATGTCACTGAGCCTCTGGGGAACAGTGACCATGCTGCTATTACCTTTGCCATGCATGTTGGAGGAAGAGTGTCAACCAAATCAGACATAAAAACCCTTGATTTTCGAAGGGCAAACTTCCCTCAGATGAGGAAACTAGTTAGAGAGAAACTGAAGGGGAAGGTTAGAAGAATCCAATCTCTTCAGAGTGCATGGAGACTGTTTAAAACAACAATAATAGAGGCCCAGCACAAGTGCATACCACAAAGAAAGAAGAGCTCATTTAAGTCCAAGAGGACACCGGCATGGTTAACGAGTGGAGTTAGAGAGGCTCTAAAGCGCAAGGAGAGGTCCTTCTGTAAATGGAAATCCTCCCCAAATGAGGAAAATAAAAAGGATCACAAACTCTGGCAAAAGAAATGTAAGAAGATGATAAGGGAGGCAAAGAAAGACTTTGAGGAACGAATGGCTAGCAATATAAAGGGTAATAATAAAAGCTTCTTTAAAGATGTTAGAAGTAGAAAACCTGCCAGAGAACCAGTTGGCCCTCTGGATGGTGAGGGAGGAAAGGGTAGGTTAAGGAAGACTTGGACATTGCAGAGAAATTGAATGAGTTCTTTGCGTCTGTCTTCACGACAGAGGACCTTGAGCGGATTCCGCTGCCTGAGCCGCCCCTCTTGACTAAAGAATTAAATCAAATACAGGTTAAAAGAGAGGAGGTATTAGGACTAATTGATAAATTGAGGATTAACAAGTCACCTGGCCCAGATGGCATCCACCCAAGGGTTATTAGGGAACTGAGAAATGAAATTGCAGATCTCTTAACGGTTATATGCAACTTGTCTCTTAAAACGGCCACAGTGCCGGAGGACTGGAGGATAGCAGATGTCACACCAATTTTTAAAAAAGGAAGGAGGGGGGCCCCCAGGAAACTACAGGCTGGTTAGCCTTACATCTGTCCCAGGGAAGATGGTGGAAAGCCTCATCCAAGAGAAAATCTTAAAACACATAAAAGAACAAACCTTGCTGAGAGAAAATCAGCATGGCTTCTGTAAGGGTAAATCTTGTCTGACAAACCTCTTAGAATTTTTTTAAAAGGTCAACAGGCACGTGGATTTGGGTGAACCGGTTGATATAGTCTATCTGGATTTTCAAAAGGCTTTTGACACAGTCCCTCACCAAAGGCTGCTGAGAAAATTGCACAGTCAGGGGATAAGAGGGCAGGTCCTCTTATGGATTGAGAACTGGTTGAGATCCCGGAAACAAAGAGTAGGTGTCAATGGGAAATTTTCACAATGGAGAGAAGTGAAAAGCGGTGTGCCCCAGGGCTCTGTCCTGGGACCGGTGCTTTTCAATCTGTTCATAAATGACCTGGAGACAGGGATAAACAGTGACGTGGCCAAGTTTGCCGATGACACAAAACTTTTCCGTGTGGTAAAAACCAGCGAAGATTGTGAAGAGCTCCAGAAGGATCTCTCCAAACTGGGGGAATGGGCTGAGAAATGGCAAATGCGTTTTAATGTAACCAAATGTAAAGTAATGCATATTGGGGCAAAAAATCCAAACTTCATCTATCAACTCATGGGCTCTGAGTTATCCATGACGGATCAGGAAAGAGATCTTGGTGTGTTGGTGGACAGCTCCATGAAGGTGTCTCCCCAATGTGTGGCAGCGGTGAAGAAGGCCAATTCGATGCTAGGGATTATCAAAAAGGGGATTGAAAATAAAACAGCCATTGTGTACAATTCTGGTCACCGCATCTCAAGAAAGACATAGTGGAACTGGAAAAGGTGCAGAAGAGAGCGACTAAAATGATTACTGGGCTGGGGCACCTCCCTTATGAAGAAAGGCCAAAACATTTGGGCCTCTTTAGTCTGGAAAAAAGGCGATTGAGGGGGGATATGATTGAGACATACAAAATAATGCAGGGTATGAGTAAAGTGGATAGAGGGAAGCTCTTCTCCCTCTCCCAAAATACCAGAACTAGGGGACATACACTCAAATTGAGGGCTGGGAGAGTAAGAACTGACAAAAGAAAATATTTTTTCACCCAGCGTGTTGTAAGTCTATGGAACTCCCTGCCACACAATGTGGTGATGGCATCTGACCTGGATGCCTTCAAAAGGGGATTGGACAGATTCCTGGAGGAAAAGTCCATCACAGGTTACAAACCATGATGGAGATGTGTAACCTCCAGGGTTTAAACCAGGGTACTTCAAGGGCCAGATGCAGGAGAGTGGTATCAGGAGACAGATATCTAGTCTCATGCACTCCCAAACACATCTGGTGGGGCCGCTGTGAGATACAGGAAGCTGGACTAGATGGGCCTTTGGCCTGATCCAGCATGGCTCTTCTTATGTTCTTATGTTCTTATGTTCTTATGTAGTCTTAACAAGCTTTCCTGCCAGCATCTGCTAGCAGGATGCTCCCAACTGTTCCTCAAGAAGGTTGTTAAACTGCTCACTTCAGTCACACTCAGTGCCAGACGGTTATGGAGCTGGTGCAGGTACCCTTGACATGGGATGAGTGCTGTTGTCAGGTGTGTGACATAATCACTTCATGCTTTATGCCACAGTTCTGGAAGTGAAGGAACATTGCCATTAGCTTGGCTCTGAAGTCAGCTTCCTCTCTGTTACAGGACGTATGGGTGGAGGAAATGAGATCTTCTTGCTTGCTACCTGGGAGGTCTGGCATATGGGGTGGGGTGGGGAGGAGGAAGAGACATGTGAGTTTCATGGGTCACCAGGAGGGAGAGTACTCATGTTCACCAACTAAGAAACAACAGTCCCTGGAAGACTAGATGAGTTTGTTAACTTTATATCTTTTGAGAACATACATCAAACTCACCCATAGAGTCTATGCAGGTGCATCAGATTCCCCATGAGATTCAAGTTCCCTTCTGTTGCTTTCCACAATATGTTCCCATGCAATGAACCAGTAGAGTTTGCTACTGTCCATATGTATCTGTGGCTCCCCTTGTTGTGTGTCTTCTTGACCTCTCAGATCTTGGCAAAACGATATGCCGAATGCCAACTGGAAACACCCTAAAAAGAATTGAAGGACACTGCCTTTACAGGAACTCAATTCCTTTTGTCTCTCCTGTTCCATCCTGTGAACTCCCGGGAAGTGTCCCTTGGTGCGACGCTTAGAAATCTCTGCTGTAAGTTCAGGGGAGAATTCCACACACTTCACCAAACTACAAATCCCAGAACTTCCAGAATGTAGCTGCAGAGATGGAAATGGAGCCAGACTGCTAGAATGGTCTAATGTCAAGCTACCTCCTGGGTCTCTCTGTTGCATCTCCAAGACCATGAAACCTAGACCACTCAAACTTGATACAGATAGTACCAAATGGTTTTTGGGGGGAAATATCAAGTTCATTGAATTCTGCCTATAGCTTGCAGTATTATCTTTAGTCATTAGGTGGAAGGCCCCTAAAGGCTATTCTGCATCAAAGCCTGGCATATTTATTTCTCCAGATGACCTCTGGGCACCTAAATGAGGTGCTTCCCTCTTCAAGCACCTAAACTCTTGTGCAGTTCCTAGTTGTGCTCCAGAGGGGAAGAGGGGAGATGTTCCCTGCTTAATGAAAGAGAAGAGAACAAGCAAGGGAAATCCAGACTGAGGAGAGATGTGGTAGCCCAGCGAGAGAGATAAAAAGGTTGAGTGGGACAATAGAGAAAGGAGAATGAGCAAGAGTGAGAGCACAGTAGGGTGGGATAGAGTGGTGGGCGGGGAGAGGTCTAAGCTGCACAGCGCCTGCATTTCTGGCTCATATGCATTACATGTCTTCTCCTTCCTCCCTTTCTGTATGCTGTGTTTATGCAACTGAGAATGAGGAGCATAATGGGATTTGGGGTTACATCCCATAGCAGGGGGAATGCCTGAGCACTGGAAGGCCTTGGGGTGGCACAGCCAGCAGTGCTATGCCTGAAGGCAGGCATCATGGTGGTTTAGCTTCGGTCCTGGCATACTGTGAGTATAGAAGGTTTTTCATTAAGCTGGCAGAACACACTGCTCATAAGAAAACAGATTCTTTAAAAAGGTTTTCCCTTGGAACTCTCTCCTACTTGAATCAGAGGGTCATCAGATGTGTGTTCTCCTGCACAGATTAATGGGGTGTGCCTCCCCAACCAATTAAGTCTAATCCTATAGGGCAGGGCTGTCCAACTTTGAACAGGCCGAGGTCTATTTTTTCCAACCTAAAGTGCCTGAGAGCTACTACACTAATACCTCTACTTACGAATTTTATCCATTCCAAGCACATGCTCATAGCCCTTGAACTGCCCGCATTGCTAAGACAGTGGGCTGGCAGACCCAGAACTTTGCTGGGCCAGTAGTGATCCTTGGGATGGGGAAAGGAGGGGTGGAGAACTTATCCCCTCACATTTTTTATTGATGCCTCGTGGGCTAATTTTGAACCCTTCGCGGACTACCAGTAGCCCGCGGTCTACCTGTTGGACAGTACTGCTATAGGGGTTCCTGGATTTTCTTAATCCTTCACTCTGGTTCTGAAACTAGTGAGAACTGAAGACAGATTTCCAGGACACAATTGCTCTGCAAATAATTGGGAGAGAATATCATAAAGAATTGTTCCAGCAGTCAAAAGGAATCACTGGTGTTTCTGGCTGCTTGTTAGTTCCCTTCATGTCTTTGTTTTTCCAAAACCAATGAAACTGCAGATTCTCCAGGAATGCATGAAATCTAAAGACATTACATCATGCAAGGAACCCTCTGAGAGCATATCCAGCCAGAGCTGAATTTTTTTGTGCTATGGAGATAAGGAGCACCTGACTTTCATAAAATGTCTGCACAGAGATGCTGCAGCATGACTTTTAGTACAAATAAGTTACATCTGGAGTGAGCTAATATCATTCCTGAACCTAGTGTCCTATAGCCCCACTGCAGCCAGCCAATTCCCTTCCTGTCTGCGGTCATCTGTACATTCATGCAGAAGGCTATGCTCCAGGAGAAACATTATTAGACTTATAATTATTATATATGCTCAAAAAGATTAACACCATTGCCTCTTTGAAAACTGGTCAAGCAGAGTTGCCTGGATTCCTCAGCCACCAGCATTCCTTCCAATGGCAGGCAACCTGGCATGCTCCAAGTACTCCCAACTCCTATAAGCCCCAGGCAGCAAGTCCAGTAGTTAGGGTGTATGGGGTAAACTCTGAAACATACTACGAGGCAGTGGCTGCCTAGCTCTGCTCTGCTCTGAGCCCTGTTAAACAGGCTTCACTTGTGTCCATTTAGATGTATAAATCCCCTGCACAGGCAGCCAACTGAAAAATGGTTTAAGGGAGGAATTACCAAACAATGCACAAGTGTTAGGAAAGCCAATTCCAGTGATGCTGACCCACAGTTCTCTTCCTGAGTCTACAAACAGCACTGCAGGGCTCATCACAGGGCAACATGTGCTTCATGTCCAAGGTCTACAGCAAAAGAAGAGAGATGACATCGGCATCTATAGATGCAGAACTGCAAAGGCTTGAGTTACGCAGCAGTCTCCATCAGATATAGTCCAAAGATTTCTGCAAGTGCAGATGTGCAGCACCAAGATGGTGGGTCCTTAAAGAAGCAAAGGTTCTCTTTTTGCAGTTTAAGGTGCTTTGTCATCCAAGATTCCTCCCCAGTAGACTACCAGAAGGGAGGAGTGACACTTACCCCTTTTTTAAAGGAACCCAACATCCCCTCTAACTGCCCCCACCTATCTAATCCAGAGTCTATCTGGCCTGCAGCAAAACTTGGCTGGAACTGGAAAGGTATCCTCTTAGCCTTCTTTGATACCATGGCAGGGAGAGAGCAAAGGCAGCAGGGCAAGGAAGAACTGCCACCCCTCGAGACACTGGCAAGGTCCCCCCCCCCAAGTTTGTCTGTTTCAGCAAACAGAAAAGGTAGCAATGGAAATCTGGGAGGGAAAAGTGGTTATTATTTATTTAATAATTCACTGGGGTCGCTTTTACACGACCCCTACGTTCCGCTGGCCACTTAAATTCGGACCAGAGATCTTGGGGGTTTGTCGCTCTTCCTGCGTTCCCACCCCTCCACACTCCCTTGCTCCCGTCTGCATGAGGGGAGGGAGAAAAGAATGCAGGCTCACCTCCCTCTGCAGATGGAAGCCGCCCGAGCCCCGTCGTTTTCATGATTCCTGTCTCTTAAAGGGGCGGCGGGGACAAAAAAACAAACACAAGGCGAGGAGAGCCAGTCGCTCACTGCTTTACATCCGCATCAGAAATTTTTCAGCTCTGGAGACCAGGTACTTGAAAAGTGTGCTGGAACGCGCTTAGGTGGGCGAGGTCTTACTTAATTTTTTTTAAAATCCGGAACTGGTGGGAAAACATTTTTAAGCTCCGGATCTGGGAGCCCTTTGCGTTGGATTTTAGGGGTCGTGTAAAAGCGCCCTGAATTTCTTCATGGCTCCCATTAGTGCCATAGGCGTGAGCGGTCTTACTAATATAAAGCATAAAACAGATAACTTTAAAAGCATTAAAAACCACTGCAAAAGCAATACAAGGGGAGATGGCACAAGCAGACACATAAAAACAAATCTTAAAAACCAATTGGATCGAGGGGGGGAAATAAATACTCAGCCGGGGTCTATGTGGCATGCCTCCCTGTAGAGCAGTGGTTCCCAACCTGGGGGTCGAACAACCAGTTCACAGGGGGGGGGGTCGCCATGAGCCAGTGAAGAAAAAGGCACAAATGGCTTGGGTCTGGAAGAGGATGGGGAGGAAGGGGGGGATGAGTGAGTTACAGCTTGATATGTTGGAGGGGATGTCAGTCAATGGCACCGGAGGCTACGATTGGCTGAGTGTGCCTATAGAAGGAAATTCTCTATGGCACCTGTGGCATAGTGGCCTGCCAAAGGGGTCTTGTGGCCTCTTCCAAGCAGGGCAAGGGGTCACCACAACATGAGGAACTGTATTAAAGGTTCGTGGCATTAGGAGGGTTGAGAACCACTGCTGTACAGCATGCTTTTTAACTGCCTCCTAAGTGTAAACAGGAAGGGGACCAGCCAGAGCTCCTCCAAAAGCTGGTTCCATAGAACAGGAGCCACTGCGAAGGAGGCCCTACCTCTTAAGAACATAGGAACATAAGAAGAGTCAAGATGGATAAGGCCAAAGGCCCATCAAGGTTGTAGAAAGCAAATGGCTTTGGAGGAAAAGGGGGACAATGCAGCCCTAACAGCTTTGGGAATCTAATGGATGTTCAGTGTGAAGATCCCTCTGGCAGCCATGCTCAAGGAAGAGGATTGGGAATGTGGCAGATGTCCCCTTGATGTCCCTAATCAGTAGCCTGGCTTGCCCAAGCATGCCCACTCGTTGCCTAGTCCAAATCAAAGTGCCTTCTTTGCACCCACCAACTGTGGAGCCTACATAAGCACCCGCAACAAGAACCTCCCCTCCCCAGGTGGCAGTAGCACAGGAGGGGCTGCCCCATGCCATGGAAAATACAAGAGACAATCATCTTCAGGTAGAGGTTGCTCCTGTGGCACTTGTTTCATACAACAGAAGTGGCAAGAAGAATAAAGAGATGTTTTGCCTGGTTTCCTAATTAAGTCTGCTCATTCTCTAGAAGCCCAAAGCGATGCTGCACATTTGGCATCCACCCAAGAAAACCTGTAAATGCCCACAGCAAGGAAAGAAATGATTCTGCAAACAAAGGCTGGCAGTAGATATTCAACAAATAGAAGAAAAGAAGAAATGTCAGTAGCAAGAAGGGGAGAAAGAGCTGCATTGACCTGTCCAATCAACACTTGCACAGGAGTGTCCATCATCCATCTCACATACACTGTATCCGAATATTACTAAGTCCTAAGGGCAATGAAGACTAAGATGGTTACTTCACGTCCTTCCTCGTTCCGAGATTACGTTCGTTTCGTGATGTTGTTGTTCACGGTCATGTGGTCTTGTCCCGGTTCTGTCCGTGTTTCACAAGTGTGATTGATGGTATCGTGACAACTGTTATTTCATGTCCTTGTTTTGTGACAATTACTGAATTTTCCTGGCTTCATTTACCCTTTTTTTTTTGCCTGAGCTTCTGTTTTTCAATATTCCGAATCTCCGCAACTTTGCCTTTAATGCGTTAAGCGGCAAAACTCCCAGTTTCATGCCTTCTTTCCTCTCTGTGATGCATTGTTTACGCCATTGGGATTGTACTGGAGAATGCAACTTCACACTTCTGCCACTAGATGGAGAATGTGTGTGTTGCGTGACAAGCGTTACATCACGGGTACTTGTCTTAACAAAAACCAAGACAATTCCCGGGGCCAGGGAGATGTATGTCTCATCACGTTCTGTTCCCGGTTCCCGAACTCCCGCCATCACGCAATGGACGTGGAGTAACCTTTTTTCGTACCTGTCCCAAGTGAGCCAGCGAACCACGATGAGAGGGACGTGAAATAACCGTCTTAGTGCAACTACTTTGAAGAAAAAGCAAGAGAATTACAGCCAGACTGCAACTGGCATAATAAGCCCTGTATTGTCCTCCCCTTTCCATGCCTAGATGGTTAAGGCAGGTTTGGAATGAGCCAAGTCTGGCAAGATTGATTTGAGTCCTCCCAGGGGCTCCAGGGTCGAAATTTCCAGGGAGATTTTGTATGTTCTTGGGGCTTCAGCTCTCCTTCTTTTCCTCCTTTGGCTCCTCTTTCTCTCGCCACAGCAACCAGTGCCAAGAATTTTCATTACCGTTTCAGGATTTTTAACTCTCAAAACACTGGAGCACAAGGAGGGCTTTTGCAACTGTTTTGTAGTTGGTCTGGAAAGGCAGAAACACTCTTGCATTTCTAGACACTTTTCTCATAAGCAACTGTACATCCCTTCTCTCTTTTAAAACCTATCTGTTTTCCCCAATATGTTAGCAGCAACTTCATGGGGCTAAGAGTCAGAACAGAGAAACAGGACAATAGTAAAGGATGAACGATCTTCTAGCACTGTTTCCTGAGCTTTAAGGCAGCTGTGTAGGGCTGTTAACCATGAAATAAACAAACAGAAGAGACCTGTCATCACATTTCTCCCTTGTTAATGTCAACTCTGACCCTCCAATTTAATTGCACAATATTTCAACTAATAAAATATACTGACCAGTAGGGGGCTACAGTCTATTAAGCTGTTGTCTTATGTTTTATGTCTGCAAAAAGTCACTTAGTATAAATCCAAGGAAGTACACCCTTTCCGGGAGTTGTATAGATTACAGCCAGAGGCTCAAGATAACAAACAGGGAGTGGTCATCATCACTCTTGGAGAAATGTTTAGCTACAGGCAATCAACTAGTGCATTATTTGCTTCCTAATTTAAAATCTGAAACTGTGTTCAAGTATCTTCCATTCAGGCTTTTTTTTTTTGGCATTGTGACTGGATAGATCACCTCCTGTGGGACAGCATTTCTTAGCATTCCAAACACTGGGATTAATTTTTTTTAAAAAATTAAAATTGGAAGCCTGTTTCCCTCTGAATAGCTATGGAAGATTTGCTTGTAAAAGCTAGAAGCTTCTGGGTATTTGCCTTCTTCACACAAGTGAGCCCAACTTGTACAAGAGCCCATGAAGATCTACAAGGGGAAACCTCCTTTAGGGGAAGGCACCTTGGAATGTTTATCTCATTTCTTTCTTTCTTATGGCACACCAGCTGGTCCTTTGCAGCACCCTAGGATGCAGCATCTGAAGAACTCTTCTTCTATGCTGACCTGTTTGGTGTTTCTTTTGCTGCAGATAGCCCAGCTTAACTGATAACTAGATTTGGAAGAAGCTCTGCTAAGCCCATAGGATGCAGTGTGTGCTATTGCCTGGAGAAAATAAGCTTGCAAAAATATCACAGATGTTCTGCAAGTTAGTTTTCCTAAACCGATAGCAAATTGCCCACCCCTACCCTATTAAATTGTGGGTGTTCGTCCAGATAAAGACAGAGGCCGGCTCTTGACTCTCCTTCTTTGGTAAAGAAGCAGGCAGGAATGGGTGGGCTAAGCATCTCCCGAGACTGAGGTAGGATAAGGAACCTGTACTAGATGGGCCCTTGGCCTGATCCAGCATGGCTCTTCTTATGTTCTTATGTGAGGACATCAAAGGGCAAATGAAGCCATCTTGAGTGCTCCTATAGCCACCACTTTTGATGTAGTTGCTCTGTTTGCACACCTACATTTTCCATCTTTGGGGAATGTGGGGTAGTGGCAGCTGAAACATATGCCCTTTTAGTGCAGACAAGGCTGGGCATCCCAACCTCCACCACTGCCTTCTCAACTGGAGGATCAACAAAACGCAGGGTGAATGCTCCTTGTTATCACCAATCAACAGTAGGTTTGCCAGGAGTACATAGAAAAGCTTCCCCTGCACCATCCAGTGGATGTGGTCCAGAAGGCCCCTTGCAGGCTGGATGAAGACCTCCCAGGATTGGATTAGGTTCTGCTGTTATGCATGCTGTGAGGGTCTCCCATGTTTCTTCTTACCCTCAGCATTGTATATGAACACAGGGTCTTCTCCCAATTACATTGTCATAAAAATGCTTCCCTACATGAACAGGGAATCATGTTTCCCACACGCAAGGGCTCCTCTAGCCCAGTGTTCCCCAACCCCCGGTCCGCGGACCAGTGCCGGTCCGTGGATGAATCGGCACCGGGCCGCCGCAGCGCCACCCCCCGCAATCGCCCCCCCGCCGCCGCCGCAATCGCCCCCGTTCCGCCGCCGCAATCGCCGCCGCCGCCGCAAACCCCCCCGGCCGCAATCGCCCCCGCCCCGCCACTGCAATCGCCCCGCAATCGCCCCCGCCCCGCCGCCGCCGCAATCGCCCCCGTTCCGCCGCCGCCGCCACGACCCCCCCCGCCGCCGCAATCGCCCCGCAATCGCCCCCGCCCCGCCGCCGCCGCCACGACCCCCCCCCCCGCCGCCGCAATCGCCCCGCAATCGCCCCCGCCCTCCGCCGCCGCCATGACCCCCCGCAATCGCCCCCGCCCCACCCCCGCCGCCGCGACCCCCCGCAATCGCCCCCGCCACGCCGCCGCCGCCGCGACCCCCCTCCCCGCCGCAATCGCCCCGCAATCGCCCTCGTCCCGCCGCCGCCGCCGCGACCCCCCCTCTGCCGCAATCCCCCCCCGCAATCGCCCCCGTCCCGCCGCCGCCGCGACCCCCCCCCCCCCCAATCGTCCCCGTCCCGCCGCCGCCACGACCCCCCTGCAATCGCCCCCGTCCCGCCGCCGCCGTGACCCCCGCAATCGTCGCCGCCCCGCCAGAAAGAAAGAAAGTAAGTAACGAGGGAGGGAGGGAGGAAGAAAGAAAGAAAGAAAGAAAGAAAGAAAGAAAGAAAGAAAGAAAGAAAGAAAGAAAGAAAGAAAGAAAGAAGAAAGAAAGGAGGGGGGAAGAATAGGGAAAGAAAGAAAGAAAGAAAGAAAGAAAGAGAAAAAGAAAAAGGGGGAGAAGGAGGAAGGGAGAGAGAGAGAGAAAGAAAAAGAAAGAAGGGAGAAAGGAAGGAAGGAAGGGAGGAAGGAGAGGAAGAGGAAGGAACAAAGAAAGAAAGAAAGAAGGAGGGAGAAGGAGGAAGGGAGGAAGAAAGTAAGTAAGTAAAGGAAGGAGGGAGGGAAAGAAAAAGAAAGGGAGAGAAGGAGTGGGGGAGAGAGAGGAAGAACGAAAGAAGGGGGAGAAAGGAAGAAAAAAGGAAATGAGGAAGAAAGGAAGAAAAAGAAAGGGAGGGAGGGAGGGAAGGAAGGAAGGAAATAAATAAAGAAAGAAAGAAAGAAAGAAAGAAAGAAAGAAAGAAAGAAAGAAAGAGAAAGAAAATGAGGAAGGAAGGAAAGAAAGAAGGGAAGGAAGGAGGTAGAGTGGGAGGGAAGGAAGGAAGGAAAGAGGGAGGGAGAGTGAGAGAAATAAAAAAGAAAGGAGAGGGAGGGAGGGAGAGAAAGAAAGAAAGAAGGGAGAGAAAGAGGAAGGAAGGAAGGAAGGAAGGAAGGAAGGAAGGAAGGAAGGAAGGAAGGAAGGAAGGAGAGTGGGAGGAAAGAAAGAAGGAGGAAGGGAGTGAGAGAAAGAAAGAAAAGAAAGAAGGGAGGGAGGGAGGGAGGGAGGGAGAAAGAAAAGGGAAAGAAAGAAAGAAAGAAAGAAAGAAAGAAAGGAGGGAGGGAGGGAGGCCTCATGTCAAGGAAGGGCAAAGGGTCCCAAGACCTCACGGCGGCTGGGTAGCCCCCGGGGGGAAAAATGCGAGGAAGTAAAAACAGTGTTTCCTTGCAGCGATGCCAAGGACTCATCGCACAACACTGGCTCTTCGGCTTGAGTACGGAGATGAGCACCGCCCCCTAGAGTGGGAAACGACTAGCACGCATGTGCGTCAGCGGCCGGGGGGGGGCATTTACATTTTTTATCTTATTAAATCAAAACAAGTGGGCCAGGGAAAAATTATCAAGCATTTACCGGTCCACGGTGATAAAAAGGTTGGGGAGCACTGCTCTAGCCTTTGCAACTATTGGTCAAAACACATGTGGATTTGCTTTGCAGAATTTGGATGGTCAGAGATCAAGCTGTTGCTCCACAGGCATGCATGGAGTTTTACCACAATCTGTGAAGAGGAACCAGAGCCTCAGTTACTGCACTTTCCTCTTTCTTCTTTGGGGTGGAGGTGGGAGACTAATGCACGGATATTGACTGAGCTTTCAGGTGGCACTTCTTCTTTTCAATCTCAATTCTCCTCACAGACACTTCCCATGCACCCAAGTTGAGAATATATGTACACATTCTTTCTGCGTCTTCCCTTGTTTTCCATTGTACAGGATCCATCTGCTCTTCCCTCCATGTAGAAATACTCAGCCTATGTCTGATAGCAAATGCTGTCACCCCTCCTCCCCACTTAAGAGCTGTTAATCTATTTCAGGGGTCCTCAAAGTTTTTAAACAGCGGGCCGGTCCACCACCCCTCAGACACCACTGGGGGCCGGACCACAGGGGAGGGAGGGGCAAGTGGGGCCACCACCACCCCACGATCAGTGCATCTCCGGCCCCCCCGCAAATGCCTCCTGCTCCTGGTTGTGCCACTGCTGGGATCCCTCTGCTGTGTCTCCTCCTCCTCCTTCTCATACAGTGGCAGCGGCTGGAGCAGCTCTCCTTCCTTCCTTCCTTCCTTCCTTCCTTGCATCGGGAAGGAGGTGGCAACCCAGGGAAGCTCAGGCCCCTCATCACCTTCTAGGCGGCCACTCAGGATGAGGAGCAGCAGCCGCAGCAAGGCTGGCACCAGTGCACTCAGATCCAGCTGTGCGCCCTGGCCATCGTGCCCTTGCTGCGCCCGGGAGGGAAAACTGCCTTTTCTCTTGGCCCAGCCCGGCCGGGCCTGACTTGATGCACCACAAGTGAGGGAGGGAACGAGCAAGGGCTGGGAACTGCCTCAGCAATAGAAGCAGCTGTGGAGGCTGGCTTGCTTGCAAAGCGGGGGGGGGGTGGTGAGGTGGGGGGGGTCTGCAATTGGTCCCAGGGGCTGGATTCAGGACCCTGAGGGGCCCTGATCTACTTGTTCCAGCCAAGCTCCCATGCTTCACATTATAAAAGGATGCCACTGGTTAAGATGTTCCCTGCAAAGAGCTGCTGTCATCAGGAACATAGCACTTGCCATTGTGCTGTCCACGTTGCCCTGCTGCGAGGACTGGCTAGCAACCCCCTCGGAGCCTACCCCTTTCTGCAGCCCTTCTTTCTGCACAGGCCTGTCATCACCACCCTCACCCTCTTTGCAGCAGCTCTCACTTCCTCTTGGGGTTGCATTAAGCGTCTCGGAAAACTGTGGCCTCTCAGCTCTGCCAACCACAAAAGGCAAAATCATGTCTGTACATCTCTTGACTTCTTGTACAGAGCTGGTATATTTCAGTGGGCTGGAACATCTGGCTGGAGAGACAGCGGCTAGAAGTTTGAATCCCCACTCTGCCTTCTGGGAGAGAATCCACCCAGGATTGACTGGGTTAAATGACCTGCCACCTGGTAGGATATGGTGGTGTTCTTAAGCATACAGAGGGTGCCCTTGTTTTTGACACCACATTTGTATTTTCTATGTTCTCCAAAGTTATCATATTGTGCTGACACTGACTAGCAAGTTGGATGGAGCACCTGGCTGCAAATTCAGGGTCTGGGAGTTCGAATCTTCACTGTGCCTGTTGGAAGAGGGGTTAGCCAAGGTCACATGGGAGCATGCATGGCTGACGAGGTTACATGCCTTACTATCGATGTGGCCTTGGGCAAGCTGAACAGCTCTAGAGCACCATCAAAAGGATGCTGTCAAAGTACTTCTCAGCATGTTTTCTTTAGAAAACCTTGGGACAATAGCTGTGAGTTGGAACTAACTTGATGGCATGTAATGGTTAGACGGTATCTTGGAGCTATTCCACCAGGCTACATACAGCATAATGCGCACAGAGAATTGCTCTGTCTGTCTTTCCTCCTGATCCAAGTCCTGCAAGAGACAGCAGGAAAGCTACAGCACGTCCTCAGACAACATCCAATAAAGTTCCCAGATGAAATGTAAGTGAACACACCAAGTCTCCATGAATTTTTTTGTAGGGAAAAATTAATCCACGTACTGTATATTAAGGAAGCCACATACTGGAAATGGGAAAGAGAGCAAGAGTCATGTCTATAGCCATGCAGTTTGGGAACACAGTACTTACAGTATATTCGAATAACTGTATTTTCGGAAGAAATCAACATTATGCTTATGTTTTGAATGTTGCCATTTTTCTTAGGCATGGAATCCAATTATTCTTTGGGTTTGCTGGAAACCCCAAGGAGAGTGAAATTGTTTTGGGGGCCAGGCTAAATGGTGGGGGCTTTTTTGTATGTGGAAAGCACAAACTTCCTCTTTTTCAGAAAGGAAATTCTGAGTCAGAGCCTCTTGCAGCTGGTTCAGGCAGGCAAGGGGAGTGGGTGGGTGGTAGGGTGGAGAAGAGGCCAGGCAGACCCTGACTCATCTAGAGCCGATCCGACCAGGGGCTCAAAGGAAATGAAGTCACTTCATGGAGGGGTGGGGGAAGGGAAGTAGGGGGAAGGTCTGAGAGGGTTTGCAGGAGGCCAGATTAAGGTAATTGTGGAGGAGGAGAGACCAGCAGACTCACGAAGGAAACCATAAACTTCAGGGCTTTGGGCCAATGGGGAGGAGGGGGGGCAGGTTGAAGCAACCAAAACTGGGCAAAGAGGGGAGGAGGGGAGAGACTGTGACTACTGGAGACTTGAGTAAAAGCTGCCTCAGGCATTCCTAAAGTAAACTCTTGCAAGAAGATTTACTCCATAGCAAGCAGGAACAGGCTCAGGTGACCCACCAACACAGTGAACTTGGGAATCGATGCTCCCTGTGACTCAGTGGGCCTTAAGTGACAATCACTCTTGGTGGCACTTTAGAGACAGGCCACTTTTTACTTGGAAGACTGTAGCCCGCTTCACTTGAGGCAACTGCAGGAGGGGGGGGGGCTTCTGCCCAACAAAATCCATTGGCCTTTTAGAAATAAAAGAGGGAAGTGGTGGGACCATTAGGAAACACAAAGGCAGGAACAAGCAGTAGGTGACACCTTTTTGGGCCACTGATAAAATATTTTTTAAAAAAAATCAAACAATAATCTAAGATTAACCTCCTGGCAATCCCAATCTTGTCATGTTTGTACTTTTGGCACTTGCCTTGAGGAAATGGAAGTTATCCACCAAAGCTTGCCTGTTGTATGATTTCTCTTAACCAGTGGCCTATCCTTTATTGCTTATTCTTGGACTGTTTTGTTGTGTGCATGTCTGTTTGGTTGTGTGTGTGTATGTTTTGCAGTTCTCTGGAAATTTTGCCACAATGCCGATGGCGAGCCAGCATGGGGTGGGGTGGGGATGCCACCCTCTCCCCATTTAACCGGAGGCGAGTATGAGTCCCAGCCAAACCCCCATCCTGGGAAGGAGGGAAGCGCAAGTCGAGCTTGCCCGCCTCGCAACACGCAGTTCCTCCGGGGGAGCGAACCCACAGGGCGGGGCAGGCCCGACTCCGGAGTAAACATCACCCCGGGATCGCGGTTGGGGGAGGGGAAGGAGAGGTCGCCCCCCCCTCCCAAGTGGACTGGACGTTTCGGAACTGGCGGGGCGCCCCCTCCCGTCTCTCTACCCCCCCTTCCCCTCCCCTCCCCTCCCCTCCGGCCGCCGGCCTCCCTGCGTTGCCACCACATTCCGCACGGAGTGAGCTCAGCTGTTCGCTCCGAGCAGCCTCTCGCCTTTTATGGTCAAAGAGCTTGGGCAGGGCGAGGCTTTGCCTAGTTGTCTCCCCCGGAGGAGGAGGAGGAGGAGGAGGAGGTGGTGGTGGTGGTGGTGGTGGCTGGGAGGGGGGGGGGAGGGAGGGAGTTAGGCGGGGGCGGCTCCTCTCGCCCCTCCCCTCCCCTCCCCTCCCGAACTTCCTCGACACCCCAGGAAAGTTGCGCGCCGGCCAGAGAGAAGAAGGAGGAGGCGGCGGCGTTGCGCCCGACTGCGAGCAGAGGCAGCGAGAGAGCGGGCGAGGGAGGGAGGCCGGCCGCTCGCCCCTTCCCCAGTTCGGTCGCCCGGGGTGGAAGCCCTCCGAAGCGGGCGCCTCCGGCACTCCAGGTACGCCCTGCTGCCGCCGCCGCCGCCGCTCGCTCTGGAGCCTCGGAGAAACTCGCCCCTCTTTTCCTTCGGAGGAGGTCGCGCACACCGACGCCGGGCTTGACTGGGGGGGGGGGGGAGGGAATGGGGTCGCCCGCGCGCCCTCCTCCTCTCCCGGCCGGGCACGAGTCGGGCGTCTTCGTCGGTCGCCCGCCGCCGCCGCCGCCGCTTCAGGGCCACGTTGGCCGAGCTCCGGCTGGCCGCGCGCCCTCCCCTCCTCCCGGGGCAGGCGTGGGGGTGGTGGGGGTGGTGGTGGTGGGGTGTGTGTGTGTGTGGGGGGGGGGTTGTCACGCGCCCGTGTCCCTTGGCGCGGCGTCCCAGGGAGGAGCCCCCGCCCGCCCTCGCGCTTTCCTGGCAAGGCGGAGGGGGGGGGGGGGGGGGGGGGGGGGCTGCTTTTCCTCTGGGGAGGCTTCTGAGGACGGGGTTTGGGGCGGAAGTTCGCGGTTGGGGCGAGAGAGGAGCCTTTTTGAAGAAGAAGAAGAAAAGGAGGGGCGCGCAAGCTCCGTTGGGCTACCTCGCCGGTCTCTCTGGCGACCTTCCTCCAGGGCTTCAGCAAAAGGACGGACCCCTGGCGGCGGCGGCGGCGGCGGCGGCGGCGGCAGGAGGCTCCCCCTTTCCCTTGGAAAAGCCCGGCAGTTGGTGGTGAAAACTGGGAGGCGGGCTGGGAAATCCTCGTTGCCTGCTTTGCACCGAAGTGAGCAGCGTGTGCGCTGCTTCGCCCTCTCCTCTGAGCACTTCCCCAGATGTGTGCCTTTACGGTAGCGGGTGCGTGCGTTGGGGGGGGGGGGAGAGAAGTCTGCTAATTCCTGCGGGAATGCAGTTCTTGCATGGCCTCTGCTCTCTTGGCAAGGAGATTGGAGATGGCGGCTCTTTCGGCCTTTGAGTCCTCTGCTGCTGGCCTGCTGTTCTCTGTGTGTGATCGAGCTGCTTGCCCAGAATACCAGACCCGCTTAGCGGCCTCACTGTTACTTCTACCGCCGACTTTGTAGTACTTTTCACGGGGAAGTAGTTTTGTGCTGTGGCTTCCTAAGGCTTTATTTCCTGAGGGGTAAAACACAAGGCACAAGTTAAGTAACTGGTGACTTGCCCAAGAGAAAGAAGGAAGATCATAATGTGTTGCAAAAGTCTTTGTTTCTCCCATGTGCCATCTTGTTCAGTTTTAGCAGCATTAGGAAAAATAGAACTTCTTTCTCCAGAGGCAGTATACCTTTGAATATGAAATACTGTGGGCAGTCAGGAAAAGAAGACCATCTCCAGTATATTAAGGCTTGTGGCTTTCTTTTGATGTGTCTGACTGGCTTCTATTACAAAGCTGATCCCGAGACAAAACCCTTTGATTTGATCTGGCTCTGTGATAATGGATGTTGCAGCGATACAGGCCTTTTTCAAGTATAACACCTTCTACTTGTTTTAGACTACGGTTCCATCAGCACAGCCAGTGGTCAGGAATAATGGGAACTATAATTTAAAACATCTGAAAAACACCTTGGGAAAAAGTTCTTGTGGTCATAATCCAACATGGGTAGAGGGTACCAAGCCAGGGAAGACCCTGCAATGCCACCCATTGTCCTCACAAGTTTTAAAGGGTTAGGTTTGTTTTGCTCACAGTGGAAAAAGAGAATGGATCCCTTTCATTGGCCATCACAATGTCACACACATGCTTCTTTCACTTCATCCTCCCCCAATTCGGTGCTGTTCAAATGTGCTAGGCTACAACTCTCATAATCTCCTGACACCATCAGCAAGCATTTATGGAGGACTCTATATCGGGCAAAGCAGCTGGATTATCACTACAGAATACTGGAATTGATGGGAGGCTGTTGCCTGAATTTTTCAAAGTTCTAATGTTTCCCATTTGAAAGAGCCTTGCTTTCCCACATCTGCATCAATGAAAGCTTTGTAGCCTGTTGCCTGCAATGACCGAGCCACCCTTTTCATTCCACATAAATGATAGGCACCAATTTTCTTTCAAAATCTGAGAGAAATACTATGCAGTAACACAAATGAGTGTGATCTGGAGTTTCAACAGTGACTGGAGGCTTGTTTTAAGAAACAGAATCTGTTTGCTCTGCTTCCTGTTGTACTTCCTGCGGGTTATCACTCATGTGCTGTTGTGTTCACATTTCAGTAGCTAAACTGTTCCATGGACCATATGGCTGGATAGCTCAGTTAGTTCGAGCACCTGGGAGTTTGATTGCTTCCTGGTACCTCCTGGGAGAAAAGCCAGGCTGGATGATGGAATGACAGCATGAGGAACGGTTTGTGTGGAGGCACCCCAGACAATCTTTCTAGAACTGGGTGAATGTACAGGTTTCTCAGATTCACAGTCTGGCTTTAGCAGACGTGGGGTGCGCATCAGGTCTGCTTCACTGTAATCTCTTGTGGCTTGCTGGAAGTTACACTGAGGCTACTGCCTGCCCAGACAGGCAGAAGGAACATACTTAATCTAGGTTCTAGTACTCTGGTGTATGTGGCGGGTGGGCTGTGCCTGGTGGGGTGAGTCATGAGTGACCATTCTGAGAAAAAAATGTCTTCTGCATTTCTGGAAGCTGTTTGGAGAGTGGGGAGGAGCTACCCATTGTTATAAACATGTAAACTGCCTAGAGTAGCTTTCTGCTAGATGGTTGTGCCATCTAAAACAAACAAACAAACAAATAAATAAATAAATAAATAAATAAATAAATAAATAAATATGGTTGGGGCAGAAATAATAATAGTAGTGTTGCTGCTGTTATTTATATTTCTTGTCTGTTCTTCTTGGAAAAAAACCCACCTCAATGTGTTTTCCTGTTAAAATATACAGAAATTAAAACTGAGGAAGGGCTATTTGGCTCAGTCAGAGGCTGACCTAGAGAAATTAAAGGACCCCCTTTTTGCATCCTACTACCCTGAGAAGCCAAGTTGCTGGGTATCAGAAGGATTTTGTTGTCCCCGTAGCAACATCCCAATGATGGGTCCTCTCCTTGAGGGAAGTTAGAATAGTGTCAGTTCTGCTGAGCTTCAGGTGGACAACAAAGAGCATATGGTTGCCAAGTCTTGTTTTCTAGAAGATGTTTCAGATCTTTGGATAATCAATTTCCCTCAAACCCCCCCCCCATTTAGCAATATCCATACAATTATGAAGTTGGAAGGGGCCTGGAAGGCCATTGAGTCCAATCCCCTGCTCAAGGCAAGAAGAACATAAATCAAAGGATATCTGCCTGGTGGTTGAAGGTCTTTCCAGTCCTGGAGCATTCACTGCTTTCCAAAGTAATTGCTGTACTGCCCAAACAGCTAGGATGTTTTTCCTGATATTCAGCTGAAATCTGGCTTCCTATAACTTGAGCCCATTATTGTATATCTTGCACTCTGGGTTGATTGAGAACAGATCCTGCCCCTCCTCTGGAGGACAACCTTTCAAGTGTTTGTAGAGTCCTATCCTATCTCTCCTCAGTCTTCTTTTCTCTAGGCTAAGCTTGCCCAGTTCATTCGGTCTTTCCATGTAGGATTTAGTTTTCCATACCCCTAATTATCCTTCTTACCCTCCCCTGAACTTGTTCCAGTTTGTCAGCATCCTTCTTGAAGGTACAGTACTCAAGATTAGGCCTAAGCAGCACTGAACTGAGGAAAGCTAGTACCTCACAAGATTTGGAAATTATACTTCTGTTAATGCATCCTAAAATAGCTTTTGCCTTTTTTTGTAGTCACGTTACACTGTTGGCTCATACTTAGCTTTTGACATACAACAATTCCAAGATCTTTTTTGCACATAATATTGATGAGCAAGGTACCTCCCATCTTGTAACTCAGTGTTTGGTTTCTTTTTCCAGTTGCAGTGCTTCAGTTTTCAGTCCAGTGATCAAACCTATGTAGATCCTTTTGAATTTTATTAGCATTCTCTGCATCCTCTGATCCAAGTTCTTAATAAAAATGTTTAACTTAACTATGGGGTACTCCGTGTGTTCCTTCTCCCGATTGTAGAAGTAGCTTTTCATCATTAACCTTTGAGCGTGGTGGCTCAGAGGACTAAGGATTCCAAAACTGTAGACTGCAAAGTTGGCAGCTCAGTGGTTTGAATCCCAGGTGCCATGCAGTGGAGCGAGCTCCCGCTGATAACCCCAGCTCCTGCCAACCTAGCAGTTCGAAAGCATGTAAATGCAAGTAGATAAATAGGTACCACCGTAAAAAGCGGGAAGGTAAAATAGTGTTTCCTTGCAGCTCTGCTAGCGACATGGCTATGGATTTATACAACCCTGACTCTTGGGCTTGAATACAGAGATGAGCTCTGCCCCTAGAGTTGGACATGACGAGCATGTATGTGCAAGGGGAACTTTTACCCTTTTTATGATTCTATACCCAGTTGTGTATCCACCTGATAGTTGCACTATCCATCCCACACCTAGTTTGCTTATCAGAATATAATGGGACACTTTGTCAAAAAAATTCTGAAGTTAAGACTTACTGTGTCTACAGTATTTCCTTTGTCAATTAGGGAGGTTACCCGATCAAAAAATAATATCAGATTAGTCTGTCAGGATTAGTTCTTGACAAATCTATGTTTGCTTCTAGTTATTACTGCATAGGTGTTTGCATAGTGACTGCTTTTTAATCTGTTGCAGATGTTTTCCTGGGACTGATGTCAGATATTAATCTGTTGTGCATATCATCTAGAGTTTGGGTAGGTAGAAAGAATAAGAAATGCTTTAATGACTAAATGGATATAAGTAAGCTATATTATGGTTTACAGAATTGCACCACACTGGACTACAAATAGAATGGATCAGTTTTTGAATTTTCTATTTTAAGGGGTTAAATAAACACATGCAGAGAAGGCAGTTTTCTGTATATCTATTTCCCACTATGATAGAATAATACAGTAGTACCTCAAGGTACGAATTATTTGACTTACGAAAAACTCAAGTTATGAAAGGAAATGGGGATGTCCCGTTAGGATTGTTTTCCACAATATCCATTTCCAATGTTCACCTTTCAGTACGAAGTGCCACTCCGTGCGTGCTGTGTGTAGCGTTTCTGGAACCAGGGCTTCCTCCACCAGGAAGAGAATTTAAACAAGCAAAAATACTCACTTGGGACAAATAATCCCCCCCATCTGTCCCATCCATCCTGAGTGAGGCTTCCTGCTTGTTTTAACTCTTCATCTGCTAGGAAGAGTTTAACAAGCAAAAAGCCTTGCTCAGGAGGGATGGGATGAACTGGAAAGGAATTACTTCAGTCCTGAGTCACAGCGCCCCCGCCCCACTCCTCTGCCTTACTGTGTGTGTGTGTGTGTGTGAGAGAGAGGGGGGGGTTCAGGGGGTGCAAGAAGGAGGGGTAGCTTGGAAAGGGAAAGCTTTCCCCCTTTGTTGGGTTGGGGGGAAATCCCGTCTATCAACCGGCAGCCAAAGGCTGCTTAACAGGCAGGTGATTTTCCAAGCTGTCCAAATCAGCTGGGTGTCAGGCTGGGAGAAGCAGCCTTGTGCTGCCTTGATTTAGTTTTTTTCCACAACCCAGCAAAGGGAGGAAGCTTTTTCCCTGCTTTGCTGGGTTGGGGCGGGCTTTCAAAAATCCACCTCCCTCATAGACAGCAAAAGCACTTTCCCATCTTTGGAGGTGGAGGGTTTTTGACACCTTGCATTGCTCCTTGCACTCAGGAGTGTCAAAAATCCAACACCACCAAAAAGGGGGAAAGGCTGTTCTCATTTTTCCTGACATTGGGGCAGCCTTCACATAGGAATGCATTGAAAACCAATGTAACCAGTTCTCTTTTTTTACTTTTATGACCTTTGGAACAGATTAATTGCTTTTTAATACATTCCTATATGA
This sequence comes from Phrynocephalus guinanensis, assembly GCA_037367245.1. Lineage (NCBI taxonomy): Eukaryota > Metazoa > Chordata > Lepidosauria > Squamata > Agamidae > Phrynocephalus > Phrynocephalus guinanensis. The sequence continues at coordinate 1,152,579 of CM074738.1, forward strand.
AACCATGTTTTGAAATACAAAAAGTCTCAGAATGGATAAATTTTGTACCTCGAGGCACCCCTATAGTCACAAGCATTTGTTCTTTGACATAGATCGAGGCCTTCCCCTACTGCTGAGGGAAATGTGGCCATCCAGGTGTTGCTGGATTGCACCTCCCATCATCCTTTAATTTGCAAGTGGGAGTTAAGACCCAATAATATCTAGAAAGTTACATGTTCCCTGTGTGTGTGTGTGTGCAGACACATGTGCATGTGCATACACCTCCCCCCCCCAAATGATGTTGCTGAGGAAGTTGTTTTCTCTTTCTCCTTCACATTTGTTCCTACTGACCTAATACTGGCATCAGCCCATAAGTACTGTACATGTATTAGTCTCTTTACTAATAGTTTTCAAAGACTAGATTATATCATAATCTGTGATTAACATAACTTGTCCATCATGTCACTGATGTTGGGGTATTCTGCAAAAGTTACAGTAGAAAATGCCATGCAGATTAGGCAATAGTTTCTGACCTTTAAAATCTGAATCTTGCATGGCTGAAGCCTAGCAGGTCCTAATTTTCTTACCAATTGCTGTTTTAACTACAAAACGCTGAGTGGGTGTTTCGGTGTTGACTTTATTGCCTGTGTAATTTGGTACAAGATGTGTTGTGTGATTACAGTTATCAGTGACAATTGTGGCTGACTGTGATTATCACAGTTCCCCTCCCTTCAACACCCTAGACTGAAATAGGGTTATAGGAACGGTATCTTGTTTAAAATACCTTTGTGCAGCTTCTTCGGGAGCTTGAGGTGCTGAAGAAGCAATTAAATACAACAATAGCTCTATCCATGTGTTGCTAAGGCTGGAGATGTGAGCAGGCTTGGAGCCTAGTTCTAACATATTCTCCTTTCAGAGCCAGGTCTGAAGAGAAGAGGCTTCTGCGTGCATTGAAGCTCTGTACAAGAGCAAGAAACCACCTCTTCCAGGGCTCCTGCTCATCCTGCAGGTCAGCAGGAACCTCTCCTTTTCAGAATTGGCTTTGAAAGTTTGTGGACTGTAATGATAGAGCAGTAATTCTCAATCATGGGTCCCCAGATGTTCTTGGATTAAAACTCCCCAAAGCCTTCACTACTAGGTGTGCTGGCCCGGATTTCTGGGAGTTGTATTATTAGAATGTCTGGGCATCCAAACTTGGGAACCATTGCTATAGAGGAAGCAAGACCTCTACCCTGTTCATGGTGCCAGCAATAGAGGAATAGGACTAAATATGCAAAAACAAGAAAACAACAGCAAAATGCAGAATCTTGTAGTGCCACAGGTGTTGTTGTTTTGCTATACTTGCTGTACGAGACTAATGTGTCTGCCATTTGGAAAACGCTTCATCTTGTCCTTTCAACCCATCTTCAATGTAGCTAATAGGTATTAGAGATGTAAAATCAACAACAGTGAATAGCAGCTGTAACAAAGTACCAATCAAAATTACACACAAGTAAATGCAAGATAGTATCGCCTTGGAGGAAAAGCTTTGCCTTAGGTCAGGCCTGCCCAAAGTCTGGCCCAGGGGCCAAATCCAGCCCATCAGGCCATTCTGAGTGGCCTGTGGCTGGCTGGCCTGCCCCTCGATCCCCCTCCTTTGCCCCATGTTTTTTTTTAAATCTTCTGGCGGACAGGGCGGTCTGCCGCCACCAGCACTGCAGGGGAATGTGTGGGGTGGGCAGGCCAGCGGGCCTCTGCCACCACCAAGGAGCTTTGAGGTGAGCCGGTGGGTGAGCCGTCGCCACTGTTGGGGAGCTTGGGGGGGGTGCAAGGTTGCACAGATTGCCTCTTCCAAGGGGCGACCTGTGGCCACGGCTCCCTGTACTTCCTTTGGTCCCCAACTTCTTTCTTTCCTCCCTGCCTTGGTCCCCCCCTCCCCCCCTCCCCCCGTTCCTTGTTCCCCACATTCCTTGCTTCCTTCCTCTCTTGGTTTCCACCTCCCTCCCTCCCTCCCTCCCTCCCTTGGTCCCCGCCTTCCTTCCTGCGGGTGGGGTTGCAAAGGGCCAGTGGGTGGGGCTTATGGGTCAGTGGGTGAGTGACACATTCTCAGTGGGGTGGCAGGGTGACACATTCTCAGCCACCAAATCTGGCCCTCCTTACAAAAAGCTTGGGCACCCCTGCCTTAGGTTCTGCATGGAAGGGCCAGGTATAGAAAAGCACTGCTTTTTGTAAGTGCCATTCACCTTACTACTTATGGGTGGGTGAAGGGAGTGTATTCACAAACATTGGTATTTTTTTAGAAATTTGAACCATTAAAATGAGCCATCCTTTCCTCACAGAAACATGCAGTTTTGCACTCTGCTTCTAATCCCTTCAGGATCCCTAGTCGTTCCCCCCCACCCCGTTTCCCCCCTTTTTGTTTAGAATGTCACTTGGAATTATAACGTGTTTGTTCCCCATACAATTCCCATTGGATGCTGAGGGATATCATTGCAGCTGCCCTGCTGAATAAGCTGCAAGGTGAGGGAGTGCCAGAGCTGTCATGGAGTCTGTTGCCTTTACAACAATATGCAGGGAATGCCTCCTTCCCTGGGGCAGGATTGTCCAGTGGATGGCATGCCCTTGTTCGCTAGTTGCCCATGGTGAACTTGTATTTCTGTTGGACATTAATTCCCTCTTTGTTTTTGGTCCTTAGGTTTTGAACTAGGTTCAAGTGTTTGTTTGACAGGCACCCATTCTAGATTCTTAGACCTCTTTCTCTTTGGCTAACACTTTTATTTCAAGCATCGCTTCAGGGAAGAGATGGAAGAAATAGCCTTTGACTTGTCTGGGTGTTTGAGCCTGAGGTCACTGGGAAGAGAAGGGACCAAGAAGATGGGCAGGGCAGCTGCAAGTGGGAATTTGTTGAAAGCAAGAAAGAAAGGGGGGTTGTCCTAGGGTCAAGGAGATGGGAACAGCTGCTCCTGCTATGCAAACATCTTTTTGGGGCAGCTGATGCACAAGCTTTTGTAGCCCTGTTGTGTGTTTTTCCATTTTAATCTGTTCCATTTCTGTTAGTCCATATCTTGGATAACCCGGAGACCCACCCCCACCTTCTGTCCAGTAATACTTGGCTTTGAGATTACTTAGCATTACTCTTGCAAAAGGAAGAAAGTGGTGAACAAAAAATGGACAGTTGTCTGTGAGAAGTCCTTATGGATTTATTTTTTTACAGATGGGTTGTTGCTAAATTCTACTTTGATGAGGCTTGGCCGACACCCGAAGAGACTGGTTCCAATCTGGCAAATTTGGGAGAGGACTTTGGTATGGTCAACAGATTCCACAAAGGACCTTCTGCTTTTGACCTGTGTGATGGCACTCTGCTCATAGCACAGGGTGGTGATGTCTGGGAGTATCCTTGGGCTGTGATAGGCTTCATTGTAAACTCTCTATCTGAGCCCACCCTTGGGAACGGGACACCAGGCCCGATGATAAAGCTCTTCTGACTATGCTATGGTACAGAGTTCTAATGGATGGTTTGGTGTCCCTGGTAGGCAAGTGGAATGGGGAGGGACAAGTACTATCCATTTAGATTCTAGCTACATTTTGCTATTTAACTTCTGTTCTTTCAAAGCTAGCCAATGTAAAAAATGGCTCTCTACCCCATGAAAGTTGACTACAGCAGGACCTCCATATCCACTGATTCATTATCCACTGATTCAGTTATCCACGGTTGGCAGAGGAAAATAATAATTCAGCAGCCACAAAGCAAGCTGTAAAGCAAGCTGTTGTCATAAACAGCAGCTGTAAAGCAAGATACTGTCACAAACAGCAGCCATAAAGCAAGCTACTTTCAAGAAACAGCAATTTGGGGGGTGGGTGAGCAAGCGTTCTCTCTTATCCATGGTTTTCATTATGCATGGGAAGGCCTGGAACCAATCCCCAGGAGATATGGGGTCCTACTATACTCCGATCTAGAAAGCCTGACCTGTAAATATTGTTAGATCATTGAAATAACACTTATATTAACAAACAATATGTATAAGCCTTTGTTGTCTATCTTTTAGCCCCCCTCTCTCTGTGCACTTGTTTATGTACAGTATGTGTTTATGCACGCCTGTCTTTGACCAAAAACACTGCATTTGAAACTACAGTATAGTAGAAAGTCTCAGATCAAGGTTTTCTCCTCAGGGAGGCCGACAGGGGGTGTTCCTCCCTGCTCGTCCTCCTTGATCTCTCAGCAGCCTTTGATACCGTCGACCACGGTAACCTTCTGGCCCGGCTCGCTGAGGCGGGAATTGGTGGTCAGGCCTTGGCCTGGCTCCGTTCCTTCCTTGGCGGCCGGACCCAGAGGGTACAGCTGGGGGATGTCTTGTCGGCTCCTTGGGCTCTCCCTTGTGGGGTGCCCCAGGGGTCGGCAATCTCCCCCGTGCTGTTCAATGTTTATATGAGGCCGCTGGGGGAGGTCATCAGGAGATATGGAGTTCGCTGTCATCAGTACGCTGATGACACGCAGCTCTATATCTCCTTTTCTACGTCTGCAGAGGAGGCGGTTCGCTCCCTCGATCTGTGCCTGGAGGCCGTACTGGAATGGACCAGAGATAACCGGCTCAAGCTTAATCCGGAGAAGACGGAGGTTCTGTTCTTCGGGGCGCCCTCGTCTCGGTACTATGGCCCCCTCCCTAGACTGGGGGGTACTTCCCTCCAGCCTACAGACAGGGCCAGGAATCTGGGCGTGGTCCTGGATTCGGCCCTCTCCCTGGAAGCCCAGGTGATGGCCGTCTCCAGGGACGCTTTTATCCATCTCCGCAGGATCGCCCAGATCTGTCAGTACCTTGACGAGTCCTTCCTTAGGACAGTTGTGCAGGCCCTGGTGATCTCGAGGATCGACTATTGCAATGCCCTCTACGTGGGGTTGCCCTTGACCCTGGTCCGGAGGTTACAGCGGGTGCAAAATGCGGCGGCCAGGCTGGTGGTGGGTGCTCGTAGATTCGAGCACATCACCCCAGTCCTGGTCCGCCTGCATTGGCTTCCCGTTGTCTTCCGGATCAGGTTCAAGGTTCTGGTCTTGGTTTTCAAGGCCCTCCACGGCTTGGGACCAGGATACCTGGCGGAGCGCATCTCCCTGAGGGCATCCGGATCCAGACCCACGAGATCATCGCAGGCGCGCTCCTTGAGAGTGGCCACACCCAGAGAGGCGCGGAAAACGCGTACGCGGAACCGCGCCTTCTCTGTGGTGGGGCCCTCGCTCTGGAACCATCTCCCTCCTGAGCTGCGCCTGCTGGAGTCCCTGCCCGCCTTTAAGAGGGCTTTGAAGACCTTCCTCTTCAAGGAAGCATATGGTGTCCTTATTAGTTAGTGCTTTTTTTTTTTTTTGTTCCTCACCGTTTGCCGCCATCTTGTCCTCTGCTGCCCTTGCTTGGTGGCCTGGTTATTTTCAGCTTTTTAGCCTTTTAGCTTTTAGCTTTTTGCGTTGTTAGCCGCCCAGAGTTCCCGTTGGGAAGATGGAGCGGGATATAAGTATTTAAATAAATAAATAAATAAATAAATAAATAAATTTTCATAGTCTGTTCTGGCAAGTGTGAGTCTTCATCTATTTGCTCCAATGTGATCCATGTGGGCTCACCTTGTCCAAAGTCATCTCTGCTAACAAAATGCCCTTGTTGAGCTTGTAGCTGTTATGCACACACACAGACACACACACCAGCGAGCTGCTTTCTGTGCCGTATCTTTCACTTTAATACTGCAAAACAGAACGAACGAAAGAAAAAAGGCTGTCGGTAGGGGGTGAGCAGACTTACAGGCAATCTTTATGTAGCTCAGGCTTGGAAAGGAGGCGTGTGACTCCAGGAACGTGTCAGCAAGGCTGGCGGGGTCCAGGAGTTGCTTCCTGTGTGTGCTCGCGCATGTTGGGAGGGGGGGGCGGGAGAGCAGCACAGCAAGGCAAAGAAGAGCTGAGCAGGCAGAGATGCTATACAGGAACGCTTGTCTCTGGTCTCTGTGACAGGAAGGATCGGTAGGACAGAACTAATGCTTACGCGTGCAGAAGGAGGTTGTATGTCCATTAGAGAATGAAAGGGAGAGAGGGGAAGAGAGACTGTTGGTTTATGTATGTATATATATTACACACACACACACACACACACACACACACACACACACAGAGACACACACACACAGAGAGAGAGAGAGAGAGAGAAATGAGATTCACAGATGAGACCACTGAGAAATCTACCAGGCTTGCTTTTGTTCTGGATTCCCTGTCTGTGCCGCTTCTCTTGCTGACCAGAAGGCAGGGCCGGGGTGGTGGTGGTGGTGGAGGTAATAGGAAGGAAAGAGTGTGTGGCTGGAGGGAGGGCAGGTAGCCAGGCCTCTCTATCACTGGCTTCCCCAATTGGCTTTAAAATAGAAATTAATGCTTGCACTGAGAGCAGGCTTTGGACCCTACCCACTTCCCTTTGCCCCCCACCCCCATAGTACTTTGTTTTTGTAAGGGAAGGAGGGATTGTTATGGTACCGATTGATGTTTTGTGTGCTGTGCACTTGATTTCTCTTCTAATAGCCCTCTTCTGCCCCAAAGTGCAGCTTCAGTTGTTGTATAGTGTGCCCAGGGAAGATGTTTGAATCTGGCTGTTTAGAAAGAGTATGGAGTGTCTTTTCCTTGGATGCCACTTTTTTTGTATTTATTGCTCACATTTTGGTTGTCTTCATCTCGTATTTTTACCTTCCCTTTCCACTTCTGCCCCTCCTCCCCCTCCCCCTTTGGCCACTTTAAATACCTTAGCTGTGGTTGTGTATGAGCTGTTTGGGTGTAAGATCCAGCATTTTCTTCCTCGCATGATCCTGTATGATAATAGCATGTGTGTTTTCCTCCTTAGGCCCCAAAGCACCTCATAGCAAGATGGCCTCCTCGGGTGCCCCAGGAACCCGCATGACCTCCACTGTCAGCATCAACATCTCCACTCCAAGTTTCTACAGCCCCCAGAAGAAATTTGCACCAGTTGTTGCTCCCAAGCCCAAAGTGAACCCCTTCAAGGCAGGCGGAACCACTCCTGAAAATGCTTCTGAGCAGACACTGCCTCCCCCTCCCCCTCCTGGGGCATGTGCCCAGATAGGGAAGGTGGGAGAGATCCCAACAGCTTCAGCATTTCCCCTGGAAGGTAAGCCTCTGACTCTCTTTGACATTCATCTTGGAAGTATTCTTGCATAAAAATATGCAGAAAAGATACCTCTGTGGGTGAAGCAAGTCCCTTGGGAGGGCCTGCTGGTGTAGAACCTTGGGCTGAGTTGACCTAAAGGCTTGGAATTCTCTGTTTGCTCAACAGGCTCATCAGAATGGTTTCCCTAAAGCAGGGGTCCACAGCCTAAGGCCTGGGGGCCAGATGCGGCCTCCGTGGTCTTGAATCTGGCCCCCAGGACCAATTGCAGACCCCCCCACCTACCCCATGCTTCAAGAGCAAGCAATCAGCTGCTTCTAATGCTGAGGCAGTTCAAAGTGGTGGGCTATGTCACTTCCCCCACTCCCTCCACTCACTGCCCAGATGACTGACACGCTGGCTAGTGGGGCATTTCAAAGTGGGACGGCCACAGCAAGGTCCCCTGCTCCCCCCCCCCCCGCTGCCCAGATGGTCGGGGCGCCGGCTGCAACCAAGCAGGGCAATTTAAAACGGGAGGGCTGCGGCAAGGTCTCCCACTCCCTCCATGGCCCCGAGGCCCCGTCCCTGATCCTCCACCACCCGGCTCACCTGCCTTCCTTGTGTGGCTGCCGCCTGCGTTATTGTGGTTGTGAGGAAGGAAGGAAGGGGGCAGGCGGAGGCAGTGCTAGCCAGACTTCCGAGCTGGAGCAGCCACAGCAGTGGACTGATGGAGGGATGGACGGCAGGTGATCAAGGGGAAACGGAGCTACTTCCCGCCCACCCAGCCTGCTCCAAGCTGCTGCCTTGCTCCGCGGAGTGAGGGAGGGGAGGAGGGAGCCCAGCCATGGCCAGAGGCTGAGGCCACCGCCACCACCACCACTGGGTTAGAGACCAGCAAAGAGGAGGTGGCGGAGAAAAAAGGGAAGGGAAGGGAAGGTCAACTGTGACCCGGGCTGGTTCCTGGGAGGCTGGCGGGGCTGCATTTATCTCCAGTTGGTGATGGGCGGGCTGGCGAGCCAATAGAGCACCGCAGCCTGGCTGGACTTGGTGGCTTTGGGCAGGTCTTCCTGCCTCCCCTCCCTCCTTCCCAGTCCTTGCTCCCTTCCTCTCTCACTTGCAGCGCACCAAGTTGAGCCGGGTCTGGCCAGGCCAAAAGAGGAGGCAGCTTTCCCTCCGGGGTGCAGCGAGGGCATGATGGCCAGGGCCGTCAATGGCCACCCTTGCCGCGGCTGCTGCTCCTCATTCTGAGTGGCCGCCTAGAAGGTGATGAGGGGCCTGAGCTTGCCAGGGCTGCCATCTCCTTCCCGACGCAAGGAAGGAAGGAAGGAAGGAAGGAAGGAAGGAAGGAAGGAAGGAAGGAAGGAAGGAAGGAAGGAGAGCCGCTCCAGCCGCTGCCACTGTAGTAGGAGGAAGAGGCGCAGCAGAAGGATCCCAACGGCGGCACCTCATGGGAGCGATCTGGAGCAGGAGGCATTGCTGGGGCCCTGGAGATGCACTGATCTTGGGCTGATCGGGGGGGGGGGGGGCTCCGCCCACTTGCCTCCTTATTTCCCATGTCGGCCTTTTTTTTTTACTGTGGTTCGGCCCCCAGTGGTGTCTGGGTGGTGGCGGACCGGCCCGCTGTTTGAAAACTTTGAGGACCCCTGCCCTAAAAGATGGAAGACTGAATTAATCCCAGGGAGGCAAGGGAAGGTGGAGATCTATTTTTGCAGCTGTGTGTGCCTGAACCTTCTGGGATGTCTTGTGACTCAAAAGAGCAACTTTAGATTTGTAGGAGGAGCCACTGGCTTGCATAAAATTGCTGCCTTGCTTGGAAGATGTGCTAGAGTTTTACTGTGGAATTGAACCGATGACCTTGTCTAAGCTGTAGTCACTTTGCCTGGGCGCACACAGGTGAAAGGGGTCAGTCGTGAAGCTGGGATGCATTGTTTAGTGGTGATACAGAAGTAGCGCTACGTTTGAAAACTGCTTTTGAACTCCATTTTTAGCATGTTGGCAAGATATGTGTGAGCAATTCTGATATCTTTATGAAGAGAGAGAGATGACGAGGTCAAGGGCCTAGTGCAGCAAAAGGCTCTCTGTATGTGCTCAGAGGTATTAGCTATTGATTATTATGAGGGTAGTTGTATGAACCGGTTGCATCAAAAAGAACAAAATATGTTGTACCTTTGCCAAAGATTGCTTGACATACGCTTTTGTGAACTTTAGCTCACCTCATCAAAGTGATATTAGAAAGGATGTCAAATATTTGAAAGGATGTCATATTGAAGAGGGAACAGGTTTGTTTTCCATGGCTTCCAAGACTAGGACTCAGGGCAATGGTCTAAAACTACAGGAAAAGAGATTCCATTTGAACACTAGGAAGAACTTCATGACAGTTAGAGCTGTTCGGCAGTGGAATATGCTGCCGCGGAGGGTGGTTGAGTCTCCTTCTTTGGAGGTTTTTAAACAGAGGCTGGATGGCCATCTGTCAGAAATATTGTGATGAGGGTTCCTGCATGGCAGGGGGTTGGACTAGATGGCCCTTGAGGTCTCTTCCAACTCTATGATTCTATGATTCTATGGTATTGGGTATCTGGTGAAGTGTAGTGCACTCCATAACCGCTGATACCAAATTAAACTTATTGGGTCTTTAGGGTGCCACAAGAGCCCTTGTGTTTTTTTTTAATTTAATGTATATTTGCAAGTTATAGGCATGGGCATACTTTGAAATACAGTGTTCCCCCGCCCTTTCGCGCTTCATGTACTGTGGTCCAGGTATATGGTGGGACTGCAGTATATGAAAGGCAAGCCCCCCTGAAGTAAGCTGGATGGGACTGTTTCAGACCTCCTGTACTTACCCCAGGCCTGGGCTGCCCCAAACGGGCCTCTGGTGGCCTTTCCAGGTCTGTCGGAGGCTCCAAAAGTGCTTTCTGGTGAACCAGAAGTGACTTCCGGAAAACCAGCCGTGACCTCCAGATAACTGAAAACCACTTCTGAGGCCTCCGATGATCTTCTCAGGCCTGTTAGACACCCCAGAAGTGCTTTCCGGTGAACCGGACGTGACTTCAAGATCACCGAAAAGCACTTCTGAGGCCTCTTGAGAGGACCGGGAAGGCCATCCAAGGACCATTCGGGGCAGTGCCAGGCCTCAGGTAGGCCCCCCAGTCCCACCCCACCCAGCATCTTCTTATCACGCATTTTCATTCATCACAGGTCAGGTCGGGTCCCTAACCCCCGTTATAGGTGTGTGTGTGTGTGGGGGGGTTGCTGTACTTTTGTTTATTTCCTTAGATCTCATTTCTGGTATGCATGTCTCTAACCTCACTCAATGTTTTTCTAGGTCAAACTAACTTGACTTCCTTCTTTTAATTTCTGCCTCTCCTTTTAGGGTTTTTCTTTTTTGCCATAGTGCTTTGTGGGCTTTAAAAATGGCCTTTAACTGGAGAGTCTTCTACATTCTTCAGTTTGAAGGCTTCCTAGAGATTATGTTCTTTTGGTTCTGCCTGATATAGTTGGCAGCCACTTGCTGTGTCTTTGACCTCACAGCAGTTCTACCAAAATGTTGCAGTTCTTCTTTTCTCTAGATAAAAAGAGGAAGTGTGCAACCTCTTTTATCTCTCCAGAGGTAAACCCAAGAAAAGACATGTTGGGTAGAAGCCTTGTTTCTCTGTCTGCCGAATTATAAGAAGAACTTATTGGGGCCTGTAGAGATGAAGAAAACAGATCTAATCTTGCATTAGCCTGATGTGATGCTGGAATGGAAATTTATTGATTTACACAGCATGAAGAATTAGGGGAGCATGAGTCATTTGACACATAATTCTATGTGCCAAAATGTACATCTTTACCAAAAAGTTTAATTAAAAATTCCCCCAACAGACACTAAAATTGATTCCTTCATTAGACACTGTTGTGTGTTGTGTCATTACAGTCGTGACCAACTCTTCGTGACTCCATGTCCATGGAGCTTTCTTGGCAGGAATACTGGAGTGGTTTTGCCAGTTCCTACTCGAGGTGCATACAACACCTGGTATTCCCTGGTGGTCTCCTATCCAGGGCTGACCCTGCTTAGCTTCTGAAATCATAGTATCATAGAGGGCCATCTGGTCCAACCTCCTGCCATGCAGGAACCCCTATCATAGGACTCCTGACAGATGGCCATCCAGCCTCTGCTTAAAAACGTCCAAAGACGGAGACTCCACCACCCTCCGTGGCAGCATATTCCATTGCTGAACAGCTCTGTCATGGAATTCTTCCTAATGTTTAAATGGAATCTCTTTTCCAGTAGTTTGAGACCATTGCCCTGCGTCCTAGTCTCTGAAGCCATGGAAAACAAACCAGTCCCTTCTGCAATGTGACATCCTTTCAAATATTTAAACATAGCTATCATATCACCTCTCAGCCTTCTTTTTGTAAGGCTAAACCAGGGGTTCTCAATCTAAGGCCCAGGGGCCAGATGCAGTGCCCAAGGGTCCTGAATCCAGCCCCCGGGACCAATTGCAGGCCCCCCTACCCCCCCTTCAGGAGCAAGCCAGCCTCCGCAGCTGCTTCTATTGCTGAGGCAGTTCAAAGCGGTGGACTATGTCGCTTCCCCCACTCCCTCCTTCCACTGCCCTAAATGATTAGCACACTGGCTAGTGGGACAGTTCAAAGTGGGAGGGCACGGCAAGGTCCCCCACTCCCCCACCCACTGCCCAGATCGTCGGGGTGCCGGGTGCAGCCAAGTGGGGCAATTTAAAACAGGAGGGCTGAGACAAGTCTCCCACTCCCTCCATGGCTCTGAGGCCCCGTCCCTGCTCCTCCTCCACTCAGTCCACCTGCCTTCCTTGTGTGGCCGCCGCCTGTGTAATTTTCGTTGTGAGGAAGGAAGGGGTCAGCCAGCCTTCTGAGCTGGAGCAGCCATGGCAGTGGACCGACAGAGGGATGGACGGCGGGTGATCGATGGGGAAATGGAGCTACTTCCCACCCACCCTGCTCCCTCCAAGCTGCCGCCTTGCTCCTCGAAGAGGGAGCCCAGCCATGGCCGGAGGCTGAGGCCGTCGCCGCCACCACTGGGTTAGAGGCCACCGAGGAAGTGGTGGCGGAGAAAGAAGGGAAGGGAATGGAAGGCCAACGGTGGCCCGGTCCTGGTTCCTGGGAGACTGGCGGGGCTGCATTTGTCCCTGTTGGTGATGGGCAGGCTGGTAAGCCAAGAGAGTACCGCAGCCTGGCTGGGCTTGGCCAGTGAGCAGGCTGTGGGTGGCTTTGGGTAGGCCTTCCTGCCTCCCCTCCCTCCTTTCCAGCTCTTGCTCCCTCCCTCTCTCACTTGCAGCCCACCAAGTTGGGCTGGGCCGGGCCAGGCCAAGAGAGGAGGCAGCTTTCCCTCCGGGGCGCAGTGACGATGTGATGGCCAGGGCGCACGGCTGGATCCGCATGCAGTGCTGCCAGCCTTGCTGCCCTTGCCAAGGTTGCTTCTGCTCATCCTGAGGGGCCGTCTAGAAGGTGATGAGGGGCCTGAGTTTGCCTGGGCTGCCGCCTCCTTCCTGACGCAGTGAAGGAAGGAAGGAGAGCTGTGCCAGCCGCTGCCACTGCAGGAGGAGGAGGAGGAGGAAGCGTAGCAGAGGGATCCCAGCGGTGACACCTCAGGGTGGCGATCTGGAGCAGGAGACATTGCTGGGGCCCCAGAGACACACTGATCATGGGCCGATTGTGGGGGGGCTCAAGCCACGTCCCCCTCCCCCTTTTTCTATGTCAGCCTTGGGTTCAAAAACTTTGTTAAAAAACTTTGAGGACCCCTGAGCTAAACATTCCCAGCTCCCTAAGCCACTCCTCGTAAGACATTTCTTCCAGACCCTCAGTCATCTTGGTCACCCTCCTCTGAACCCTTTCAAGATTGTTAACATCCTTTTGAAATCGAGGTGTACAGAACTGGACACAGTATTCCAGATGGGGTCTGAGCAGAGCAGAATAGAGTGGTACTATCACTTCCCTTGATCTAGGCTTCTGTTGATGAAGCCAAGAATTGTGTTGGCTTTCTTGGCTGCTGCATCACACTGCTGACTCATGTTCAATTTGTGGTCCACCAAGACTCCCAGATCCCTTTCACAGGTACTATTTTCCAGGCATGTATCCCCCATCCTATATCTGTACAATTCATTCTTCTTACCTAGATGCAGCACCCAACATGTTCCTCTATTGAACCCCATTCTGTTAGCTTTGGCCCAGCACTCTAATCTATCAAGGTGATTTCGGATTTTCATCCTGTCCTCTAGGGGAATTAGCAACCCCACCCATCATTTGCAAATTTGATCAGCCTACTCTCTATTCCTTCCTCCAAGGCATTAATAAATATATTAAACTTGATCTTTAAAGTGCCACAAACCTTTAGGGACTACAGACAAAGAGAGTTTCTGTTTTGGGATTCGCATTCTATTCTGTCTGAAGTGGATGTTTTCTGGATCTTCTGCTTCCCATTCTCACCAAAGGAACTTTGTGACTGGTGTGTGTGTGTGTGTGTGTGTGTGTGTGTATGTAATTTTGAACATGAGCGGCGCTTTTCAGAAATCATAGGGCATTTTAACTAGAAAGTGTACCCTCAGTGAAAGGTTGTATCTTGCCTAAAACAAACAGACTGGCAGAATGATCTCATCTGTATCTTGATTGGACTAAAGAAAAATGGAATGGAATTGGTGCCCCTTCAACCAAGTGAGGCCCAGGAAATAACCAAAGTCTTGGGTGTGTGGGAGTGATAACGGACATCTAGAGCTCCTAGTAATTGTGACTTCCTGCCATGTGGAGCACTGCTTGTGAGGTATCGTTTTTCTCCTATGGAAAGTGGATGTTGTGTCTCATCCATAAAGAAAGACGCAGGTGCCTGTGTAGGTGGTCAACAGGAACAGCACTGTTTGTGCAGGTTGTGCCCTTTGAAAAGGCCTTAGGGAGCGCTAGGTGGGCAAAGAAGACCAGAAATGGAAGTCATTGGTGTTTCATATCAAGTGAAAGAAGTGGCATGGCGTGAAGAAATGGCTTTTAGCCTATCTTGCTGCTTCCCCTCAGGGAAGTATTATGCTGGTTATGATTGGTAGAGTGGAAGGCACAGCAGCCAGTGAAAAGTGACATGCCGTTGTCAGAGGCAAGAGCAAAAGAGGGTATTCATTTAAAGGAAAGGAGATGCCAAACAGGCATTCATCCAGAATCACTGGTAATTCCTTCCCCACACCATCCTACCCTAATTCATACCCAGTGCAGAAAAACACACAATCCCCCCCATTACTAATGTTCCAATGAACTGTTGCTTCCCTCCATGACTGCTTTCAAACAGAGGCACCTGGTGTTATTCACTCGCATTTACTCTTACCCTCACTTCTCCCTTTCTCACATGCATGCAGTGCCTTGGATATGATCCCTAGTGCAAGTACGCTTACCCGTAGTTGTCCGAGGAAGTTCAGTGCCCCATTTGCTCGAGTTGGCATGATTGTCTCCCTCCCCAAAGCATTCACTCAACTTCTTGAGCCACAGCATTGGTTAGGGCAATGGGAAAATTGTCTGTTGTTCTTCAAACAAATGATGAAAAGTTATCAGTACAGAGAAGCCAGAGAATGTGGCCCTTAAGGAAATAATTGGCAACACTTCCTTGTCCTGTTCCCTGATTTTGAAAGCAAAGGCTTTCTTTTAGGGGAGCACCTGTTTCTTCTTCTTCCCCATTTCCATGCTGGGCTTGCATGCATGCCTCATGGTGGAGTAGATGGAAGAGGGTGCTGCTTGCCCCAGGTACACCAAAGTGCCTGGTTACCTTTTGCAAGTAAGAATTAAAGCCATCTTGGGTCCTTTTCCAACGAGAAAGGCGGGAAAAAATACAATAAATAAATAAATAAATGAATAAACAAACAAACAAACAAACAAACAAACAAACAAACAAACAAACAAACAAACAAATTATTTGGCCCAGCTGTAACTAGTATGGTCCCTTACCAATGCCATGGGTTGGATGGATTGATAAGGAGCTGCAGGCCAAGATAGCTGGAAGGCTGGAGGCCTCCCACCACTTACCGTAAATGGCCAAGACTTGGCATGAAAATAGCATAAACAGTCTTGAGGACTGCAGGCTGGTCTGTATGCTCAGAAATTGTGTGTCTTTGTCCCCCCTGAGATTGTACAGTTCAGAGTACTTGACTGCCAGAGTATTGACTGCCAGTCCACTTAAAGTAACTTAGATTGCTTCAATAGAAAGGTTTCAGCATGTTCTCCTATGACCATGAAACACAATGAGCCAATTGCCCAAAGCAGGAAGAGGATCGAGCTCCTCTTTGCCCCCCCCCCCCCGGGATTTGCTTCACTTCAGGGACAGAGTTGAACATAGCCTGTCCTGTATCTTCTCTCTCCCCACCCCAAACTAGACTGTTTCTCTCTGGCACAGTGGAGGGTATCGTCATTTGCCAGTGATAAATTCAGATTGGAATGCCGCTCCAGTTATCTCCTGTAACTGATGCAGAGAAGGAAGGAGATCTTGTCCTTGGTCTCAGGCACCACCGTGTCTTGGTCCAGCCCTGAGCAAAGATCTCTGTTCTGGGGTGGAAATGGACCATTGGACATCCCAAAGGAGTACAGTCCAAGGAAGGTTTTTCCATGGGACCTACTGCATTTTCATCCTATGCAAGACTGATATATCCTGTGGACTGAAAATCCTTTTAAATTCCACATAACTTCAAGCAGTATTATTTTGTTCATCACTCATCAGTATCATGAGGCCAGTGAGTTATTATTCTTTTTCGCTCTGGCATCTACTATGTCCTTTCCCCAGGACAACATTATTTATTTATTTATTCTTCTATTTCTATACTGCCTGTCTTCCAATGGACCTCTGGGCGGTTCACAACAATATAATGCTACAATAGTGTTAAGTTTTGAGTAAAAACATTTAAAAAAACCCAGCAAAGATGGCAGCAAGTATTTATCAAGGGCAAAAAAAAAACCCCTACACACTCTGATGGTTGCTAAATGCCACTCTAAAAAGCAATGTCTTAGGTGCGTTCTTTGAAGGCCAGCAGGGACGGAGCAAGGCGCAACTCACTAGGCTGGTGGTTCCAAAGCGAGGGGCCAGCCACAGAGAAGGCTCGGTTTCAGGTAACCGATTTCCTGGCCTCCCTGGGTGTGGCCACCTCAAGTGAGTGTGCCTGTGACATTCTGGTGGGACGGGCCTCAGTTGACCTTTGGGAGATCCACTCCTCCAGGTATTCAGGTCCCAAGCCATGGAGGGTTTTGTAAATCAAAACCAGTATCTTGAACCTTATTCAGGACGCAACAGACAACCAATGCAGGTGAGCCAGAACTAGGGTGATGCAGTCATATTTACCCGCACCAACCACCAATCTAGCCACTGCATTTTGTACCCGCTGAAATCTCTGAATAAGGGTCAAGGGCAACCCCACATAGAGAGCATTGCAATAATCTATCCTTGATATCACAAGCGCCTGCACGACTTTCCTCAGGGAGGCCTCATCCAGGTACGGGCGGATCTGGGTGATCTGGCAAAGATGGAAAAAGGCAGCCTTGGAGACGGCCATCACCTGGGCTTCCAGGGATAAGGCCTGATCCAGGACCACACCCAGATTCCTTATTCTCTCTGCCAGTTGAAGAGTAATACCCTCCAAGCTGGGGAGAGGGCCACTGTACCCAAAAGAGGATGCCCGAAGAATAGAACCTAAGTCTTCTCTGGGTTGAGCTTGAGCCTGTTAGCCCTGGTCCATTCCATGACTGCATCCAGGCAGGAATCAAGGATCTGCACTGCCTCCACTGCAGAGGTGGTAAAGGAGAGGTAGACTTGCGTGCCATCAGCATACTGATGGCAGCATACTCTAAATCCCCTAATGACCTCAGCCAGTGACCTCATATAGATGTTGAAAAGCATGGGGGAGTTTGCTGACCCCTGGGGCACCCCACAAGGAGTGTCCATGGGGCCAACAACTCTTCCCCCAGCTTAACACGTTGGGGACAGCCACCAAGGAAGCCAGCTAAAATCTGTACCTCCAATCCCCACATCAGAAAGCTGACCCAGCAAGATACCATGGTCCACGGTATCAAAGATGGCTGACAAGTCCAGGAGGACCAACAAGGTAGAACATCCCCTGTCAGCCCCTCTGAGGAGGTCATCTTGCAGCATGACCAGGGTGGTCTCAGTCCCATGACACGGCCTGAACCCAGACTAGAATGGATCCAGGACACGATCCTCCTCCAGGAATGACTGGAGCTGGATGGTGGCAACCCTCTCGATCACCTTGCCCAGAAAAGGAACATTGGCAATCGGGCGATAGTTGACAAATCGTCTGAGGCCAGGACAGATTTCTTTAGGCTGGGCTTCACCACTGTCTCCTTCAGGTGAGAGGGGAAAATCCCTTTCCTGAAGGATGCAGTGGCGATAACAGATTCCTTGCTCCCTCCAGCACATTTAATAAGCCAGGATCGAATGGGGTTGCTGCCGGCCTAGAGTGGGCCAGTGCCCTGGAGTCCTCAGCTAGTGATACAGGCCCAAACTCAACCAGACGAGGAGACCGAGGTGGTGCGGCACTTGGGATACTTGAAGGGGAGGCTAGAGCAACCGGTGTCTAGACCGGATCAGATGGCCTCTGTTTTAGAACTAAAGTGGGCTTCAAATGACTCACTAGTGAAATCACTAGGAGGAGGCCCAGACTGACCACAATTGGGGAGGTCTTGAACCACCCAGAACAACTCCGCCTGGTGGTTTGAGGCCACATCAATTCTCAGGGAGGCATAGGATAGTTTAGCCTCCCTGACCGCATGAACATAGTGCCTGGTCCTCAAATGAACTGCAGTCTGATTAACTACCGACCAGTCAACCCTTCTTCATTCTTGCTTCATCACTCGCAGCTGTGGAGAAAGCTTCACAGCGAAGACAACGCTTGGGGGTGATCCGGTCAACAGTCCCAGTGGCATCCTCTTACCACCTTTCCACCAGTGCTTCCACCGGATCATCAGGGTAGCTACCTGAAGGCCTCCAAGAACTGTTCAGGGTACAGAAGCCTTCAGGGGCTGGCCCAAACAAGGGGCCGAGGCTCCCCATGGGGTGGGGTGGCGATTGACAGGGGAAAAGAGCAGCAGATGATGATCTGACCATGACATGGGTAAGGAAGCAACATCCCCAACCCTCAGATTATGATCTGCTGATGTGGAGGAAAAAACCAGGTCCAGGGTATGCCCTGCTCTATGGGTGGGACAAACATCATGTTGGGACAGATTCATGGAAGCCATGGATTCTATGCAGTCCAAAGCCACTCCTGAAAGTCCAGCCTCAGCATGCATGTTGAAGCCCCCTACCACTAATAGGCGAGGGGACCTCAACAGGGCTGCCAGGATGAACTCAGTGAGCTCTGGGAGGGATTGTGCAGGGTTGCGGGGAGTTCAGTACCCCAACACAATGCCAAACCTGTCCCACTGACCCACCAACAGATGAAGACATTCTAACTAACCCAGGACACACCAACGTCGCTGATCTGCTGACAAGAAGGGATTCCCTGTAAATGATGGCCATCCCACCCCACCCCTGGCCCTCCGACCTGCCTACATGCTGGGCCTGAAACCCGGGAGCGCACAGCTGGGAGAGAGATGCCCCACCCTCTGTCCCCACCCAGGTCTCTGTAAAACAAGCCAGGTCGACCTGCCCATCCAAGATGGCATCATAAAGGACTGGAATTTTGTTATGGACCGACCTGGCATTGACAAGGAGGCAGGACATATTTTTTCTTTTTATACTGTCTGGTCATTAAGGAGCTTATTGAATACAACTGTCATCTTTTTATTTGCAAGATGGAGCTGGCTGAATGGCTCAGTGATGAGGTATCTGGCTCCAGAGCCAGAGGTTGGGAGTTCAATTCCCCACTGGGCCTCCCTGGAGAACAGCCTGGGTGGCTGGCTGGCCGGCCATAAACTGCATAGTCCCAGGTGCTCTCAGAAAAAGGGAAGGGTAAAACACTTCAGAGTGTTCTCTATCTAGAAGGCCATGAAAGGGAGTCCGTATAAGGCAGAACAGACTTGAGGACACATAATTATTATGATTCTAAAGAGAATAGTGTTGTAGTTTTATAAGATTTTGTAGGAATTTATGATAGTAGACACATAGCTGGCAAGATGATCCGGTAGTTCTTTGGGTGGGTTCTGCACCACAGCGTTGCAGTCAATTCCCTATTGAAAGCACTCCGGACCATTCCCCTCCTCCTCCTCCTCCTCCCATTCCCACATATGTATGAGAATAAAAAATCCCCACTTGGAAAGTTTTTTTGAGTGTGAGTGTGCATGAAAGAGAAAAAAACCCCTGTAAAATTACATAAATCTGTGTGCCTCAGGTTTCTCTCAGGCCTTTAAGCTCATGGGCCCCTCTTCTTTTCAGTAAGTGAGGAGTGCAGAGGCCTACCCATTGGCTATTGGAAGAGGTGGTCTTGTGTGGGCTGTCCACCCTGAATATATGGAGAGGTGGCCCACATGCTATTATTGGTTTCCTGCTCTGGCGATTCTACATGCATTAAAGATGCATGCAGTTCTACATGATTCACGTGCCTGGTTCTCTCTGAGGGTGTCGTATTTTTCTGTCTGGGCTGCTGGTGAGAGGTTTCTCCAGCGAATCCCACTCCCCATGTAAATAAAAACCTCTCCCAGTCAACTGGGTCCTGTTAGATTTGTAGCCTAGATTTCAATGTAAATATGGGTAATCTTCCTACCAAAGTACAATCATTCAAACCAACTACCAAAATAAAACAATAAAAGTACAGGCACAAAGACAGAGGGATAAAATAGGAGAAATAATCTTAACTACCATGCTAGCCTTTATAATATTGCCTGCCTCAAGAAAGAGAAAAGTTGCCAGCTGAAAAAGTACCTTGTGAAGGAGAAAAGCCACCGCCCTTTCTTTTTATCTTAACTTCCTTTATTGGCCTAGCCCCATAGCCCAGGCAATTTTTGAGATAGCAGTACAGTAATTTTCCTGTAAGGAAAAAAGAAACAACAGAATGTTTGACTGCAACTTGATAAAAATGTGGGAAGGACAGATCAGGTTGCTTTGGATGCTGGATCACTAAACGTGGCTTTTAGGGTGCAGCCTTACCTGATCCTGAGCTCAAAGACTGTAATGGTGTGGGTTTTTGGGAACTAGTACATCTGTAACATTTTCCAGAAAATTTCCTCAATTTTTTAGTGTGATATAAGATGCTAACTGCTTTAGTGTGGTTGGTTTAAATATACAGGTGAAACTCCTTCAAGCCTTAATTTGTTATAATTGTGATGATTATGACTTACAGATTATAAAAACTCCAAATTCACAATCTTAGACAATTGTGCAAAGGTTCAATATTCAAGGCTCAAAGCGACCCACTCTATTCAGCTAATTAATCAATAACACCTCTAAAGGGTTCCTGAGCCATAAATGGTCTCTCTTTTTTTGAATTTTTATTTATACTGGTATCTCACAAAGTAAATAAACACTTATACACTTTTACAATTCTGATCCATAACCGTTTACATAAATTGTGAAATACAGTGGAACCTTGACTTACGTCATTAATCCGTTCCGGAGGTCTGGACTTAAGTCAAACATGACTTAAGTCAAACAAACTTTTCCCATAGAAAGTAATGGGAAAGTGGATTAATCCGTTCCAGACTATGAAAAAGACCCCCAAAAAACAGCAATTTAACACAAATTTGACTGTCTAACCAGACAGCAATAATCGATGCTGTACTATAAAACAAGACAGCATTGTAGATGAAATAAGTTAACACATTTTAATTAACAAATTTTAATTAACATTAACAATTTTTATTAAGATTAAAAAAATGTATGCCTGCCAGGGAGAGGTTTCTAGCCCGGAGCAGAGCCAGGCGCTTGCTCGGGCGGAGCTCGGCCTGGTCGGAGGAGGAGGAGGAAGGCCGGCCCGCTCATGTTCACTGCACCCCAGCAGCAGCGGCGGCTCCCGGTGAGGCCAACCTCGAGTTCCTTGGCCTTGCCGAAGCCGCTGCAGGATGAGAGGAAGAAGGGCTGGGGCCTTGGCAGGCAGAAAGTTTGGGGTGCATCCCCAGGGCCAGGCCAAGTGTGAAGCGATCAGGGAGCCCCTGGTGCCGCCCCCCTGTGTATGTGTGTGTGTGTGTCCCCTCCCCACAGTTGCTCAGGGAGGGAGAGAGAGAGAGAGAGAGAGAAAGAGAGAGAGTGAGTGTGTGTGTGAGAGAGAGAGTGTGTGTGTGCGCGCGTAGAGAGAGAGGGAGAGGTAAGGGAGGGAGAGAGAGAGACAGACAGACAGATACACCAAGGGAGTCTGGGTACGAGGCCCTCCCAGATCCACCCCACCCCCACAGCTGAGGCCCACCCCGTTTCTCTGGGTGGCCCACGAGGCCCTCCCAGATTCCCCCCCACCTCACACCCCCACAGCTGAGGCTGCTTGGCTTCTCTTTGCCTCCCTCCGTGCCCCCTCCCACCCCGTTATCCTGGGGCCTCTTCCCAGGCTTCCTCCCCCTCCCCCGGTAGTTTCGCAGTGGAGGAGGCGAGGGGCCGGGGCGGCCGGAGAAACCGGCGGCGGAGGGGCCCCTTCGTTTGCGCTGGCGGCCCACGGAACCTTTCGGCCGCCGCCGCCGCCGCTGCCTTGTCCTCGCCCCCGCCGCCGTCTTCCTCGTCGTCGTCCTCTTCGGCGACTCTGGCGGCCTCCGGTGCCGCATTGGGGACCTGGAGCCTGGGTTGGAAAACCCTCCTGCGGCAACGCCGAGGACCAGCTCCGGGTGCTCGGAGCTGGACTCGCTGAAGCATTCACCGGCGCTGGCGCCGCCACCACCACCACCAGAGGAGAGGAAGAAAGCAGGAGCTCTTGGCCCTTCTTCCTCTCCCCCGCTGGCGGCGGCGGCGGCTTCCGGCGAGGCCAGCCCCTCCCGAGGCCAGCCCCGAGCTCCCTCCAAAGGCAGGAGCAGTTTGGAGGCGGCAGCCGGGACGCTGGGTCCTGGCTGCCACCCAATGTGGGGACCTTGCGCCGGGGCTCGGAGACGTAACTCGGAGCCCCGCGACGCAAGTCAAACACGTCCCTAGTGGACGTAAGTCAAATATGACGCAAGTCAAGCAGGACGTAAGTCAAGGTACCACTGTATTAATGAACAGAAGAGAAAAGAAAAAAGAAAAGAAAAAGATGGAAGAGAAGGAAAAAAGGGGAGAAAGAAAAGAGAAAGGAAGAGAAAAGAGATAGGGGGAGAAGGGACAGAGGAGCGAAGAATTCAGAAGATGAAACAAAACAAGTAATATGTAAGGAACCAGGATACAATATTTACATGATTACATATATCATTGTATAGTAGTTCCGACTATATTTGGTCTTTGCTTATGTCGTTGTCTCATGGTTATAATTCACCCCCTTTTTTATATTTATATTTTAACCAATCATAAAATAAATTCCAGATTTGTGCAAATTTGCTTTCATCTTTTTGTTTTAAGGTCATAGTCAGCTTATTCATTTCTGCACATTCCAATATTTTTGCAATTATCTCATTGTCAGTCGGTGTAGGTTTAATTTTCCATTTTTGAGCCCATGTTAGTCTGGCTGCCGTTAGTATGTGTACCACCAAATAAAGCACTTCCCTTTTTAAATTGTTGGCAGTCATACCTAACAGAAAAAGTTCTGGTGAGAATTCTATATTCTGTTGTAACATTTGGGTGAGCCATTTATGGTTTTTGGCCCAAAATTTCTTTATTTTAGTGCAAGTCCACCAGCAATGGTAACATGTTCCTCTGTGTTTTTGACACTTCCAGCATTTTTCTGAGTTCTGGGGGAATATTTTATTTATTTTTCCCGGGGTTATGTGCCATCTATAAAACATTTTTAATAGATTCTCTTTATATGTGATGGCTATTGTCAATTTGTAATTAATTTTCCACAGCGGTTCCCATTTTTCTAAGTGGATCTCGTGGCCTATATTTCATGCCCATTCAATCATGGTGTTCTTCCTCATCTCTTGATTCCCAATCTAACATAGCTCCATATAGTTTCTGAATCATTTTGTTTTCTGAGCCTAGGAGTATCTTGTCAATTAATAATTCTTGATCCTCAAACCCATATTCTTTTTTGTCTTGCTTATACCTATCATATAATTGATAGCAAGGCCACCATGATTTCAAAATGCCTTTAGATTTACAGGTCTAAAAATTAAAAATGAAGAATATAAATTGCAGGCATATGCGGACGATCTAGCCTTCATATTAGACGATCCACAAACCTCGGCCCCGATACTACTTAAAGAAATAGAAGAATTTGGCGAAGTAGCAGGATTAAAAATTAACAAAAACCAAATTTTTAACAAAAAATATGCAAAATCAGGAAGTAAAACAACTTAACAGAACTAACTGGTCTTCACACACAGAAAAAAATAAAGTATTTGGGCATTCTATTGTCATCAAGATGTTCTTACTTGAAGGAAGATAATTACGGGAGTCTGTTAAAGCAAATAAAGCAGGATTTAGAGAAATTGAATAAAATGCCTCTTTCAATGTTAGGAAGGATAGCCACATTAAAAATGAACATTCTCCTGAAACTGCTATTTCTGTTTCAGAATATACCTATTATTACAGGGAAAACGTACTTTCAGGAATTAAATAAAATAACCTCCAAATTTATCTGGTCAGGGGAAAAACCTAGGATTAGAACGAAGCTATTGCAGGACACCAAAGGAAGAGGGGGCTGTGGAGCTCCAAATTGTTATTTATATTATCAAACACGTGCCATGGTATGGGTGAAAGAATGGATCACATTAAGAAATAAAAGACTACTGAACATAGAAGGAATTGATCTACAAAGGGGCTGGCATGCGTACTTATGGTACATTAGGAATAAAAGGACTATATTCTGTAACCACTATATCCGTACAACTTTAATACATGTATGGGATAAAATTAGAGGCAAACTCTACAGGAAAATACCCCAATGGATTTCTCCAATAGAAGCTATATTGCACCCTCACACTATAAACCCAGAAACCACAGCAACATATAAGATATTATTAGAGAAAGGAGGTCAATTAAAATCCCTTAAAGGGTCTCTCAACCAGGGTCACTAGGAATCACAATCAGGGGAAAGACTGCTGACCTGACAATTGTGCAGAAAACCATCACTGACACCCTCCATAAGGAGGGAAAGACCCAAAAGGTAATTGCAAAATAAGTTGGATGTTCCCAAAGTGCTGAGTCAAAGCACCTTAATAGAAAGCTATGTGGAAGGGGAAAGTGTGAAAGAAAAAGGTACACAAGCAACAGGCATGACCGCAGCCTGGAGAGGATTGTCAGGAAAAGGCCATTCAAAAGTGTTGGGGACTTTCACAAGGAGTGGCCTGAGGCACCACACAGAGACGTATTCCTCTTGTCAAGCCACTCCTGAACAACAAACAACATCAGCAGCGTCTTACCTGGGCTACAGAAAAAAAAGAACTGGTCTGTTTTTCAGTGATCCAAAGTCCTCTTTTCTGATGAGAAGAACTTTTGCATCTCATTTGGAAACCAAGGACCCAGAGTCTGGAGGAACAATGGAGAGGCACCCAATGCAAGATGCTTGAAGTCCAGTGTGAAGTTTCCACAGTTTGTGTTGATTTGGGGAGCCATGCCATCTGCTGGTGTTGGTCCATTGTGCTTCATTAAGCCCAGGGTCATTGCAGCCATCTACCAGGAGATTTTGTAGCACTTCATGCTTCCTTCCGCAGACGAACATTATGGGGATGCTGACTTCCTTTTCCAGTAGGACTTGGCACCTGCCCACACTGCCCAAAATACCAAAACCTGGTTCAGTGACCATGGAATTACTGTGCTTGATTGGCCGGCAAAGTCGCCAGACCTGAACCCCATATAGCGAATCTGTGGGGCATTGCCAAGAGAAAGATGAGGGACATGAGACCAAACAATGCAGCGGAGCTGAAGGCCGCTATTGAAGCTTCCTGGTCTTCCTTAACACCTCAGCAGTGCCACAGGTTGATGGCGTCCATGCCACACCGCATTAAGGCAGTAATTGATGCAAAAGGGGCCCAAACCAAGTACAGAGTACATACCCATTATTGTACTTTTCAGAGGTCCAATATTGTTCTATTTACAGTACAATCCTTGTTTTATTGCTTTCATGTAATAGTCTAATTGTCTGCGATTATGAATTTGGGGTTTTCATAAGCTGTAACCCATAATCATCACAATTTTAACAATTTTTTGCATGTAATGAGTCTAGTTCATATATTAGTTTAACCTTTAAAGTTGCATTTATGAAATAAATGAATTTTGCATGATATTCTCACTTTTTGAGTTTCACCTGTATTCAAAGCCCTATGTGGAAATTATTTTATTGAAACATTTGCAATAATGTGAAGAGAATGCTGTAAACCTATATTTAAACAACAACAACAACAACAACAACAACATAATATCTAATATGATTGTTTGCACTACAACAAGCCAGACTGCTATGGAAAAACATAGCTGGATATGGGTGTGGAAAATTTTCTGTGAGAAAAAATGGCATAGAAAAATAGGCAGGAAAAAATTTCCACCCCACCTCCCTGGAATGGTGTGGCTCTCCTTTTCTGTACTGCAGCCCCTTGGAAAGGCACTGTTTTCCCCTGAGTGTATAATCCCTCCCCCCTGCCCCCTCACCAAAAAAATCTGAAAGTGATTTTTGGACGGGGAAAGGATGTGAAGATAAGATTTGAACAGATAGGTGGGTTGGGCTGTGAACTCTTGAATTGCCAAACCAACCTTGCTTTGCGCTGCAGCTGCAAAGAGAAAAAAATGTAGCCAAGTGGCTGTTGTGAAACCGTAGGCCTTGACGAAGTCTCTTGAGTCTTTGGAAGGCGCTTGCTGTGGTTTTTAAAGATTTGTTTTACAAAAAACAAGGTAAGTCTCCTGGGAAAGTGCAACTCGAGGATTCCTTGACTCCACTGTGATTTTGCATCTCTGGAAAAAAAAAACTAGGCACTTTTCAAGGACAGGTCAGTCAGCCTTGTGCTCTTTGAGCTGGAATAGCTTGTCTGGCTGTGGGGCGATAAAAGTTGTCACCAGCTTGTAACACCAAGAGCAAACATTTCACCATCGCAGATTAAACACAGCTGGAAAATTTCCATTGGGTTTGGTCTGTGAACAGTTTTATGGTTCAGTTCCAGTTTTAAGTAGGAATTGAACATGCCTACAAAAATACAAAAAAGAAGTCATTATGGCATGGCAGCTAGATTCTGCAGTCTTCATTTTCTCCTAATGGAGGAAGAGGCCAGGAGCTTTTGTGACTCAGGAACACAGCCTACCTGTCAGTCTCTTCCCAGATGTTTCCAATCTAGTCTCCAACCCCATGGACTCCAATCCTTTCACCCTGCATGCAGCCTGGGCTGCTTTTCCCCTTAGGAGCTCATGCATAGGCAAAGGTGTCTTTGCTGCTGGTGGTTGTTTCTGCTTATGCCTTGGTTAACTCAGGTAATGAATGGCTCTGTTACACAAAAGATGGGGGGACTCGGTCAAAAGCTTCCTTGATATTGTTTTGGAGAAAAAGGGGTTAGAGGACTTGGCGTGTTTGACTCAGATGTGACTGGATCAAGGTGAAGCAACTGGCTTTTGGGTCCTTGTTCAGATGTTAATCTAGTCTAGTCTTTTCTTTGGTTCAGGCTCTTAAAAATGTAGTGGCCTGATCAGGATTTTAATGACGTTAAGAATCAGTTAAGGCAGCACTTTTGAACTTTCAGTGGCTGTTTGATAAGAGGGAAAGCAAAGTAAAGCATTCTGCTTATATACTGCCCCATAGCACTTCAAGTAGGCTACACATCCCCCTCCCCAGCAAGCTGGGTACTCATTTTACCAGCCTTAGAAGGATGGAAGGCTGAGCCAACTGAGAGCCTGCTACCTGGCATTGAACCCATGGTCGTGAGCACAGTTTTAGCTGCAGTTCAGGCATTTAACCTCTGTGCTGTGAGGCTTCTCAAAGAAAGCCAAGAGCCTGGACATTTTCATTGTTATTTGGCTCCTGGCACTACTGTAATGATGGTGGTTTCCTACTTCCAAATTGAAGGTGAATTCCATGCCTCATGGAATGGGAGAACTTGCACAGATCCCCTTGTAATAGGGAACGCATGCTTCACAAATCAGCTGCAGTCAACACAGGCTAGATTACAGAGTGCTGCAGTTGCAGTGGTGGTGGGGAGATGCTTATCTGGCTGACAAAGCCCAGTTAAGTGAAGTGAAATGATCTTTAAGTCATGTGACTGGAGGGAAAGTAAAACAGTAAGCTGTCTTACAGCTTATTTGGATTTTCTGTCTAGGTGAAGAGAGCCTTGAGCCTCACCTCCCTTTACAAGTATGTTCAGAGGCATCGGTTCTGTTTGCTCTGATTAGAGCTCATCTTAATCTTTGACTAGGCAGGGTCATTTTTTTTGTCCACAAAGGGGATGGTACAGGAATGTAGGGGGACTTGTTTGCCCGTGCTGCTGGATTGCCAGTTAAAGGGTGCATCATAGTTGATTCCCTGGACTTCAGGTTCAGATTCAGTTGTGCAAAAGCAAGGATTCTTGTAAGGTACCATTAGCTAATGTCCCTTGTATGTGTTATTACTCTCTCTCTCTCTCTCTCTCTCTCTCTCTCTCTCTCTCTCTCTCTCTCTCTCTCTCTCATATCCATGGCTGCTCCCTCATCATTACAGGACTGTTTTGAAAATGCTGTACAATAAGATTAGAATAAAATGTCTTTGCTAGGAGAAATAAAACCTATAGAAGCTTGAATGGAACCTGATTCCGATGGAAAAAATGGCCCTGTTAGTGACAAGCTCTCTTGGTCTTCCTTTATTCAGATACTGTATGTAGCATTTGTAACCCGCCAGGTGCATGTAAATGAAACATAAGTGGAATGACCAATTGCAGTGTGTAACTCAATCACAGTCAAATGTTACTTTAAATAAACCAAAACCTTCCAGCTGGTTAGGTGTACTGAAAAGCTCAACCCCCTTTGCAACCTGGCTGGAAGTTTTTCCAGTTTGCTTTGGAGCATACTGGTAATAAAATGAATCATGAAAGAAGTGGCATCATCTTGTTGTATTACTGCACAGTAATATGGATGCAAAGGAGTTACTGTGATGTACTGATACACCTTGAAGCTATTGGCTACAGGATAACTTTTCCCAGTCAGACACCTTGATTGATGAATATGCTATCCACTAATCCAGTTCTCTGGCACAGTGGTTAAATGCCTGTACTGCAGGTGAAACTGTGCTCACGATCTGGGGTTCAATCCCAGGTAGCAGGCTCAAGGTTCACTCAGCCTTCCATCCTTCTGAGGTCGGTAAAATGAGTACCCAGCTTGCTGGGGGGGGCAATGTGTAGCCTGCACACTGTAATTAAAATTGTAAACCACCCAGAGACTACTTGTAGTGGTATGGGGCGGTATATAAGCAGAACACTTTGCTTTGCTTTGCTTTGCCATTGAGCAGGCTGGAGGGAGGTTGGGTGTATGTGGATGGAAGTTATTTCCAACCCATCTGAAGGGCTCCAGGTTGGGGAAGAGTTCTTTTAAATTATGCATGTTGTGGAAGTGGCTCCAGAGTGATGCTTTTCTGTGTCTGCCATTGCCAATTAGACATGGGCCGTGGGCTCTTAACACCCCTGGTGGGAAAAAGTGGATTTCTCTGGATAGGTCGTGTCAGGATCCAAGATGGCTGTGGTGCTCTCCTGACATGACTTCCTGCCTCCTGTTGTTCTCTGTAGATCTTCCACTGCCACCCCCACCCCCTCCAGGAGAAGAGCTGATTATATCCTCCAACAGTGCATTCCCTCCACCACCTCCCCCCTTTGAGGAGCCATTCCCCCCAGCACCAGGATATGTCTTCCCTTCCCCTCCTCCCCCCATGCTGGAAGAGGAACCTCTCATTCTGAGTGGATTGCCTGCTGCCCAGGTGAGTCTTCATGCTGGACTATTGGGGGTGGGGTGGGGTGGGGTGGGGTGGGTGAAGGTTTATGTTTGTGGCAAGAGCTGGCTGTTGTTTCCCTTATGTTTTGGCTATCTAGACTTACAATCATGCTGTGTTAAACAAATAGCAATCATGCTGTGTTAAATACCCTTGGGCACATGTCTGTAGAGCAAGCAAGCAAGCAGTCAAGTAGTCAATGGAGGTTGACCTTGCTGGGGTTGTCCAAGATTGCCCACTTTATCTTTAATTCAAATTCTGCACCAAGAAATTTGCAAAGCTTTAAATTATGCAAAGATAACAGCATCTGCATTGCCTGCCTCAACTGCCTGGTGACCTTTGCTTTTACTGTCCTGTGCGATTCTGCTTCTGTGATTCCTGGAGAGAGGCGAGCATTGGTTTCCACACTGAAGCTTCTGACTCTTGAGTTGGTCCCAGCCACCTCTTTCTATTGTTTCATGAGATCTTGAAGAATTTCCTTCCAAAAGTAATTAGAGTGTCAAGAACAAAGTTATTAGTTACCATTTTTGTTCAGACCTTTAAGAAAGTAACTTTTCCATAGTTCTACAAGGTAACTAAGCAGGAACTTTAAAATAAATTTAAGTGCAGGCTGCTGGTCTGTAGTACAAAATACACCTTAGTTACCAAAGTCAACATTAAAAATAATACTTATTTTTTTAATCCAGAGGATGATTAAGAGGTGGCATAGCAGGATACCAAAACATACCCAGAATAAGGCACAGGAATGTTTTCAGAATTTCTGATATTAAGATACTGGTTTCAGTACAGCCTGATTGGCTAAAGAGTTTATGGAGTAAAGTTCATGAATGATATATTTTTTAAAAAATGTTAAGAGCATTCAAAATTCTTCTTCTTTGCGTGTGGTAGCAGTGATGGGGATGATAGTAACTGACACAGCAGCTCAGAATTATTCATTTGGAAGCATGTTCCCCTGCCCAATCTCTGCCTTCACAGGAATACTGTAAAGCAGGGGTGCCCAAACTTTTTGTAAGGAGGGCCAGATTTGGTGGCTGAGAATGTGTCAGGGGCTGGTTGCTCCCCGACCCTGCCACCCCACTGCAAGCCCCACCCACTGACCCATAAGCCCCACCCGCTGACCCCTTGCAACCCCACCCGCAGGAAGGAAGGCGGGGACCAAAGGAAGCACACACAGGGAGCCGTGGCCACCGCAGGGGAATGTGTGGGTGAAGGAGAGGGAGGGAGGGAGGGGCGGGCCAGTCAGCCACGGGCCACTCAGAATGGCCTGAAGGGGCGGATTTGGCCCCCGGGCCGGACTTTGGGCAGGCCTGCTGTAAAGTGATTCAGACAACTAGGATGATGAATGTGTAGTGGAGAAGGAACAAAGCAGTATAAAAGCACTTGCTTAGAACCACATTCTCTTGTCGCAGCTATAATTTATTTATTTATTTTGAATATTTTACCCCACATTTCTCCTTTGAAAAGGACCCAAGGCTGCTTACAATAATGAGAGACAATCTATAGCCCAGAACATTTAAGACCTATTCAAGTTAGGAACAGGGAATTAGAAGAGGGATCTTACAACATTCAAAGGTAACATTAAAGCTACAACGAGCACATGAAAAAAAATCCATTAGAGGGATGGAAATCATCATGGAAAACACCGGTGTTCATGTATGGTAATCCATCTAAAAGTCACATAATAGGTAGTCCATCTATTATGTGAAGACATTGCCTGAAGAGGAATGTCTTGGCCTGCTTCCTGAAAGATAGCATAGATGGGGCCAGTCCTGGCCTCCAGTGGGAGGGAGTTCCAAAGTCTGTGAGCAGCAAGAACCAGAACTGGCCTACTGGTCACTGAGAGTGAAAACATGGAGCAGACCGAGGTGAACCCTCCCAACTCAATTGAGCCAGTATGATTCTTAATGGCTCTTGCGTTCACCGTGGTTCCCATCTTGCTTCACATTGGTTCCACTTTGCTTATGGAAGGAAAGCAAGTGAAATGCCTAAACACAGGAGTGCATCCCTCCTCTGCCAAAGTAGCTGCAACAAGAACAGCAACCTGGTGCTATAAAGTCAATTCCATCTTAATGACCCTTCTTCCCACGGTTTTCTAGGCAGAGAATACACACAAGCAGTTTCCTACTCTGTTCTTCTAGGGGCATCATGGGACTGTGCATCTTGCCCAAGGCCACACAGGCTGGCTCTTCTATTGGAAGAAATGAACTCCCAATCTCTGGCTCCAGAGTCAGATACATAATTCACTGAGCTATCCAGCCGGCCACTACAAGTAATTCTATAAGTATCTATAAGGTTGGATCCTTTAAAAAGAAGAAATGAAATTACTCAGTGTTGTGCAATGTGTATCAGTTAGGTATACATTATATAATTAATAGAATTTAATTACACTGGTTATTGGAGAAAAGAACTAGTAGTTCTTCTTCGTGGACTCTGTGAATCCACACAATGGGTCTTCACGCCTGCGCGCTTGAGTTCCCGGTCGTTCCAAGCTTAAGGCTTACAAGCCCCTCCCCTCCGTGCGCATGCTCACCCATCTCCCGCCTTGCTGACTCAGTTCCTTTTTGCCGCCGCTGATTGTGGTCGTCCATCCACGAGCTCCTGCAAACAAAAAGGAAAGTGAAAACTTCATTCAAATATTTAATTTCTTTTATTTCCTTTCCTCCCAGTTCTCACCCTCCAAGTTTATATAGTTATTGTTTATTTCCAGTGCCCGCCCTTAGGGCGGAGGGGTTGTATACCCCCCTCCCCCCCGTACTGGCAGGCGCGAAGGCTGTTTATGGCTGCGGCAGCACTGTTTAAGCAGTGTGAATCCTGCCGTAATAGAATTCCATTAGCTGACGGACACAGTTTGTGCCTTTTTTGCCTGGGCAAGGATTATCAACCTGAACTCTGCCCGCATTGCAAAAAGCTAACAAAGCTGGCCCTTAAACATCGCCTGGAGTGGTTAAGGGCTTACTTGTGGGAAAAATCCCTCCAAACCATGGAAACCCACTCCGAGGCTTCCATGCCTTCTACTTCCTCAAAATCCAAATCTTCAACCAAAGGCAAAACGATGGAGAAAGAAAGAAAAAACATCTCCAACATGCTCTGATTCCGGAGAAAAGATCAAAGGAAATGGCCTCTGATGTGTGATCAACGACAGCGACGCCGAAACCACCCGCGCTCGTCTTAAGATGGCGGGCGGCAGCAGCTCTTTGGTGTTTTTGCATCCCACCCCTCGACTACCCCTCGACTACCTTTTTCTATTTTATTGCTGCGCCGCTGGGTTTTTATTCTTATTTAATTTTTGGGCTGCCAGGAGTACCATTGGGAGGTGTTTGAACTTGGGGGGGGGCTTGTGGGCTCGTTGAGGCTTGCAGAGGCTTTATCGAGCACGCCTTGGACGCCGACACCGACGAGGACGAGGTATGTTGCCTCGTTCGAGCGTCCTCTGATACGAGTGGCCTCTCGTATTACCCCCTCTCCCCCCCTTTCTTTTACACCTTAGCCCCTCCCTGGCAAGCCTTTCCTCCCTTGCCCGCTCTTGTGGGGAGTCCCGGGTGAGTGGCCGGTCCGTCCGCCCTCGGTGGTCTGGAAGACCCAAGGGCAGAGACGGCGGCCGCCATTTCGGGTTCTCCCCCATGAGTTGGAGCTGAGGCGAGAGTCTATTCCATCTGCCGGGGGCTGGTCGCTTCCCCCCCCCCCCCGCGGCCGCATGTACTATCATTGCCCTGCTGCTTGCTCTTGCCTGGGAGGCGGTTTGGCCGCCGGTGCGATTCTGCCCGGGTGGTGGGTCCGCTGCCGGCCGGCCGCTTTGTCCGCTCGGGAGCCCGGCCGGTTTCCCGTCGGTGCTCCCGTTGCTGGCGGTTCCCGGGCGGCGGTTGGCTGTCGGCGCGCCCTTCGCTCCTGGAATTCGGGCGGCAAATCGGCCGCCGGTGCTGCCTATAGATCGCTCGATACCCTAGCCGTCCTCTTTGGTGGTTTTCGGGCGGCAGCTCGGCCGCCGGTGTGCCGCCCGTTCCTTGGGACTCGGGCAGCATGTCGGCTGCCGGTGGTTGCTTTCCATCGCCCGTTGTAGCTTCTGGCGGCTGGTGGTCCCGGGCAGCAGATCGGCTGCCGGTGCTCCAGGGGTCCTGGGTTCCTTGCCATCGCCGGGGCTTGTTCTCAGAGACCGGAATCCATCTATTTGCCTGGGGCTGCCCTGCCCTTTACCATCGGAGACGCTCGGAAGCAGCTGGGTCTCCTGTCTCCTTCCCTTCTCAAGGATTGGTGTTTATGCCTTGGGGGGGAGATTTACCTATTCATTACATCACCTCCCTCCAGTTATCTGTGGAGAGTAAGGGGACTGGAGCTATGATGGCGAGCCTACTGGAAGAGTTGGGGTGTGATGGGGGGGATTTCTTGCTGGGGGCCTCGAGCCTGGACTCTGGAATCAGGACGGTGCTGTTGCATTCTGATTATCAGGTCCGGCACCTCTGCCATCTTCATTGCCAAGTGCCTGCACAACACAGTAACCTCTCATTAACCATCAGAGCCTTGATTTCCTGGCCTCCCCCCCTAACCCCCAGGTGGTTTACATCTCTCCTGGCGCTTCGCCCGTTTTGTTATTTATTGTTCATTTGATAGTTAGATTCGTTTGTTAGTTAAGATTTGTTTTACTATTTTTATTATTATTATTTTCCCACTGTCTGTTCATAGTCTGCTATTTGTTTGTAACTTATTTATTGTATTATTTGCAATTTGTTGGAGTGTTTATATTAATTAGGTTGTATTAGGTTTTTTTTGTTTGTTTGTTTTTTTTGTTTTGTTTTTTTTTTCCCTCGCCATGTTTGCAGGGACTCATATACCAACTGTGATGGGCCGTGGGCAGTACGCTTGTAGCCGGGGGGTTCGTCAGATCAGAAGAACCCGGGTCAGGCATCTTGTGCCTGTCCCGCGTTCTGACCCCTCGGCTCCCTGCCACGTGTCCGGGAGTCACTTCTCCAGCGCCTCCAGCCTTTCCTGCATTCTGTTGAACGCCAGGTCAGTCCATAATAAAATCCCCATCATATACGATACCATCCAAGATGGGCGGGCTGACCTGGCTCTTATCACCGAGACCTGGGTGGGTGCAGAGGGGGGGGGCTTCCCTCTCCCTGTTGTGCCCGCCCGGGTATCTGGTTCAGGGTGTGGGAAGGCTGGAGGGCCAGAAGGGAGGTGGGGTCGCCATCGTCCATCGGGACTCTTTTTATGTCTGCAGGGCCTCGACATTGGTTAGCCAGGGGTTAGAGTGCCTTCACCTGCTGGTGGGACAGCGGGACAGATTTGGCATTGTGCTGGGTTACCGTGCTCCCCGCAACCCAGCACAATCCCTCCCGGAGCTCTCCGAGTTCATCGGGGCTGCACTATTGAAGTCCCCGCGCCTTCTGGTTGCGGGTGACTTCAATGTGCATGCCGGCGGTGAGCTTTCTGGGGCAGCTCTCGAGTTCATGGAATCCATGGCTTCCATGGGTCTGTCCCAGCATGTTGTATGCCCCACTCACAGGTCTGGCCACACCCTGGATCTGGTCTTTTCCTCCATGTCGGGGACTTCGAGTCTGGAGGTTGGGGGCATTGTCCCCCTTCCTGTGTCATGGTCAGACCACCACCTGCTTACTTTCCCTTTGGCAATTCCGCCCCCTCCTCGCGGGGACCATCGGCCTCCTGTTTTGGCCCGTCCCCGGAGACTCATGGACCCTTATCGGTTCCAGGAAGTCTTCGGGGCGTTTCCTGGAGAACTGACTGGTGCGCCGGCCAAGGTCGTGGCCAACCACTGGTTTGATACAGCTGCCCAGACCATCGACCGGATCGCCCCTAAGCGTCTTCTCCGGTGTCGAGCTCGGCCCTCGCCGTGGTTTACGACCGAGCTCCAAGCGATGAAGCAGGTGCGGAGAAGACTAGAGCGCAGCTGGAGAAGAACCCGGACGGTTATTAGTAAGGCTGCTGTTGTTTCCCAGACTAGGCGCTATACCAACGCGATCAGGGAGGCCCAAAGATCTTTTGTCTCCCTGAGAATTGGTGAGGCCTCGAGCCGCCAAGCGGAGCTCTTCCGGGTGGTTCGGGACCTCACCAATCCTAGTCTGGCTAGGCCTCCTCCTACTGAGTTCAGTAGTGAGAATTTCGCAGCCTTTTTTTGTTCTAAAATAGAGGCCATCCGGGCCAGCTTCGACTCCGGTTGCAGTAGCACTGCCCCGGCATCTCCGGTTGCTGGGCCACCTTCGTCGCCTCGGTTGGATGTGCTTGGGCCTGTTTCTGCTGTCGAGGCCTCCAAGGCTATGGCTCACTGCCGACCGGCGTCCACCCCTTTCGATCCCTGCCCAGCCTGGCTTATTAAATCTGCCAGCGGGACTATGGCCAAATGGGCCTCGGCTATTGCTACCGCCTCCTTCAGCGAGGGGGTTTTTCCCTCCCGTCTGAAGGAGACGGTGGTAAAGCCCATTCTTAAAAAAATCTGGCCTCCCTTCGGACGATTTATCTAATTATCGTCCAATTGCCAACATCCCGTTTATGGGCAAGGTGATCGAGAGGGTGGCGGCGGTTCGGTTGCAGTCATACCTGGAGGATCGGCAGTGCCTCGATCCTTGCCAGTCCGGGTTCAGGCCTCGTCGGGGGACCGAAACGGCTTTGGTCGCGCTGCAAGACGACCTAATCCGGGCAGCCGACAGGGGTTGCTCTACCCTGTTGGTTCTCCTGGATTTGTCAGCGGCCTTTGATACCGTCGACCACGGTATCCTGTTGGATCGGCTCTCCGAGGTTGGTATCGGGGGCACTGCTTGCAGCTGGCTCCGATCCTTCCTGGAGGACCGTCCACAGTACGTTCTGCATGGGGGGGAGTTGTCGGCTCCTTGGATACTCCCTTGTGGGGTTCCACAGGGGTCGTCACTGTCCCCTATGCTGTTCAACATCTACGTAAGGCCACTGGCTGGGGTCGTTAGGAGATTTGGAGTCTGCTGTCATCAGTACGCTGATGACACGCAGCTCTATCTCTCCTTTTCCACCTCTGCAGTGGAAGCTGTGAGGATCCTTGATGAGTGCCTGGACGCGGTCCTGGCTTGGACCGGGGCGAACAGGCTTAAGCTCAACCCCGAGAAGACGGAGGTTATGTTCTTTGGGAGCTCACCATCTGGGTACGGTGGCCCTCTTCCGCAGCTGGGGGGGGTTTCCCTCCAGCCTGTGGAGAGGGTGCGGAATCTGGGCGTGGTCCTGGACCCGGCGCTGACCATGGAGGCCCAGGTGGCGTCTGTGACCAGGGCCGCTTATTTCCATCTTCGCCAGATCGCCCAGATCCGCCCGTACCTGGATGTTGACTCTCTGAGAACAGTGGTCCAAGCACTGGTGATCTCGAGAACAGTGGTCCAAGCACTGGTGATCTACTGTAACGCGCTCTACATGGGGTTGCCCTTGACTCTTCTCCGGCGTCTGCAGCGGGTACAGAATGCGGCAGCCAGGCTGGTGGCTGGTGTGCGTCGTTATGACCATATCACCCCAGTCCTGGCTCGCCTGCATTGGTTGCCCGTTGCAGCCCGGATTAGATTCAAGGTCTTGGTTTTAGTTTATAAAACCCTCCATGGCTTGGGACCGGAATATCTGTCAGAGCGTATCGTCCAGCGATCCATCTCGGCCCGCCCAGTTCGGCAGGTGCGAGCGCACTCGCTTCGGGTTGCCACCCCCCGAGAGGCCCGGAAGTCGGTCACCCGGAACCGGGCCTTCTCTGTGGCAGCCCCATCCATATGGAATGCCATCCCTAGCGAAGTGCGCTCTGCAGAGTCCCTGCAGGCCTTTCGAAAATCCTTAAAGACCTTTTTATTTCGTGAGGCCTTTGGCGAATTTTAATTTTTTATTTTTATTTTTTTTTTGCCCTTCCCGCCATCGCTATTATTATTGGCAGTAGTAGTATGACCATTGGTACCTCCAATTTTATTAGTCAGGACTTATGTCTTTGACGTGTTGGGATGCACTTGGAGGTCTTAGGATTTTAGGATTTTAGGATCCTAGGAGGATATATGTTTTAACTTACTATATTAGTAATTTGTGTTCTGTTGTTTTGTGATACTTGTTGTTAGCCGCTTAGAGTCCTCTGTTGGAGATAAGTGGGATACAAATATAACAATAAATAAATAAATAAATAAACCAAGTCGCGCGGCGTAGAGGGGGTTCACAGTTCAGCGCAGGTCGGCGCCCAGTCTTCTGATGCCACACGAGACGAGCCTTGGTCCCATGCCTTTGAAAATCAGGCAACGGGTACCCCTGAACCCCCTCATAGCCCTATGATTCTATCGGGCTTACCGCCGGGCCAGCTTGTCCATGACACGGACATGGCCACAGTCAGCTACAACCTGTTGTCGCACCTACAGAATCTACAGGCTGCCTCCATGACCTCAGCTCTCCAGCATGCTGACGCGGAGGAGCAGGGTCTAGATGCCCCCAAGCGCTTGAGCGCTATGTGATCAGACATCCAAGAGAAAGGAGTCTCTGATGTCGGGCGTCCTGCAAAAGATCAACGCCCACTTGTCTCCCCGAGTTGGGGCAGAAAGAGGGTGAGGGTAGACTCTCATGATTCCACGTCATCCCCCTCATCCTCTCCTAGGCGTCAAAAATCTAGACGCAGGCAGGGCAAGGGGCACCGACGTCATGGATCTTCCTCCTCGTCGTCCCCTGCACGGCGTCATAAAAGCAAACGCCGTTCTAAAAAGAGATGACGTCATGCCCGCATGGTGTCTAGCTCCGCAGACACTGATTCTTCTACCACTTCTTCATCTGCCTCCTCACAACATAAGAGGCAGCGAAGGAGTAAACCTAAGCCACCGCCCCAGCGCCCTCTGGTGTCCAACACTGACACCATTGCTGGTCTAGCCTTTTCAGAGCCATGCCCTGCAAAGCCCCACTGACACCACACCGCATGCAGTGGATCAGCAGGCGCAGCTGCCGGATTCGCCAGCCGCCATGCATCACCCGTTAACGGATGATTCCGACACGGGAGCAGCCTCTCAGAACTCGCATTGGTCCACCCTCTCTCAATACCTAGACACTTTGAGACCGATATGCCAGACAATCTTCCACCCCAATGGAAGACTTTAAACATTATTCACAGATGATACACAAAATTGCACAAGTCATGGGACTTCAAGTGCAACTCCCAGCCGCAGGTGACTCGTGCAAATTCTTTGGCCACTTGCACAAGTCCAGGCCACCTACTTTTGCGAATGGGATTTATTCCCTCTATGTTGGGAAAGGCCAGGGAGGCCTGGGCCAAATCCTCTGATTCCAAGGAGAATTGATAGCCTCTACAAGACACATAGTGAGGGCACAGACTTCCTTATGAAGCACCCCCTACCGAATTCGGTGATAGTGGATGCCACGCAAAACAGAGGGAAGTCCCATTCCAACACCACCCCGGAAGCTAGACCTCATCGGCAGGCGTCATTACGCCCTTGCCTCATTCTCCTTGAGAGCACTGAACTATCTGTGCGCAATGGAGGCGTATACCCGTCACCTCCTACTCACTTTTCCGGACTTCATAAACCACATTCCGGAACAACAAAGGGCAAAGCACAGGCCTCATACATGGAAGTTTTGTCTCTGATCGACTACCAGATGATAACCTCCATGCACATAACGAATACAGCTTCTAAGCAACTGACGACTGCTATACATCTCCGTCGTCATGCCTGGCTCAGGACATCCAATATTACAGATTATGTCAGAAACCGTATAGAAGACTCCCCATTTGATGGGGAAGGACTCTTTGCGACGTCCACTGATGCGTCACTGGACAACATCCAGAAGATGCGTAAGGTTGCAAAATCTTATACACAACAAGGAGACTGGTTCATCGTCCTGGACCTACAGGACACTTATTTTCACGTCTCCATAGCCCCTCAAGACCGGAAATACCTCCGCTTCCGGATAGGAGGCTCAACGTACCAGTTCAAAGCCATGCCCTTTGGTCTCTCCTCCACCCCGTGGGTGTTTACAAAGTGCATGGCACCGATGGCGGCCTTACTCAGGCTCCAGGGAGTCCACATCTTCCCATATTTAGACGTTTGGCTCCGGGTAGCACCTACAAAACAAGGGCAGAGAAGGATCGAGACCTCACCATCCGACTCCTAACATCCCTGGGACTTCGTCTCAACGAAAAGAAGTCCAAGCTCATACCCTGCCAGTCAGTGCTGTACATAGGAGCGCTTCTGGACGCTCAAAAAGCAAGGGCATACTTAGCGCCAGATCGCCCAATAAGAATCAAACAGGCTGTACACCCATTTCAGAGCCCCAACAAGGTATCTGCTCACCAGGCCCAACGCTTACTAGGCCTGATGGCCTCCACTACAGCTATCATACCGCATGCCAGACTCCGCATGAGACCGCTGCAGACATGGCTTCTAGCCAGATTTTGACCTCACTGCGACCATCCAAACGGCTCAGAATTACCTCCTCTCTCCTCACCACCCTAAAGTGGTGGAAGTCCTCCCGCAATCTCAGAGTGGGAAGGCCCTTCAAACAGCGTTACCCATCCATTCAGGTAACGACAGACGCCAGTACCACGGGATGGGGCGCCACTTGCAACCACCTGTTGATCCATCACAGGTGGACACTCAGGGAGCGAGTTCATCATATCAACTAATTGGACCTCCTTGCCATTTTCAAAGCCCTCAAGGCATTCGAGCTCCTCCTTGCCCACAAGATGGTCCAAGTAATAACAGACAATACCACAGCACTTTATTACTTGAACAAGCAAGGAGGCACTCACCAACTTTGGAGATGGTGCATAGCCAAGGACATTCCCCCAATAGCCATACACATCGCGTCATGCAACAACGTCGCTGCAGACGAACTGAGCAGCGCCACACACGACAATCACGAGTGGAGCCTATCAGAAGCAGTGTTCCGGATCCTCTGTACCAGAGGGGGAACCCCGACCATGGACATGTTTGCATCTCAAGCAAACACCAAGTGCAGCTTGTACTGTTCCAGAGCGGGAATCGGCAAACACTCACAGGGAGATGCCTTTGTCACCAGGTGGCCAGCCGGCCTCCTTTATGCATTCCCACCAATACCACTATTAAGAGGACACTGATGAAGATCAGACACCAAGGAGCCCATGTCATACTTCTGGCCCCGTGGTGGCCAAGACAGCCATGGTTTCAAGTCCTGCAAACAATGGCGATCGACTCCGTCAGGGTGACATCAACGCCCGATCTCCTGACATAACACCAGGGCCAAGTCAGGCACCCAGACGTCCTGACTCTCCACCTAATGGCATGGTACATCCGCTAACAATTGCAGAAGTACTCACAAGCTCCAGGAAAAAGTCTATTAATACCCTATATGCACATAAGTGGGGATCCTTCCTACACTTCACTCGAGCTAACTCTCAACCCTCGAGTCCAACCAACATCCAGGTTCTCCTGGAATTCCTCCTCTTACTCTTTAACAGAGGACTATCCCTATTTACCCTAAGAGTCTACACTGCAGCCATAGTAGCTCAGTATTCCTAGTGGCAATCAAATCAGCCAGACGAGCTTCGGGGCTCGCTGAGCTCAGAGCGGACCCACCATTCCTCAAATTCCACCACGATAGACTGGAACTTCGTCCAGACATCTCTTTCTTACCAAAGATAGTGTCCTCGTTCCACGTGTCTCAGCCACTTATTCTACTAACCTTCTTCCCAAATCCAAGTACTTACCTTGAGAGGAAACTCCACTCCCTCGACATCAAACGAGCGCTCCTCTTCTGCACAGCTAGAACAGCTTCTGTTAGAAAGACACACAAGGTCTTTATCAGAACCTCGGCACCATCTCGAGGTCATCAAGTATCCCCTCAATCCATCTCCAGATGGATTGTCACAACCATCAAAATGGCTTACAGCACTGCGCATGTCTCCCTACCTGTCATGCCTCGGGCACACTCTACAACAGCAGTAGCCTCATCCACTGCTTTCATAAAAGGAGTGCCCTTGGAAGACATGTAAAGCGGCTACCTGGTCTCGACCGTCTACGTTCCTGAAGCACTACAAACTAGACGTCAGGTCGCAGACATCAGCTGCATTTGGCAAAGCAGTTTTGACAACTGTGCTACCATGACTACCCTCCACCGGTACGTCAGCTTGCCATTCACCCATTGTGTGGATTCACAGAGTCCACGAAGAAGAAATGCAGGTTACTTACCTGTAACTTAAGTTCTTCGAGTGGACCTCTGTGAATCCACACCACCCACCCGCCTCCCCTCTCTCCGTCATGGCTCGTTGTACTCTCTAAGGGTCAGTGGCGGACCAGAGGGGAACTGAGTCAGCAAGGCGGGAGATGGGTGAGCATGCGCACGGAGGGGAGGGGCTTGTAAGCCTTAAGCTTGGAATGACCGGGAACTCAAGCGCGCAGGCGCGAAGACCCATTGTGTGGATTCACAGAGGTCCACTCGAAGAACTTAAGTTACAGGTAAGTATCCTGCATTTTGGTAATTTTGGATTCTGGAATTCGCTGTTGCCTACCCACTTTGGATAGACGAGTCCCTCTTAACATGCTTGGTGGCTAGAAGCTGTCCTTACACACCCACCCATGGAAGTGGAGGCTTCCTGGAAATTGTGAGATGTAACAGGGACTCCCTTCTCCATCTCTTCAGCTTTCTCTATTGCTTTAAGCCTAGTTGCTTTACTACCATACTTCACTGATATGCAAGTGGTTTGTAGCCTAAAAGCTTAAGGCTGAGTATCTTCTCTAACATGTAACTTCCTCTCTCATCCCTGGTGGAAGGGGCAGGGCCGTGGAAAGATGAGCAGCATTGATTTGGAGATTGATTCTTTGTCCTCAATGCTGGATGACATGGAGAAGAATGATCCCTTCAGATCCCGGGTGAGATGCAATGCAAGATGGCCACTCCACAGCCTAGGTTTTATAGAGGTAGTCAACATTTGTCGGGCTATTTCCCACTGAGGAACAGGCATGGGCCACTTGAGATGTTCCAGATGTGGCTGGTCTGCAATTTCCTGTTAGTCCTGATCATGGTAGGCAGTGGTAAGGGCTGATGGGAATTGTGGTCCAACCAAATCGAGAAGACTATGTGTTGCCCACCCCCTTTCTTACACAGAAGGCCAAAATGACAGAAGAATTTCCCAGGGTCTGTTCCATTAGAAATTAAATCTGCTGAAGAGAAGAGTAGGTTAGGACCGTTCTTGACATACCAGCTTTTCATTTGAAGGGAACTTTTTTTTTAAATGACAAGTTGTTGAATTTTGCCAGGGTTGAAATAGTGCAGCACCAACAGAGTTTGGTCATCACCTTGCTGAGACCATGGTGTGGGAGATTTCAAGGGGTGGGAAAACAATGGCTCAGAGTTGTGGTAACTGGATTTGTGGTGAGGAATCTGTCATTAGCCAAACACTTTGGTTGGTGGTTGTAGCCTTGTGTTAACTATGGACACTTCTATTAGTTTGCCAAACACTAAAGGGCATTTTACTACATGCTAAATGCAGGAGTACCGATACATGGCTGACTGAAATGTGCCCTCGGATCATCTTTTTTCTCACTGTCCGCACTAAGGGCAGGGTAGCCCAATGTAGCCTGAACTGAATGGCAGCTGTTGCTGCTGTTATGTTGACTCCTTCTTCTCTTCTTTACTCTTGCAGATACCTGCAGGTCCTGTGGCTTCTGCAGCAGAAGCACCTAGAGGTTCCCCAGAAACTATGGCACCACCTGCAGATGTCTCTGGTCCTGCATCTTTTCCCTCCAATGTGGTCTCCAATCTTGGTGGAAGCTATGTGCCTAAGCCACAAGGAGAAACAACTCCTGTTCCTCCACCATGGGCAGCCTTGAAGCATCGCAAAGACTTGCCGTCAGCACAACAACCAGTGACATCTCCTGCCCCTGCTCCTCCTCCTCCTCTAATCATACCAGCCACTAAATGCACCCTGCCTCCTGTTGCCACTGGCCCCAAGTTTGTACCCAAACCAGCTGCTACTGGAGCTTCTTCAGGCTTCCCAAGACAGGTTGCCCCTGCACAATCTCACTTCCCAAACCCTCCTGGTCCTGGTCCAGCTGTGAAGTCACAACCTCCCACCTTTACCTATGCACAACAGCGGGAAAAGCCCCAGGTTCAGGAGAAGCCGCATCCTGCTGGACAGCCACCTGCCCCGCGAGACATGGTAAGGGGGTCAAGGAGAGAGACAAGCAGAACAGAGCCACCTTGTGTTTGGGACAGGAGTGGGGGACCTTTGCCACCTCCAGGTGATTTGGACTACAGTTCCCAGAATTCCAAGTCTGTTGCTGGTTACAAAGGATGGAGGGAGTTGTGGTCTAAAGGAGGCCTAAACATTTCCCACCCTTGATCTAGGATCTCCTCCTTGAAAATGGATGTCAGAGCTTTCCCAGTAATCAGAAAGTTATTTTAAAGTGATGAAGCTGGCTTTGGGCTGAAAGCATGCCCATTGACGGCCCTCAGTTGCCATGCCAAGTGGGAGAGAGGGTGGAACTGCAGGACCTCTTGGGCTGTGAAATGGCTTGGCTCCCCTCTTGCCTTCTCCACTGGGAGCAGGAGGGGGAGGAGGAGGAGAGCACAGCCAGTTGCCACTTCTGGCCATCCAGCTGGATTCCAGCCTTGGGCTTCAGTGGGCTCCGTCCACCTCGGATGAGGTCAGCTCGCTTCCCTGCTCATGCCACTCACATTGGGAAGGCAAGTAATGGGGTGGAGGGCACTGAGCCAGCCCTTTGACAACCAGCTGGGTTCCCATCAAAATCAGCTGGATTCCCTCAAAGGGATGTTGGAGTGCATGCCATTTTGTTTCCCTGTCTCCTTTCCTCTGCTGGGAAAGGATGGATGAGAAGAAGCTGCATCCCTGATTAAAGCATCAGCTGGAAGGACCCACTAGCACTCTGGAGGGGGAGCCCAAGCTCTGACAAGAGGCATGGCTGTGGCTGTGTGACACCAGAGGTGTGGTCGCATGCCTTATTCCATTAGTCAGTTGAATGAGGATTCAGCCTCTGCAGCCCAAGGCCAGTTCCTTATCTGCCTTAGTACGAATAATGAGGTAGGGGGTCTGTCTTATTTATTTATTTTATGATGAAGCATGACTGTTTTGTCCCCTGTGAGTGCTTGTTAAGGGAAAGGCATTCTCCCCCAGCATTGCTATCTCTACCAATTAAAGGTGACCAACCAGATGCAAAAGAGAGTGGTGCTTCTGGGACATTTTAGTAGTACTCTAGAACATGGAACCAATCATCATCATTATCATCATCATCCATCCATCCATCCATCCGTCCATCCATCAGTCAATCAATCAATCATCCAGAGGTAAAAATCTAATAGTTGACTCCTTTTCAACAAAATAATTACAACCCCATAGAAGGACAAGGTGCCTTAAAAGAAAGTGCATTCACCAGTATGACCATTTAGGTTTACAGGGGCTTTTGAAAGTATATCTGGTTGCTTTAGCTGTAGAACAGGATTCTTCTTTGTGGCATCTGTGAACACACATATGGGAGTGTGGTGCGCCTGCGCACACTCACTGGAAG
Organism: Phrynocephalus guinanensis; assembly: GCA_037367245.1. NCBI lineage: Eukaryota > Metazoa > Chordata > Lepidosauria > Squamata > Agamidae > Phrynocephalus > Phrynocephalus guinanensis. Next base: position 1,197,048 of record CM074738.1, read on the forward strand.
TTCCAAGCTCCTTTGACGTATAGGATCGCCTCTTCCTCCAGCACATGCTCCAAATCTCCTACGCTTCTTCTCAGTTCCCCAATTATCCACCACTGAAAAACAGACAGAACGTGACAGTTAGAAGGGAAGAATGGAAGGGTAGTGTGAATTCACAGATGCCCACTCAAAGAACCATAGTTAACAGGTAAGTAACCACACTTTCTTCTTTGTGGCATCTGTGAATGCACACATATGGGAGACTAGCAAGCTGACTTACCAGTGGTGGGTTGTCACAGTAATATGTAGGAAAGGACTGCTCTACTGAAGGCTGCATCAGTGCTGGCCCAGACATCAAGCTTGTAGTGATTGATGAATGTGGATGGGTTAGATCATGTTGTCGCTTGACAGATGTCCGGAAGGCTGATACCCTTGAGGAAGGCTGAAGGAGAGGTGGCGGTTCTTGCAGAATGAGCTCTTGGTATCTCAGGAAGTGGTACCTTAGCCAAGTCGTATGTTAGCCATGTGTGTGTGTTGCGTCGTTACAGTCATGACTGACCCTTCGTGACCCCATGTCCATGGAGTTTTCTTGGCAGGAATACTGGAGTGGCTTGCCAGTTCCTACTCCAGGCGCCTACAGCACCTGGTATTCCCTGGTGGTCTCCCATCCAAGTACTAACCAGGGTCGACCATGCTTAGCTTCCGAAATCAGGCGAGAACGGATGTGCTTAGGGCATCTAGGCAGCTCTATGCTAGCCATATGACTGTGGAAATCCATTTGGATATAGTTTGTGAAGTGACGAGAGTGCCTATAGATGGTTCAGATGTCCTCACAAAAAGGCGTTTCAACTTCCTTATAGAAGCTGTTCTGGAAATGAAAAACAAGAGAGCTCTTCTGACATCTAAGGTGTGACATGACCTCTCTAAGTCATTAGATGGTGATAGAAAGAAGGCAGGGAGAATGAGTGGTTGGCAGAGGTGGAACGATGAGACGTTCTTAGGAAGAAATGAAATATCCAAGTAGAGTGTGACCTTATTAGGATGGAATTGTAAGAATGGTGGGTCAACACACAATGCTGTAATCTCTGAAGCTCTTCTAGCAGAGGTGATGGGTACAAACAAAGGGTTCAAATGGAGGCAAAGTATATTAAGAACAAGAGTGAGGAACCATTGTGGAACCAGATGGTCTCAAGGGAGGCCAAGATTCTTGAGAGCTTTAAGAAATTGTTTGATGGTAGGATGTCTGAATAGCATAGCAGCTTGAGAATCTGGAGCAGGAAATCCAGTAGAACATCCAGGGTAGTGGGGATAGTGGGGAGGCCACAATCAATAGTAAAAACAAGAAAAGCCTGCCATTTGTAAGAGTACAATGTTGTGGTTGAAGGTTTCCTGGCATGCTCTAGGACCTATCGTAAGGAGAGTTGATGAGCCATGCTGTGAGGTAGAGAGATGGGAGGTCAGGGTGGAGGATAAGGCCATCGTCCTGGGACATCAGTTATTTATTATTATTTATTTATTAGGTGCATTTATGTACCACAACCTTTTTCCATACCGGAACTCAGGGCGGTTCACAATAAAATAGATAAAACCAGCACAAGCACAGTTAAAAGAGCAAAACAATATAAAAAGGTACAAGAGAAAGAAAAGGAAATAATAATAAACATAAGCATAAACATAAACATAAAATAAACAGGATAAAAATGGCAAGGAGGGAAACCCTCAGCGGGGAGCAGCAGATGGGAGGGGGGGGGGAATCAAACAGAAATGAGGTCACCATATGCCTCCTTAAAGAGCAATGTTTTCAGTGCCCTTTTAAAGGTGGGCAGGGACTCTGCAAGGCGCAGCTCACTCTGAAGCTGATTCCAGAGAGAGGGGCCTACAACCAAGAAGGCGCGGTTACGGGTGGTAGACTTTCGCGCATCTCTTGGAGTGGCCACCCTCAGTGAGCGTGCCCGCACTGATTGAGTGGATCTGGCCTCAGTTGGTCTCTGGGGGATCCGCTCCGCCAGGTTGAGCTGTGGGGGTAGTCAAACGTATTCCCTCACTAGCAACTTGAGTGTGAGAAACCGCAGTTGGCGAGGCCACCATGGTGCTATTAGAATGGCAGTGGAGGAGTCGTGACGGAGTTTCACTACAGTCTTCTGAAGTAACGGTAGAGGAGGGAAGGCATACGTCAGTTTCTTTTAAGGCACCTTGTCCTTTGGGGTTGTAATTATTATGTTGAAAATGGAGTCAACTATTAGATTTTTACCTCTGGATGATTTATTATTATTATTATTATTATTATTATTAGTTCCATGTTCTAGAGTACTACTAAAATGTCACAGAAGCACTATTCACTTTTGCATCTGGTTGGTCACCTTTAATTGGTAGGGATAGCAATGCTGGGAACTTCCGGTGACCGTGCACAGGCGTAGCACACTCCCATATGTGCGTATTCACAGATGCCCACTGGAAGAACCATAGTTACAGGTAAGTAACCACACTTTTTGGAGGGTGGTTAGGGAGATAGAGGCTGAATAATGTTGGAGAACATGGGTGGGGCTTTTCCCTCCTCACTGCTACAGCAACTTTAAAGAGATACTAGCCCACGTTAAATCATCTTGAGTGTATGGCCTGAAGATGTGTGGTGTTGACAGACATTGAAAAACCTGTGTTAAGCTTGTTTCATTGACTCGCTGTTTTGTTTATACAGCGCAGCCCTTTATCCCTTGCAAATGCTGGTCCAGAAGCTCCCAGGGGCAACTCGGCTCTGACCATGAAGGAGGTTGAAGAGCTAGAGTTGCTTACCCAGAAGCTCATGAAGGATATGGACCACCCACCTCAGGCAGAGGCATCCACTTCTGGTATGTCTGCCTGTATTTATGTTTGCTTGTGTAGGTAGGGGCACATAGGTTTGTGGACCTGGTGTGTGGCGGGGTGAGGAATAGGACTTTAACCCAAAGTTGCCACCTTCTGCCTTTCTTTACAAAATGGATGCTTAACTTTTAGCATCAACTCAACTGGCAAACTATTAGGCAGGGTTTGGGTTTGGGTTTTGTTGGGGGTAAGTATTTTAAGTCTTTTATGTCCCTGCCCAGAAAGGCTTTGTATACTAAGTCACATAGATAGAAGGAAGAAGGCAATGTCTTACCATTCAGAGGCTTTGGACCGCAGCTTCTGGGTCAATGTTACTATTGGTGTTTTTTTTAAATTAAACTGAACTGAAATTCTTGCTCTGCTTTAGAGAATGGGTAAATCTGTCATGTTTTCACTTTTACCTACAATTTAGATTCACAGATGTTGGTAGTTTTTGACCAAAATTGAAAGGGAACTGAAATTCTGATCCATTTCAAAGTGGGGGATTTAGGAATTCTAGTCTGAAATACCTGGAAGGACACCATGTTGTGCATATCTGTGCTATGACTTGAGTAGCAAACATTGCAGAGAAGATTCCTGTCAGCAGGGCTGGGACTTAAACAGTCTGTTTTGTTTTGTTTTGCTGTGCCCCCCCCCTCCTTCCTGCTACGGAAGAGTTTTGTGGCCTCTGCAACAGGGCCCTGTCCCGGACACAGCCAGCTGTCCGTGCTCTCGACAAGCTTTTCCACGTGGAGTGCTTCACCTGTTTCAAGTGTGAGAGACAACTGCAGGGGCAGCAGTTCTACAATGTGGATGAAAAGCCCTTCTGTGAGGAGTGCTATGCTGTGAGTAAAATGACAAGGAGAAGTGGAACTGGGGGGGGGGACCCTGCCATGTCAGTGTGAGGACCCAGGCAGAGAGCATGGTGGCGACCTGAGATTGGGCCCAGAGGCCTTCGTATTTGCATTTGGAAGGTACAAGGCCTTTTCCTCCCATGAGTCCCTTTTCAAACACTTCTGTTGAGTCTAGAAAAGAGAGCCACCTGGGGAAGAGGTGATCATGGGGCTACCTCCCATATTGGTTTGCCCATCAGCAAAACTTTGGTGCAGGGCCAGAGATTTTTTTTCTCTTGGCCAGCTGCCTGACAAGGGAAAAAAAGTTTTGAACACCCAGTTCTCTATGGTAACACCTAGTTCTGTAAAAAGAGAGAACTCAGAGTTGCTTTGTTCATTATCAGGGAAGAACTTTCATTTAAAAGCAAAACAAAATACAGGCATTTTTACATTCAGGGACACTTTGGGGTTATTTTGGTACATAATACAAGCCAATATATTGGCCTTGTCAGTGGCTACCTTGAAAACGGCTCCATCTTCAGCATTGTTCCACATGGCTCCTGCTTTCAGAGGTTCTTGGGCCAAGCAAGCAGAGCCCTGGGATAGGCTGGAGCTCAAGTGTCCTTTCATGGCCAAAGTTGCATCTGTCGTGGGCTTGAGGATTCCCTTTCCATTCGGGCCACAGACATTGGCCCAAATGCAAAGGGAACCTGAATTCACTCTTCTCTTGAGTGGATTCCTTTGTCAGTGAAATGTTAAAAATACTTCGGGTATTTCATGAGTTTAAAAAGTCCTTTATATTTTTCTGTGCTTCACATCATTCCTATTAAATGGGTGACTGAATATATTGCAAGCCACAGCCGTTAGGACCTCCATTGAAAAGGCTGTGATAATGTTTTATTTTGGGTTATCTGGCCCGCTTCTTTTGCTTTTAGTGAATCACAACTTGCCCTGTGCCACTCAAAATCCAAGTAGGGAAATCCATGTAACCATTATAAGTTAAATGAGGAGTCACATGCACACCCCATTACGCAACTGATAATATCTACAGTGATTTCTTATATTAGGGCAATTCACATCCAAAAATGCCAGCATAAACTACCTGTTTGAACAGGTAGTTATTGAAGGCTAAATTATCTGGGTAACTCAGTGAGTTGGATATCTGGCTGTGGAGCCAGAGGTTGAGATGGGCATGAACTGCATTTTGGCTGTTCTGCCCAGTTCAGTGCAGCTACCCACACAGATGTTCTGCAGTGCTGCACACTCTCCTTTCCCATCTGCTCTGTGTGCCGGGCCATTCCCAGTTTGAAGTGTCCTTCCCATCCTAGCTCCTCAGCACTCACCAATTGCACAGTATGCCTCCCTCTTCCACCTCCTTAAATGGCTGCACATTCAGACAGGGCAGGGAAGCCCACAGGCCTACCTTCAAGTGAATGGCCATCAGAGGAGGGAAGTGTGCACTGTGATCAGCGAGTAAGCAGCAGCCACAGTGAGGAGGTGGGGAGAGAGGTCTGCTTCAGGCAGACAGTGGGTAAGCACACAGAGGAGGTGGCTGAACTGCCAAACCGTGGTTCGTGTCCATCTCTAGTTGGGAGATTGATTCACAACTGTGCTTCCTGGTAGAAGAGCTAGCTGGTGAGGCAAGTCACATAGTTCCAGGTTGCTCCTAGAAGAAGGGAATGTTAAATGGCTTCAGAGTATTCTCTGCTTAGTTCCGGGAAGATCAGAGAAGGCAACAGAAATGCAGGAGCAGGTGATAACTTTATTAGTAATTATGTGTCTTTTATGTGAATCTACCATACATGATCACAAAGACTTTGTGCTTATAACCACTTATAACCTTGTGTGATTGCATTGAAACTATGTTTTCAATGTTAGTTTCCATCACTCATAGCTTTTACATGGATTTTTTACTCTCGCTTTAACTGCTCACATTCTCTAGTAGCTTTAATGTTGTACCTCAATTCCCTCTTCTCAAACTTGAATATGTCTTAATTGTACTTAATTGTACTGGACTGTATATTGTCTATCATTACTGTAAGCTGCCTTGGGTTCTTTTGCAAGGAGAAAGGCAGGGTAGAAATACTCTAAATAAATAAATAAATAAATATATCACCTGTTCATGCATTTATATTCTCTACCTAGAAAACTCTAGAAAAGGTCACCATAAATCAGACTTTCTTTGAATGATGGCAGAAATGAGGACTTTAGGGGCCATGGGAACATCCAGGGGAGCACATACTGTCTGTATATTGACTATCCCTGATGCTGCTGCAGAGCCCTTTGACAGAGTAGCTGCCACACAACTTGCAATGAGGGGCAGACCTGCTGTCAATTCCTCTGATTATGTCCCCACAGCTATTTTGTTTCTGGTGGTAGGTCTTCCTCTCTGACCCTCCTTTTGTTTTTCAGGGCACCCTAGAGAAGTGTTGTGTTTGCAAGCAGACCATCACAGACAGGATGTTGCGGGCCACAGGCAATTCCTACCACCCCCAGTGTTTCACTTGTGTGGTGTGTCATAAGCCCCTTGAGGGAGCATCGTTCATTGTGGACAAGGCCAACCAGCCACACTGTGTGGATGATTATCATAGGTATGTTCCCTCTTCTGCTCAGCATCTGTCTCTGCTCTTGTTCATTTCTCCAGCTGTGTCTCTGTGATCAAGACCGCTTCTGTTCAATTTTGGTTAGCTGAATTCCTGAAACTTGGCTTTTGACACCCCACCCTTCTTATGTTCTTCCAGAAAATATGCCCCTCGCTGTTCGGTGTGTGCTGAGCCTATTATGCCAGAACCTGGGAAGGATGAGACGGTCCGTGTGGTGGCCCTGGAGAAGAATTTCCACATGAAATGCTACAAGTGTGAGGTAAGCTCATTCTCATTTCCTCTTCTCGCCCTCTGTGGTGTTGTTCTCAGCTCTTTGGCCTTCGTGTTTTTTTACCTATACTTTTTCCCTTTCTCTTGTCCTCTTTCAGGATTGTGGGAAACCCCTCTCCATTGAAGCCGATGACAATGGCTGTTTCCCTCTGGATGGGCATGTGCTGTGTCGGAAGTGTCACACCACACGTGTCAAAGCTGCTGCGTGAAGAGGACCTTCACTCAGCATGTGCTGCTGTCCGTGTACCCCCAACCCACCACCTGCCCTGCATGGAGAAAGCAGTGAGCCTGATGTTCTCTGTGTTCTTCTTGGGACGACCCCTCCAACCCCTCTTCTCAAAATCATGACTCACTTCTACCTACAACATGTATGTCTGGCAATATCTTTCCTTTCCCACCCAAGGGTCTCCCTTTCCTTTTTGTTATACTTTCTTAAAACAGGATCTTCCTGAACTCCTTACTTACTCTGGGTGCAGTATATTATCCTACAGACTGCAGGAAAGTGACTTGTTTTGCTATAACTTCTACAGTTGTCTGTCTTACTAATAAAGTAATCCTGGAAGGGGGAAAAACCCAACAACCTCCACAAGTCTGAAATTCTTGCAAGCTGGTTTTTTCCAGCAATTCCGCTGAAACGTGGAAGCTTTCCACTATCCTGTAGTGATACTAAGAACAGGCAGTTGAGTCTGTAGCATTTTGCCTGGTCGGGGAGAGAAACCTTCATTCTACAGGTTGGTGATACATATTTTGATCTATATTGACCTCTTGCCTCTTCTTCTGTCATGTTTTTGAAGTGGTAGCTGTGTTCGTCAGTTCAAACATTTCTGCTAGAAACCAGCCAAGGGCTCACTTGCCTGAATGCTTTTCCTTGCCTGTAGGTGAGCTTTTGGATCCTGAGTGAGTCGTTTCTACTGTTTCCCCCAGCTTTGATCTCCAATGTTTGTCCACTTTGGTTGTGCAGAAGTGGCTTGTTCAGAGGACTGTGCATCTGTTTACATGGGGAATATTTGAGGGAGAGATGCTGCAACTATGACCAGCTTTAGACTGATGCTGAGAAAGAGAGAGACTATCACTGGAGCTCTTTGTATAGATGACTTCTAAGATATTTGTCTCAGCAAGTGAAGGAAAGACTGGAATCTATTAGATTGGAGAAGAACATCTTATATATCATCCTGTCCCACCCATTATTTGGGTTTGTGCATGCTGCCTTTCTCCAGAAAGGATATAGAGGCAATAAACACAGAGCAACTAACTATGTTAAAGTTATATGAAATAGAAAAAGCCTGTTGGAACAAATGCTTTCAGTTGTCACAAAAAAGAAAAAATGATGTGGGGGGGGGCAGCCTAGACTAATCAATAAACATTGTAAAGCTTCCCTCCTCCTCCTCCTCCTCCCTCCACCATTGTAAGGGCAGGCTTTCTGTGAAGTGGTGAGGATAGATGTGTGTTGGGGGGTGGGGGTGGGGCGTTGCCATGCCTCAGTTGTTCACTCAATCTCTGGTGTCCTGCCTTGAAGCTCCCAGGAAGGACAGAGGGGAGGTTATTTCTCAGATATTTGCTTTGCACAGTACTGTTCATGGTTTAAGAAGCTTTAAAGGCAAATCACCCAGCCACACTATCTAAATGCTAGGTCTGAGTCAGTGTTGATTTAGAGTGGGTGGAGAGTCTCTGGTGGTTCTCTACGTTCATGCAGATCCCATGAAGCAGTAGTACAGCCGAGGGAATCTCACCACCCTCCGTTGGCAGGGCGGGGTTGGGGATTTGTTCTTTGAACTAGAGACATGATGATGTGAGAAAGTAGTTACTTCTTAGCTCCCCCCTCCCTTTTCTTCTTTCTGTTCTTCTTTGATTACATTCTCTGTAGATTGTCTGTATATTCTCTCATTTCTCTACATTTTTCTGCTGGTGGCCTCGTGGCTTTCCAGTTCCTTTTCAAAAGTGGATCCCATGGTGTGACTCGCAGCCCCCTCCGGATTTTCCCCTGTCCGCCTCTAATAAACTTCTAGCCTTTCAGAATCTCCAATAGTTTCTCAGTTTGGCATTCAGCTGCCTTTCTGTTCCCTCTGGCTTCACATACTAGCAGCATATGGCCATATATTTCAGGGATTCTCAGTTGTGGGAGGCATGTTGGTGAGTCATGGACTCCTGTCCTTTCATACATGAGAGGATAGAGGAGAAGAGTGAAGATTGTAGCACATGAACTACTAGAACCATTGCCTTAGGGTTGCTCCTCCTTTTACTGAAGGAAAAAGGAAGCACTTCAAGCACTCTCTGGGAGGTTTACAATTCAATGGTAGTATATACAAGGTGGGTATTTACAAGTAGTAAATACAGCAGAATGGGGACACTTATGGAAAGTTAGGTCTAGGGTGTCAGAAAGTAAGGAGGAGTGCAACTCCATAGAATTCTAAAGAGACAAACATTTGTTTATTTCAAATATACCCTCTAGGCATCCAAATAGATGGTTATATGGGTCACGTGACTGGATGGCCAATAAATAAACATTTGAAGTGCTGAAAGGTCAACAGGGGAATGAATATATTGTCCAACCACAATCTTCTTTTTCTTTAGAGTTTGTCCCACTTGGTGGTGGGGTCCCTAGACAGATCCATTGTTTTGATGCAATTTTTGGGGGAAGTTCAGCTGGCCTGTCACAGGGCCTGTCACCTCGCCTATTTATTTATTTATTTCCATTTATATACCACCTGACTTTCCCAAAGAAATGCTGGGTGGTATATAAATATGTACAGCACCTTGTATTCCCAGGCAGTCACCCATACAAGTACTAACCAGGCCTGACCCTGCATAGATCTGACAAGATCAGGCTTCAGGATGGTCCAACCAGAATATAATGCCAAAAAAGAGAGATGGTAGCAAGGTACTGAAGAACTGTATAGAAGAGATGCAAAGATGACAGAATCAAAGAAAAATCCTTACATGAAGAACAGCAGTTTTAAAAACTGAAGTGAAAACTGCTTTCAGCAGCTAGAAGGAACAGATTGGCAGGATACCAGCAGAGCTATTTCAAGCTTTTTATACTGACTCTGTCAACAAGAATATGTCAACAACTATTGAAGACAAAACAGTGATCTGCAGACTGTAAACACTGAATATACATTCCACTCCCAAAGGAGATGCCAAAGAGTACAGGATATACAGGACAATTGCATTAGTTTCAAAAGCAAGCTGAATGCTCATTATTTTGTAGAAACGCAGTTACCATGCATAGAGCAAGACATGTCAGATGTCCAATCTAAATACAGGGGGGAAAAACAAGACTGTATAGGAAATGTACATTGGCTGCTGGAACATGCTAAACAGTTTGAGAAGGATTTCATTTGTATCTGATATATTGCAGAAATGTCTTTCACTGTGGGCATCTGGAAAATGCACAACCTTGTCTTAGGACAAGACACTAGCATTACAATAAAATATGGAGAGACAAAATGAGCTCTGAAAGTCCAGCTTGTCAGATAAGAGTGCATTTTATCTCTCAATTCAAGTTATATGCAGAACACACTTTAGAAACACAACATTCAGATGAAGGAATAGTTAAAATTTGTGAACGAAGCATTAATAAGATATGTTGATGATACCGTATTGTAAGAAAACAGCAGTTACTTGAGATGATCATTTTTCAAGGTAGAGTATAAAAGTATTGGAATAGTAAGAAGTCAAAAATAATGACTATAGAAGTGATTCATACCTTTATGTTAATGATAAGAAATCAAAATCATTTTAATAAATGGAGACTGTAGGGAAGAAATAAGAAGACTGAGTTACAAACGAACTAAACTAGATGCTGAAGAGTAAGAATGTGTTGCTGGAGCCCAGGGCCAATGATCATCTATGCTATCATATTTCTATTGACTAGATACCGATGGGAAAGCTGGATGGAGAAAACTCCCCCTCCCCAGCTCGCACTCTCTCTCATACGCACACCAAAATTCATATTAAATGTGATGTTGCAGAAGAGCTCTACAGGTGCCATGGACTGGCAGAGAGAGCCGTGAAGTCTTTCAAGAAGCTGAAATGACCAACCTAGGGTCCTTGGAAAGAACTGAAGGTAGCTGGAAAGGAGGAAGGCCTAACTTAAGAGGAATCGTCTCAGTGTAGGAAACCATGGCCTTTCACTTAAGAGACCTGGTCAAAGCTATTATGAATAATATATTTATTTATATTATTATATTATTTACATATTATTTACATTATATAAAGATATATAATTATATATTATTATAATTATTATATTATATATTATATTTTGTTATAATACTTATTTCTATTATATAAATAAATTTTGGAGGCCATTAATTCATAGGGTTGCCATGGATTAGGAAGAGCTGGACAGCACATAATAACTGCTTGGGACTGCAAAATTGGAGGGGGGGGAGCCATCTTGTACTGGATGGGCTGTAACATGTCCTTCCGGGTTTGGCAAAACCATACATTCTTGAGGCTTGCTGTATGACCCGTGAGGTGTCATTGAGTGTTCTCCTTCAGTCCATCTCCGTTTTATTTCTTTAGTACTTGGCAGAGAATGTCCCTCTGTGTAAAAGTTAATAGATATGTAATGTTTTCCCCTGAAATGCCCAGGAGGGTCTTCATGGGCAGAAGTCGAAGCATAGGCAAAAAAAGGGACTGGGGCGAGCAATGACAGGGCGTGGGAAGGAATGATAGTTAAATTGATGTTGCTGCATCCTATAAGCTTCTGTGATGGATTAGAAAAATCCTGCTGTAGCTCTACTTTGGTGAGAACAAATGTGTGTTTTGTGTTACTGTGGAGTTCAAGATGGAGATAGAAGGAAACCTGTCGAGAGAGAGAGAGGGGGGGAGAGAGAGAGTAGTGTATGTATCTGTATATATGGTGTCAGTTGAAGTGAGAAAATCTGTTTCTTACAGCAAGCTTGAAAGGATGTTGGAAGAACAAATGAATTTGTACAGGCACATAGACTTGGAGCTAGGAAGAAGCCTTTGCCATTTATTTTATGAGCCTTTATTTCTATTTGTGTATGCTTATTGTCAAGCCCCGCACAGAGAGCACACACACAAACAGAGTTCAGTTCTTTGCCAAGATCTTTAGTGGAAAGCCAGGCAAGTTCAAGTCCGTTGCTAACAATCAAGTGCCAGATAAATAACAGAATCCAACTCCCAGCAATTAACAGTCCAAGTCAAAAAAACCAGAATATCTCACAGAAACCAGATGCCAAACCCAAGGGAACAGATCAAGCTGTGGTCCAGGAAGCCAGTCCGAAATCAGGAAACAGAGCCAAGGTCACAGACAGGAACGTGGTTGCAAGTTCAAATGACGCGTTGCTCCCACAGAGAGCTCAAGGTGAGCTTACCAGCTTTATCCCAAAACAGGGAACACACCCTTACTTCTGGAAAGACTCCTGCTAGTACTCAGGGCTTCCTGACCTGATTCCCCGTCTAGCATCAAAGACCCTTTCCCTAGCTCTCCTGGTAGCACGTCTTTGCAGAATCCTGCTCATAGCCCTTCTAGGGGGAGAAGATATGTTTTCAGCTGAGTCATCAGACCCAGCTGCCTGTTGAGTTGAGCTGCAAGGCTCCTCCAGCAGCTCTTCACCATTTAACCCCTCAGAAACAGGTTCTGTGACAGGCAGGATCCTGGCACTTATGATACAGAAAAAGATGTCTTTGCTTGCTTAGTGGGAATTACTCAGCCAGATAACTAGAAATATCTGGAGAATAATTGCTAGTTTCCAAGCCTTTTCTGCGGGAGAGACTGAACATTGTTAGATCATTGTTCAGATCACTGTACTCTAACAGCTTATGTTTGACCCCAGTAAATCTCACAAGATCTGGGTATTTCATTCATAAGGGAAAGTTAAAATGCATAGAGGCTTTCATTATTATCATAGCTTCAGTTTGCCCTTCGTGGAAACAGGCTTAAAATGGCTTTGTATTCTTAGGCTGGAGGCTCCATTTTGGATTCTGACAAAAAATCGACCTTCCTAGGGTGCTCGGCCTTCTTTCTCAGGCACAGCTGAGGGGCAGATTAAACACAGCTGTCTGCCAGTGCCAGTCATTTTATCTCCACTTTAGAGATTTACGATATTTGCAATATTGTAAATAGGTTGCAAGTGATGAAAGGTGGCAAAACTTGCCTAGCTTAACCTGTTTGTTGGAGGGAAATCCAGTATTGATCAGTATTGCTCTTCGAGTTGGAGAAAACCCTAACATAGGTAGTTGTCTTGTACCAAGTTTCTCAAGTGAGACCCTTACATAAAACAAATCAAGTCTTTAAATACATGTGCTTTCTATCCATCAGCGAATTCTTCAAACATCATTGGGTCATCTTACAGGATGTTCCAGCTTTGTTTTGAGGAGGAAGTTTCTTTAGCATTTTTGTTAGCTTGTTAATTTAGGTTTAATTTGAAGTCCTTGAACATGGATAACTCAGAGGCTTACCACAAAAGCCATACAACCATTTCTAAGAAATGCTGTTTGGAGGAATTTTATGTTCCTTTTCAAGGACAAATTTCCTGTATCAGAGGGAAGAGGGAATGTTGGAAGTCAAGTTAGTGCAGGTCATCCAGAAAGCAGTACAACAAAATCTCATGTACTCAACAGTAGTATACTGCTCTCCAATGTGATCTGTTGAGAATGTACTACTAGAACAACTTCCAGGACTGATTATTGCTAGTATCTTGTGGTGTGGTCCTCCTATTAAGTCTTGGTCTTGACACTTTAGAGAGAAGGAACTTGTGCAGTAGTATTTCAGGCATTTGATACTAGCGGAGTCCCAAAATGCCAGGAGCCTGGTTTGTGCTGCACACCCAACATGGTGTCTTGATGTGGCCAAGACAGCAGTCACACAGATGGCTGTACTCATGCCAATCATTCCCCAGAGCACAGAGAGAACTCCTAGTTCCCAGAGCTCCTTGTCCTCTGAAAATGCCAGGCACAGAGCCTGGCAAAACATCAGGAAGAAAAACTTTCAGAACATGGTCAAACAGCCCGAAAAACTGACAACAGCTATCAGATTCCGGCCATGAAAGCCTGTGAGAATACATTGTCTTTATATTTGTAAATTATCCCTCCACCTTGCCAGAATCCTTGACAATGTTGTTCATGCCTTTGATATAAATGGTATAAGGTCATACCTTGGTTTGCGAGCATAATCTGTTCTGGAAACATGCTTGTGAACCAAAAAGCTCTTTTATCAAAGCAGATTTCTCCATAAGAAATAATGGAAACTCAGATGATTTGTCCTGGTGTCCCATAGACCACATACTGCACACACAATGCCAAAACTCACAAAAGAAATTGGCTAGAAGTCCACATCCACACCATAGTTTATGTACCTGGCTGCGGAATCTGCTCTATTTTGGACTAGCAACTGGATTTATTCTGTATTTTTAATGTGACAATAATAAAGTGCAATTTGTTGCCCTATACACACTTGACTAGCTGCCCCATGACTACAAATGGTTTGAAAAAATAATGTTGAAAACAAATTAAATAAAAATAGAAATAGAAAGGAAAATAAAAACCCTGACACACACTCCCCTTTGAAATTGTTCCTGGCTGATGCAAAGGGAGACCTCTCTCCTCCCTCTGCTTTGGAGGCTGCCTGAAATGGAACCTTCCAGACAATCACCCGCAAGCCAGCAGGGGGAGGGAGGGAGGGAGGGAGAGCCACCAGTGGCTCCCTTGTGATCATGTGACCTGCTCCAGTGCTTGCCTGTCATGTATTAAGTTGCACAACTAACGCATGATCCAGAATACAAGCAGTGACTCCTGAAATAGGAACAATTCTCCCCCAGTGTTTGTTGCAGTTGAGCATGTAAACCAGGCATGTCCAAACTTCGGCCCTCCTGTTGTTTTGGACCACAACTCCCAGAATTCTAAGCTTAGATTGCCAATGGCAAAGGACTGTGGGAGTTGCTGTCCAAAACATCTGGAGGGCTGAAGTATGGATGTGCCTGAGGTAAACAATAGGCTTCTGGCCCCTAATCAGCAACTCCATGTAGTTTTGTGAAGCAGAGAGGACTGGTAAACCAGAGGTGGATGTTAAACGCCCTCATTCCCCTGATTTCTCCCAAGCTGCTTATTGTCTGCAAGGAAAATGATGAGACAGGATGGGATACCATTTGTACCCGCTTCCCCATCTTTATGCTTAGTAGGAGCCAGGAGGAAATAATCAGTAGCAATTAGAGGTGGGCACGAAAAAGAAAACCCATGGTTTGGGTTTTTTAAAAAAAATTCATATGAATCTGAACTGATCCGAACTGGTTGGGGTCCTTACTGGGCGGCGGTGGCGGTGGCCGATCCCGGCCCCTGTGGTCAGTGCCTTCCCCCCTTCAAACACCGACCATGCGGCCCCTGGTGCTGGGTCGGTGCTCCTTTATTTATTATTATTTATTATTTTTAAGCGCCCACTGCGTGGCCCCTGGGGCCAGGTCAGCAATGGTTTTATTTTATTTTTTTATTAAATTTGGAGTGCTGACTTGGCCACCCCTGGGGCCAGGTTGGTGCTCCTTTAAAATTTTTTTTTATTTATTTATTTTTGTTTATTTTTAAAGCGCTGACTGCACGGCTACTGGGGCTGGGTTGTATTACTATTTTAATTTAATTTTTTTAAATTTCAGAGCCCCGACCTGGCCACCCCAGGTCACATAAGAACATAAGAACATAAGAAGAGCCATGCTGGATCAGGCCAAAGGCCCATCTAGTCCAGCTTCCTGTATCTCACAGCGGCCCCACCAGATGTGTTTGGGAGCGCATGAGACTAGATATCTGTCTCCTGATACCACTCTCCTGCATCTGGCCCTTGAAGTACCCTGGTTTAAACCCTGGAGGTTACACATCTCCATCATGGTTTGTAACCTGTGATGGACTTTTCCTCCAGGAATCTGTCCAATCCCCTTTTGAAGGCATCCAGGTCAGATGCCATCACCACATTGTGTGGCAGGGAGTTCCATAGACTTACAACGCGCTGGGTGAAAAAATATTTTCTTTTGTCAGTTCTTACTCTCCCAGCCCTCAATTTGAGTGTATGTCCCCTAGTTCTGGTATTTTGGGAGAGGGAGAAGAGCTTCCCTCTATCCACTTTACTCATGCCCTGCATTATTTTGTATGTCTCAATCATATCCCCCCTCAATCGCCTTTTTTCCAGACTAAAGAGGCCCAAATGTTTTAGCCTTTCTTCATAAGGGAGGTGCCCCAGCCCAGTAATCATTTTAGTCGCTCTCTTCTGCACCTTTTCCAGTTCCACTATGTCTTTCTTGAGATGCGGTGACCAGAATTGTACACAATACTCCAGGTGGGGCCTTACTATTGTTTTGTATAATGGCATTATAATGTTGGCTGTTTTATTTTCAATCCCCTTTTTGATAATCCCTAGCATGGAATTGGCCTTCTTCACCGCTGCCACACATTGGGGAGACACCTTCATGGAGCTGTCCACCAACACACCAAGATCTCTTTCCTGATCTGTCACGGATAACTCAGAGCCCATGAGTTGATAGATGAAGTTTGGATTTTTTGCCCCAATATGCATTACTTTACATTTGGTTACATTAAAACGCATTTGCCATTTCTCAGCCCATTCCCCCAGTTTGGAGAGATCCTTCTGGAGCTCTTCACAATCTTCTCTGGTTTTTACCACACGGAAAAGTTTTGTGTCATCGACAAACTTGGCCACCTCACTGTTTATCCCTGTCTCCAGGTCATTTATGAACAGATTGAAAAGCACCGGTCCCAGGACAGAGCCCTGGGGCACACCGCTTTTCACTTCTCTCCATTGTGAAAATTTCCCATTGACACCTACTCTTTGTTTCCGGGATCTCAACCAGTTCTCAATCCATAAGAGGACCTGCCCTCTTATCCCCTGACTGTGCAATTTTCTCAGCAGCCTTTGGTGAGGGACTGTGTCAAAAGCCTTTTGAAAATCCAGATAGACTATATCAACCGGTTCACCCAAATCCACGTGCCTGTTGACCTTTTCAAAAAATTCTAAGAGGTTTGTCAGACAAGATTTACCCTTACAGAAGCCATGCTGATTTTCTCTCAGCAAGGTTTGTTCTTTTATGTGTTTTAAGATTTTCTCTTGGATGAGGCTTTCCACCATCTTCCCTGGGACAGATGTAAGGCTAACCGGCCTGTAGTTTCCTGGGTCCCCCCTCCTTCCTTTTTTAAAAATTGGTGTGACATCTGCTATCCTCCAGTCCTCTGGCACTGTGGCCGTTTTAAGAGACAAGTTGCATATAACCGTTAAGAGATCTGCAATTTCATTTCTCAGTTCCCTAATAACCCTTGGGTGGATGCCAGATGGGCCAGGTGACTTGTTAATCCTCAATTTATCAATTAGTCCTAAAACCTCCTCTCTTTTAACCTGTATTTGATTTAATTCTTTAGTCAAGAGGGGCGGCTCAGGCAGCGGAATCCGCTCAAGGTCCTCTGTCGTGAAGACAGACGCAAAGAACTCATTCAATTTCTCTGCATTGTCCAAGTCTTCCTTAACCTCCCCTTTTCCTCCCTCACCATCCAGAGGGCCAACTGGTTCTCTGGCAGGTTTTCTACTTCTAACATATTTAAAGAAGCTTTTATTATTACCCTTTATATTGCTAGCCATTCGTTCCTCAAAGTCTTTCTTTGCCTCCCTTATCATCTTCTTACATTTCTTTTGCCAGAATTTGTGATCCTTTTTATTTTCCTCATTTGGGGAGGATTTCCATTTACAGAAGGACCTCTCCTTGCGCTTTAGAGCCTCTCTAACTCCACTCGTTAACCATGCCGGTGTCCTCTTGGACTTAAATGAGCTCTTCTTTCTTTGTGGTATGCACTTGTGCTGGGCCTCTATTGTTGTTTTAAACAGGCTCCATGCACTCTGAAGAGATTGGATTCTTCTAACCTTCCCCTTCAGTTTCTCTCTAACTAGTTTCCTCATCTGAGGGAAGTTTGCCCTTCGAAAATCAAGGGTTTTTATGTCTGATTTGGTTGGCACTCTTCCTCCGACATGCATGGCAAAGGTAATAGCAGAATGGTCACTGTTCCCCAGAGGCTCAGTGACATTCACACCTCTGACCAGGTCCTGAGTATCACACAATATTAGATCCAGAGTTGCCTGTTCTCGGGTGGGCTCCGTGACAAGTTGCTCTAAGGCACAGTCATTCAGCAAGTCGAGAAACCCAGTTTCTCTTTCTTGCCCGGAGCTCGCATTGGCCCAGTCAATGTGGGGATAATTGAAGTCCCCCATGATTACTATCCTATCCCTTTTAGCCACTTCCATGATTTCTCTCCTCATTTCAAGGTCCCCCTCAAGTTTCTGATCTGGTGGACGATAGAATACTCCAACGATCACATCACTCCTTCGACCTGGTAGTTTAACCCACAGTGATTCTATGGTGGAGTCAGACCCTCTGTCAATCTCCATTCTGCTGGATTTTACCCCTTCTTTGACATAGATGGCCACTCCTCCTCCAACCCACCCCCCTCTATCTCTTCTATAGAGTTTATAGCCTGGGATTGCTGTATCCCACTGGTTCTCCGCATTCCACCAGGTTTCTGTTATGGCTATTATATCAATGTTATCCCTAGCTGCCAAATGTTCAAGTTCTCCCATCTTTGCTCGGAGGCTTCGAGCATTGGCGTAGAAGCACCTGTACAGTGGGTCCTGCAACAACAGCTGCTGCCTTGTTCTATTCGCCCCACAGCTTTTATTTTCAGTAGATGAACTGTCACATTCCGTTATTCTCCCGGTGCTAATACCTATACCTGCTATGTCTTCTCTATGTGATTCTCTACCCTCTCCAACCTCATTCCCCGAGGATGAGGTGTTCCGAACCGGATGCCACTCAGCTCCTGTCGGCTTTCCCCCAGTTATCAGTTTAAAAGCTGCTCTGCTGCCTTTTTGAGGTTGAGTGCCAGCAATCTGGTCCCATCATGATTCAAGTGCAACCCATCCCTCCTGAACAGGTTTGGCTTGTCCCAAAATGTTCTCCAGTTCCTGACAAATCTAAAGCCCTCCTCTCGACACCATCGCCTCATCCACGCATTGAGGCTTCTGAGTTCTGCCTGTCTGGCGGGTCCTGCACGAGGAACAGGTAGCACTTCTGAAAATGCTACCTTGGAAGCCCGGGTCTTCAATCTTCTACCTAGCAATCTGAATTTGGCTTCCAAGACTGACCACTTGGCCTTCCCGACATCATTGTTACCGACGTGTACCATGACCACTGGCTCCTTCCCAGTTCTCTCTAACAAGCTATCTATTTCTGGTGATGTCTGCAACCTTTGCACCCGGCAGGCAAGTGACCACACGGTTATCATGCTCCTCACAAATCCATCCCTCCGTGTTTCTAATTATAGAATCCCCTAGGACAATGAGCCTCTCTCCTGCAGCCTGGTCATCAACATGTACCTGATCTTGTATCTCATCAATAGTGATGAGGGAGAGATCCTCCGGTGGAACCAATTCTTCCTCTATGTGTGCCTCATGAGGTGTGCTGAGGGAAAGAGCTTCAAACTGATTGTGCAAGATGAGACTCTCTGAGCGATGCCTCGGCCTTCTACTCCTTTGAGTCACATTCCTCCACCCATCCACCTCCTGAGTTGCGGGAGTGACTTCCTCCTCTGAAGTTTGCCCTGTCTCCTCTTGGACCTGAGTAGTCTGTTCCGCTCTGTCCAGGAACCGCTCAAGCTCCTTAATATGTTGCTGGTCGGATATGCAAGCCTCCAGCTGCTGGACCTTCTCTTCCAATAGCGCCACCAGCTTGCACTTGCAGCAGATATAGTTCTGCACACGCTCTGTCAAGATAACAAATATGGCACAAGTACTGCAGGTAACTACAGCTGCTCCCTGCAACTCCATTTTAACGAGTGCAATAAAATGTATTGAAGGTCTCAAAAATTTAAACTTGCACTAATTTTTTTTAATCTAGTAAGACTCTTTACTTCTTTTGTTGTTTATTGAAAATCTAACTGTGTAGGGGCTGCTAAAGCACCTCTACTCCAACTGCAATCACGTCAGGAAGTTTCCACTGCTAACTTGCTAATGTGTATAGGACTTCCTCAGGAGTAGCTTGGCTTTAGGAACTCAATTATACCCAGAAGAAATTATAAGGGTTTTTTTTTGTAGTTTGCACGCGCCGTCAGGCGCGTACTGCTGGGAGCAGGTATTTAAAGCTAAAACTCCGCCCCTTGCTCCTGCAAGAACAGGAAGTTAGCTCTCTGCCCTTTGGCCGTGTGCTCCTCTCACCACCTGCTTCCTCTCTGCTGCTCTGCCAGAAAAGGACTGAGGGGCTGCTGGGAGCAAGTATTTAAAGCTAAAACTCCGCCCCTTGCTCCTGCAAGAACAGGAAGTAAGCTCTCTGCCCTTTGGCGGTGTGCTCCTCTCACCGCCTGCTTCCTGTCTGCTGCTCTGCCAGAAAAGGTCCTTTTTATTTTTTATTTTTATTTTTTTATTTTTACTGCCAACCAGGTGGCCTACCTACCAGCTGTAGTACATGCTGGTCGGCTTTGTTTCTTTGTTTCTTTTAACTTTTCCCGGCCCACGGGATGGTTTGTTGGCTCGCACGTTGGGTCCAGTGCTCGTGGGCCGGTACCGGGCCCGCACATTGGATAATATCCGCCCCGTGGCTCCTGCAAGAAAGGAAGGTTATGCTCTCTGCCCTTTGCAGTGTGCTCCTCTCACCACCTGCTTCTCTCTGCTGCTCTGCCAGAGCAGGGGTGCTGGGAGCAGGTATTAAAGCAAAAACTTCCGCCCTTTTAAAAAACTTTTGGCCCGCAGGCGTGTTCAGGGATCTGCGGCCTGGGGGTGGTGCTCATGAGCCAGTACCGGGCCCTCATGCCAAATCAGGTTTTTTTTTTTTTTGTGTGTCCCCCTCCCACGGCTCCTGGCCGGTTCGGCGACTCGCAGGCCAGTACCATGGCCCGCGTATCAGATCTCTTTTTTAATTTTATTGTATTTTTATTGTATTTCTTAACTGCCGGCCACGTGGCCGCCTACCAGCTGTAGCGTGGCCGGTCGGCTTCTCTGCCCCCCCCCCCCCCGCGGAGGCTCCTGGACCCTCCCTGCAGCCAGGACGGAGGACCCCAGAAGCAGCACCAGGTAGAAGACACCACCAGCAAATGAAATGAAGCAGAAATTTCCATTTTGTCTTGTTTCTCTTAGAGGGGGCAGTTTTTTATTCATTTCGTTACGTAACGAAATGAATAACGAAACAAACCAAAAGTTTGTTTCGTGCCCATCTCTAGAAGCAGCCTCTCCCTGCCTGACTACCACCTCCTTAATCTTCCAAGCAGCAGTGTGGGTCTGCCAATAGTGTGTTTAAAAAAGAGTTATTTAAACCCTTTGGTTGACCACCAATTGACCTCTTGTTCCTGGCAAAAGTATCCCTACTGAGATTTCCTCCTTAATCTTGAATATTGAAGTATTTCAAGGCAAAAGAGGAAGCAAATTTGCCTGACCTCTTCAGACCCTAAAGGTTTCTGTTCTTGGATGCTTGTTCTTAAGTACCCCCTAACTACTTTTACAGTGCCTCTGATATTCAGCAGGCATTCCTGTTCTTGGTTTACCCATTTTCAGAGGACAAGGAGCTCTGGGAACTAGGAGTTCTCTCTGTGCTCTGGGGAATGATTGGCATGAGTACAGCCATCTGTGTGACTGCTGTCTTGGCCACATCAAGACACCATGTTGGGTAAGCACAAACCAGGCTCCTGGCTTTTTGGGACTCCGCTAGTATCAAATGCCTGAAATACTATTGCACAAGTTCCTTCTCTCTAAAGTGTCAAGACCAAGACTTAATAGGAGGAGCACACCACAATGGCTGCTACGTGCACGATAGTTTCTGGACCTTTCCAGTTTTCCTTCCAAAGAAGGTATAGCAGAAGGCCAGCCTTTAGCTTATGTCCCCCCATTTGAGGAAAAAAGCAATTCCACAGGCATCATATCCCAACATCCCAAGGGCACCGGTAAATAAAACAAGAAGTGCCACATCCTGTCTGTACCATGAGTTTTATTTACAAAATCATACATACAACACAGGCTTGGGACCCCTGTCCTCTGCCCGTTCCTCTTACATTAAATACTTAGGCAGGCCCTCACCTTGAGGAAGCAAAGCTCCCAGGTGCAAGTGATGCCCTGCTGTAAACAACTGCTTTCCGATGGAGAAGGAGACAAAGCATGCAAACAAAGAAATACAGCACTGAGATGGTGGGAAATAGAACTAAGCATGGTTTAATGAGCCAGGAGAGAAAGGCGATGTTCTCCCCACCTCCTTTGCTGCCAATAAAATACACAAACAAAAGGGAAGACTCCCTTCACATTCCTCCAGACCGTGGTCTTCGGTGGGTGGGTGGGAGGGAGCATCCCTTATGGCTTTACTGACTGAATATCTAAAACCTTCGCTCAAGAAAGCAATACAGTAATAGTATAAATGTAAAAGCTATGGAATGAAACGGGAAGAGGGGCATCTACAAGAGGAGGGACACAGGGATGAAACAAGAGTCTCAGGTAGAGAGCACGGAAAAGGACCTGATCCTGCTTTTTAACCACTTGCTACTTTTCTCAATCAAGACCGATGAAGCGAGCCTCTGGGAAGGCTGCCTCTTGCCCCAGGCGGTCCAGATCCCAGCAAGTGCATTGTGAGATATGGACAAAGTTTCCATTTGCACAAGTTGGGTTCCTTGGCAGTTTGCTTTTTGAGGGAGTTGTTTTGCACAGCTTCAGGCTGGCAGTACTTCTAAACAGATGGACAACTGCCGTGTTGGTGCAAGGTTGATCCCACTGGTTCCTCTTCTCTCCTTGTGCTGTAGGGCACAGTATCAAGTCCTGCCCCACCAGGATCAAGCCTAGCACTGGCTTTGTAGGGTGAGATGTATCAGTCCTTGAAGCCTTGGATGCTGCACAGAATACGCTTCTGGTGTCCAGGAAGAGTCACTCCCATTTGTTTCAAGTCCCTTTGCAGAAATGGAGAACAACGATTAGCTAGATGAGGGGACAAGGCAATTTACACAAGTAAAACATTTTGGCATCCTCAACACCACGTGCCCTCAATTCAATCCCCACTTCCTGGATCCAGAAGTTAAACAGGGAAACTTTCTTAAAACAAATCACTTTGATTTTCTATCTTACATGTTAAAGAGTTGACAAAATCATTGCAAGTAGACAGAGATGCCTTTCGGAAAACTCAAGATACTATGACAGAGCCCCACAGGCTTGCTAATCTATTTTGGTAGTTGAGGTGGGACCTTTAGAAAGATGAACTTGATTTATTTTAAATGAGTGAACAAGTCAAATGGACATTCACTGAAGGGACATAGTATATATAGTTCCATTCGAAACCGGGTCTTCTCAGTGGCCGCCCCTACACTCTGGAACAAACTGACGAATATTTATTTATTTAGTCTTATACCCCACCCATCTTCCCAAAAGGGAACTCTGGGCGGCTTACAATTAAAAAAAAAGGTAAAACAGAAGCAAACAAGTAAAAAGGGAGCAAGATGGCGGGCATACCCAAAACAAGATAAATGTGGGCAAAGGAAAAGAAAGGAAAAAAGAAACTAAGCAGAAAGGTCGCTGAACGCCTCCCTGAAGAGATAAGTCTTCAGGGCCTTTTTAAAGGCGAGCAGGGACTCTGTCAGGTGCAGCTCACTGGGTAGGTGGTTTCATAGCATGGGGCCCACCACAGAAAAGGTGCGGTAACGCATACACGATTTCCGCGCATCTCTGGGTGTGGCCACCATCAGTGAGCGCGCCTGAACCAATCTCGTAGGTCTGGTCCCAGTTGATCTTTGAGAGATACGCTCCGCCAGATACTCTGGTCCCAGGCCGTGGAGGGCTTTGAAAGTCAAAACCAGGACCTTGAACCTAATCCGGAGGACAACGGGGAGCCAGTGCAAGCGAGCCAGAACTGGGGTGATGTGCTCGAATCGACGAGCACCCACCACCAGCCTGGCCGCTGCATTCTGCACCCATTGTAACCTCCGGACCAGGGTCAAGGGCAACCCCACGTAGAGGGCATTGCAGTAGTCGATCCTCAAGATCACTAGGGCCTGCACTACTGTCCTCAGAGAGGACTCATCGAGGTACTGGCGGATCTGGGCGATCCTGCGGAGATGGATAAAAGCGTCCCTGGAAGCAGCCATCACCTGGGCTTCCAGGGAGAAGGCTGAATCCAGGACCATGCCCAGATTCCTGGCCCTGTCCGTAGGCTCGAGGGAAACACCCCCCAGTTTAGGGAGGGGGCCATTGTACCCAGACGAGGCTGCCCCGAAGAACAGAACCTCCGTCTTCTCTGTCTTCAGCTTGAGCCGGTTGTCTCTGGTCCATTCCAGAACGGCCTCCAGGCACAGATCGAGGGAGCGAACTGCCTCCTCTGCAGAAGACGAAAAGGAGAGATAGAGCTGTGTGTCATCAGCGTACTGATGACAGCGAACTCCAAATCTTCTGATGACCTCCGCCAGCGGCCTCATATAAACGTTGAACAGCATGGGTGAGATTGCTGACCCCTGGGGCACCCCACAAGGGAGAGTCCAAGGAGCCGACAAGTCATCACCCAGCTGAACCCGCTGAGTCCGGCCGCCAAGGAAGGAGCGGAGCCAGGACAAAGCCTGACCCCCAATTCCTGCCTCGGCTAGCCGGACCAGAAGGTTATCATGGTCGACGGTATCAAAGGCGGCTGAGAGATCAAGGAGGACCAACAGGGAGGAACACCCCCTGTCGGCCTCCCTGAGGAGGTCATCCTGCAGAGCGACCAGGGCAGTCTCGGTCCTGCGAAGAGGTCTGAAAGCAGACTGGAAGGGATCCAGGATATGATTTACCTCCAGGTATGACTGAAGCCTGACAGCAGCCACCCTCTCGACAACCTTGCCCAGGAAGGGAACAATGGCAATCGGACGATAGCTGGATAAATCGTCCGAAGCCATGCCAGTTTTTTTCAGAGTGGGTTTCACCACGGTCTCCTTTAAGTGGGCAGGGAAAAATCCCTCTCTAAAAGAGGCCGTGGCAATAGCAGAAACCCACTCAGGCATGTTCCCTTCGGCAGATTATCGAAGGGAGTGGATGCCGGCCGGCAAAAAGCCATAGCTCTGGAGGCCTCCGCTGGAGACACTGGCCCAAACTCATCCAGGAGGGGGGAACAGAGGGGTGAGGCCCCAGGGTTCTAAGGGGATGGACTAGGGCAACTGGGGGGCAAGTCAGAACGAATGAGATTCACCTATCACAGTCCCTGCCAGCCATCAAAAAAGTTCTCAAGACCATGCTTTTTAGAGAGGCATTTGGCGACCAATAGTTGTTTTGTGTTTGTTTGTTTTGTTCTTTCGCTTTATAAGCTGCCATCTTGCCTGATTTTTTTTTTTTTTTTTTTTTTTTTATTTTAATTATTGCACTATATCAGGGCTGTCCAACTTTCAATAGCCCAAGGCCTGCCTGCTGCTTCTGTAGGCGCCCCCGCGGTCGACAGCAGCAGAAGGTGGGGGGGCGCGAAGACAGCAGGGGGCGGGGCCTGGGGTGATGCGTTGGCACGGTGGTGATGGTGATGGGGTTACGGGTGGTGGAGGGGTCAGTGGGCGGGGCCTGGGGTAAGGGCGGTGGCGAGGGTGATGGGCAGGGGTGATTGCAGTGGTGGTGCAGGCAGCCGGGTGGGGGCACAGTGGCAGCTCCAGCGTCGGGTGGTGGCCACGGAGGTGGGCCCAGGGCCACCCCTTGCCATTTGTCACTGGCGGCGACAGCGGCGGCGATCGTCACGTCCCCCTCCTCCTCCGGATCCCCCCACCCCCAGCAGGGTTTGCTCCAGCCGCGGCTCCTACAGCCCCGCGAGGCAGACAAGCAAGTGGGCTGGCTCACTCCCTCGCCCGGCGACTGCATCCCGACGCCAACCTGCCAAGAGCGAGCCGTGGGCAGGGAGGGAGGGATGGGGCGGCTCTGCTTGGGGGGGGAGCGATCGAGCCTTGGTGCGGGAAGCGGCTTCCAATTGAAGTTGACAACACATGAGCTAACGGAGAGTGAGTGAACGCCCGCCGGTCCCAGCCGTGCAAAACTTATTCCGCCCAGCAAGGCAGAGGAATGAGCGAGTGCAAGAGTGTGCAAGCACATGCACACAAACACACCCTACACTAGACCACTCAGGGCGACAGAGGGGACCCGCATTGGAGAGGGGCATTCAAAAACGGCATGCTGAGCCCAGAAGAGGCAGGAAGAAGCAGGAGGAGGCGGGGGAAGCTGCATCAGGAGCAATAGCAGCAGCAGCACGCTCGCACACCCACACCCACACTGCTTCTCCGCCTCCCAGGGCTTAGCCCTCCTCCTCCTCCTCCTCCCCTCCCCTGCTCGCTCCCTCCCAGTGGCCGCCTAGTAGCAGCAATCAACAGACCCGCGGGGGAACTGGCGTGGCTGTGAGCGATTGGGGAGGGGGGGGCAGGAACCATGCAAAGGAGGAGAGGAAGCTAGCCACGAATTCCACGAATGCTCGATCCAGCCACACTGGGATTTTTACAAAAAGAAACCTTGGTGGGGCGTCTCCCCCACAAGTGTGCGATTGCTTTTCTCCCACCCACCCTTTTCGGCCTCCCTGTCTGGTACGATCTCTCCTCCCTGCGGTGAGGGGGAACAGGAGCGATTGCAAAAGGGTGGTGCAGGTGGTCCTCCGGAGCCTGGCTGAGAAGGGCGGCAACCAGAGAGCTGGTGGTTGTTGTTGTTCTATTTATTCTAATCTACTATTATCACCTCTTTCTAAATTGCAGTCCGGCACACGGTAAAGTAACTTGGGAGGGGGACCCTTCCCATCAGTTATATTCACCCTGGGGAAAGTTTTCTTTTGCTGGAATATCTGGGCATCAAACTGCTGGCTCTGGTAGAAAAGGGGCTGGTGAGAAGGTGGCAATCATAAGAACAAGCGTGACAGTCTTGCGTAGGCAATAGCCACAGAAGCCGCCACATATTTAAGCATCTCATTGTAAGCTTGCCGTCACAAGTCCTTCGTCATATGCATTCAGAAGCCTTTGGAGCCTGAATTTAAATCACTCCCTGGCCTTTATCTGCAGTCTTCCTTTTCGCTGTTCTTTCCTAAGCTAGCAAAGCAGAATCCCCACGCTTGGGTGCCCCACACTTACTCAGCAGAAAGTTCCAGGATGGATTCCATGGTGTTCAGGCCGGCAGTGCGGAAGTTGAGGATGTACCGTTTCATGCGGATAGATTCCAGCCACTCGGGGATAGACCGATAAGGAATCCCATCAGATCCACTGCAGCTGGGGAGGCGGAGGGTCACCCTAAAGAACAACAGTTATCATTAGGCCAAATATGCTATTTCAAATTGCGGTGTGTTCGAGAGGGAGCAGGAGGCCCTTCAAATTGAACAGAGAGACAGCATTTTGATGCTTTTTGTCTGTTGACAATCCAGTGCAATTTTAGTGGATGACATTCCATAGGAAATGGGTTAAAAAAAAGAAGTTTTTTTCCCTCACAATGTCTAGGAAGGACACAAAAAGTACTGTTGCTCCAGGCAGGTATGGTTCTGCAGAAGTGTAGGAAAAACACAGAAGGTGGAATTTGGGGGAATTTCCTTAATGTGGGGTTCCCGTAGCTCTAATCACCCCCTGATTTGCTTACCTGGGGTCAAAATCAGCCACCGTTCGAAGTAAAGGTGGGTTGCAGATAAAGTGCTCCAGCTGAGCATGGATCTCTCGGAAGCGGGGCCTACGTGTCCGGTCATAAGACCAACACACTTTCATAAGGTCATAAAGGACAGAAGGGCAGTCAACAGGTGGGGGCAGCCGGTATCCATCTTCTATGCTTTTCATCACCTGCTCATGTAAAAGAAGAGATCACTGAAAATATCCCCTAAATATTTTCATAAAGAAGCTGGAGTTCCTGATGACGCTTCCCTTTCTCAAGCATTTTAAGTTGAAATGCTCAGGATCCTTGGTTACTGGGGTTGCATTCTTGTGCTGATAGAGCTACCCGTTTGTTTTTTAAGCTTTTATCAACCAGCAAACCTTCTTCAAGTAAAATTAAAAATAACTACACGGTTATGGGTGAACACTACAGATGATCTTATACATATGAGAAGGTAGAATATTTCTGGGTTACATCTCTTGTGACATGAGCAAATCACTGAAAAAAACCCATAGCACTTCTGTTTCCAATACTGAATTGAATCCAGCAAGACTTCTCTGGCCTGATGCTCTCCTGTCATCCGTGAAACACTTCTGATTCAGCAGAGACGTTCTGTTGTTTGCACAGCAGAGGAAGAGATATTCAGCAATTTTACTTTTCTTCGATAATCTAACAAAACTGCTGTTCTAGAACTTGGGAGACCCTCCAGAAAAGAGAGGGAGGGGAAGCATTTGGGGCAGCAAAGGGAGGAGGAGGGAATTGCCAAATATGTTTGGGGATGTTCCTATTAGTGGCATAAAATTTAGACCCAAGTCCTGTGCTGCTCATCCTTTGAACATTTATGAAGATTTAGTTATTGGTAAAGTACCCAAAGCAAATAACTGACTGCTGACAGATCTTTTAAGTAGGGCTTTTCAGCAATGGAAGTTTCTCTGCAAAACCAGGTCCTAGAAGAGGCAATGGCTTAGCCATGGAACACCAGAAGCACCTATTTTGTGCCTTGAGGTGAATCTACCTTAACTGCAATTCTCGGTTGCCTGATGGGCGTTGCCCTTCCTTTCTTACCTCCTGATTGGTCATCTCCCCGTAAGGCTTGTCCCCATAGGACAACACTTCCCACGTGACAATGCCAAAACTCCAGACGTCACTGGCAGAGGTGAAGATCCGATGAGCAATGGCCTCCGGGGCGGTCCATCGGATGGGGATCTTGCCGCCCTAAGGAAAGGAAAGTTGGCCCTTTAAATGGAAACGTGGCCCCTTACAAGCGGGGAGGGTCATGCCCCCCCCCCCCCCCTGAAGTTCCCACGCTTCAGTTATTCTACCTTTCCTAAGGAGCTGCCAAAGGACTCTTGCTGCTTTATAAAAAGAGATTCAACTGATTTGGGGTGAGCACTTTCAGAGAGAGCTAGCCAAACAATACTGTGCTGTTTACAGCGGTACCTTGAGTTACAGAATTAATCCATTCCCAATGCATTTTCTTAACTCAAAATTTAACTCAAAACACAGCTTCCCATAGGAATCCACTGGAAATGGATTAATTCATTCCAGAGGCTAGAAAAGAAAGACATTCAGGGTTTTTTGTGCAAAACTACTTTATGAAGTGCATTTTAAAGACATGTACACTGCATAGGAGCATGACTTATCCAGAATTAACCTTTTAAACCTCCCACATCACAGGTTTGAAAAAGCTGAAGGTACTTCTGTGCACTTTAAAGGAACATGCACAGAATGGCATACTGTAAAGGAACATGCCAGACCCTGAAGTAACATTTTAAACCTCACACATCACAGTTTAGAACATGCTAACTGCAGAAACCAAAATTTAAAACATGGAAAGGATTCAAAACAGCACAACCAGAACAAAGATTAAAATCCAAATGGCAGAAACCAAAATTACAGTAAATGGGACCACCTCCACCATCCGCCCCATGCAAACAACGCAAAAACAAAAAATAGAAGAAAAACCAGCAATCTACCTTTCCAGTAATTGCCGGAAAAAGCTCTCCAAAATGATCAAAAACACCTTCCAAAATGGCTCCAAATCTCTCTCTCTCTCTCTCTCTCTTTCTCAACCACCACTGCATACCTCCTCACTCCATGCCAAGTGTTTTAAAACCTCCCAGATACAATGTGCCCTGGGAGAAGCATTTTTTTGGGGGGCGGGGGGTGGGGAATTCACACAGTAATCCCCTCTTTATCGCGGGGCTTAGGGAACTGACCCAACTCATGCTAAAGGAAACTCCATGTAGATGATGTGTTGGGTTGGGACTGGGGAGGCCCTGTCTGGGACCTTCTTTCTACACTTAACCGTGGGCCTGGCACAGCCCCAAACGGGCCTCCAGTGGGTTTTCTGGGTCTGTTGGGGCCCCCAGAATTAGTCTTGGCCGATCTGAAAGGCACTTCCAGTTTTTTGAAGTCACTTCCGGTTCCCCAGACACCACCGGCCCATCGGAGGCCCGCTCAGGGTATTGACAGGTCCGGGTAAGTGCAGGAGGCCCCAAACAGGCCTGCACAGCTTGCCCCCCAGGGGCCCTTGCCTTTGTATACTGCGGTCCCGCAACACACTGGGACCGCAGTATATGAACCGCAAAATGGCGGGGGATGATTGTAAATCGGGGAAAAAACAGGCTTCCCCCCCTTAACTCTAAATTTTCCTATACCGCCGATTTTTAATTCTTAACTCAATTTTTTTGTAACTCAGGGTGTTCGTAACTCAACGTACCACTGTAATTGGTGTTTTTTGTTTTGTTTTGGTACCTCTGAAATGAGAATATGGGTCACCTGCACATTTGATAGCCTGCTGCCCCCATCCAGCATTTTTTGCATAACCCTTTTAGAGGTATATGAGAGGTGTCTATATAAAGTAATGAGCAAACCTGCTGCTTTCCATCCCCACCCCCACCCCCACCCCAAACTATGCAGTCAGGAAGCCCACTTGAACCATGGGGTGGAACACGTTCACTCTGGCAGTGGGGACATGTGTCACCTCAAGTGCAAAGCTCAAAGGAACACAGCAAGAGAGGGGCTGGTTCAATTTCTTTCTTTAAATGTACTTAGTTACTGAATTTATAACGCCATTTTTCATGCATAATAATACCCCAGGTGAGCAATAATAAAGTATGCAAAAAACAGCAGGACAACAAAAGTTTTAAGAATAAAAAACATTTTAAACAAATTTAATTTAAAATTTAAAATTAAAATTTAAAAACAAAAGTTTTAAGAATAAAAACATTTTAAGAATAAAAAACAGGAGCAGAAATGAAGCAGAACAGAGATGAGGGGACCAACACATGTTTAACTTGAAAAAGGCTTTTTCCTTGACTACATAATGATGTTCACACACAGGATGCAATGCTATGGTCCAGGAAGCCGCATGGGTACTTAATATTGTCACGGTGAGGTTCCTGCTCGGCTTCTGTGGGCCATCTTCAGATGCTGGTGAACTAGACAAAAAAGCTTCCTATGCTTCGAGTAAAACCCAATGTGGTACAAGCCTTCCTCTGAGCTTCATGCAGGCAATTACCAAGGATACTGTGGTTTTTCGTACTTGAATACTGGCCCAACTTTACTGGGTTTCCAGTGTGGTTTATGCACAACTTCTAACAAACGAGTAGAATCACACAAGCAGGAGTGTGCCTACAGCCCAGATGATGGAACCCCAAGGAGTAACTTGAGATGGGCTTCAAGTATCTTCATGGAAAATAAGGAGGGGCCTTATCAGTGGTTGAAGTGTTCAGCAGCTGACAACTTGAGGATGGGCATCCCACGGTCTACCGATATTTTCTAGATATGGAAACCCTTCCCCCCCACCCCCACCCCCGATTTAAGGGAAGGTTGCTACATGAAAATAAACAGGACCAGATAGTATGCTTCTCTTGTATATAAACTTTAACCAACAATAGGAAGACTTCAGTTTAAAGGAATGAGTAGACTACTTAGGGGGATTTTCCTGCATTTAGAGACCAATATGCTGTTTCCCAACTATATCATTTAGGTTCAAGAAAGTTATGACCAGAGGTGGGCATGAAGTATGACAAAGCACCACTCTATAAGCATGGCACCATACTTGTCATGCCTTGCCTTGCCTCCCCCTACCCCGGTGGCTGCCTAGCCCACTCAACAGCCTTTGCATGCTGCAGGCTTCTTTTTCCTCTGGTGGTGCACCACTCCGGGCAGGAGCTCGGCTGGCCAATCCCCACCTGTTCCAGCAGCCAACCACTCAGCCGCCAGAGAGTCGGGGAGAATCCCTGTTCCACCTTCTTGCTGGTGTGGTCAGCTGCTGGAAGAGACAGAGATAGGCTGACCAAGCTATGAAGCACTATTGACAAGAATGAACCCAGCAGGGCATGAAGGCCGGTGGCCTGATGTGATTGGGAGGCAAAAGACCACACCTGTGAGCCACACTGACAGGTTTGTACAAAGTGCTTGGTCGTGCTTCGTGCCCAGCCCTGGTTAAAACTGATTGCTGTCATTCCTGAGCTGTCTTTCTACAAACCTTCTGCAGTTCACACATTTCTCCTTGATTTTAGCATAAGGTTGCTACCACCATTTTCCCTCAATGGGAGAATCTCATTTACTAGTTTCCACATTACCTTGGTTTCGTATGTTCCTTCTACGTCGTTTTCCAATATTCGTGAAAGACCAAAATCTGACACTTTGCACTGAAGGCTATGAGACACCAGAATGTTACGGGCA
Organism: Phrynocephalus guinanensis; assembly: GCA_037367245.1. Taxonomy (NCBI): domain Eukaryota; kingdom Metazoa; phylum Chordata; class Lepidosauria; order Squamata; family Agamidae; genus Phrynocephalus; species Phrynocephalus guinanensis. The sequence continues at coordinate 1,228,841 of CM074738.1, forward strand.
GCCAAATCCCGGTGTACATAGTTCCGGTCAGAGAGGTAGGTCATCCCTGAGGCGATGCCTTGTAGCATGGTCACTAACTGGACTGCACTGAACTTGTCCATGTTCTCCTAAAATACCCACAAGATAAAAAAAATGAAAGTTCTGGCTGAGAAAACCCCCTGGAATTACTGGGCCCAAATCCTAGTGGGGTTGTCTGTCAGAATAAGTGAAATTGTGGCAAACGGCCACCAATAACAAGCTGTCAAGTAGCATGTGTGATGTGATGTGATCAGGCTTAGTTGCAATGTGGTGCCATTTGACTCCCATGATCTTTTCTACTGCTGAGTAAAATCCCAACAGAATTTTGGGAAATGTCATCTGGAAAACAAGTCCATGGCTTCCCTTAAAAGAGATTGCCATTGCAAACTCGTTTGCACCAATCCATTATAAAGCCCATGGCTTTTTAGCTGCAATTTTATTTTATTTTATTTTACCATTTTCAACTTGCCAAGGGTTTTACATAATTTAGATTGTTCTACTGCAAGGTTTCAAGCTTTACTCCACATAGAAGCTTCAGATCTTGGGCAACACAAAAAGAAACAATAATTAAGAAACTCAGAAAACAACAAAACAAAATAGGTTATTCATGCAGGGGTATTAACAATCAGACCTTAGCTACTTCACCTAAAATAGGCATGCACAATTTGTAATTTATGGAAACAGGACTATAGTACTAATGTCCACTGGCTGTGATTTACCAGGTGAGTGACAATCTGTTAATTTGATCATCGCAGACACACCACCAGGAGGTTTACAGAGTTCCTAGTGGGCCAACAGACAGGGCCAATAAACTACAGGAAAAGAGATTCTATTTGAAAATTAGGTAGAACTTCATGACAGAGCTGTTTGGCAGTGGAATATGCTGCCACGGAAGGTGGTGGAGTCTCCTTCTTTGGAGGTTTTTAAAGCAGAGGCTGGATGGCCATCTGTCGGAAATATTGTGATGGGGTTCCTGCATGGCAGGGGGATGGACTGGATGGCCCTTGAGGTCTCTTCCAAATCTATGATTCTAATAACATTCAGACATCAAGTGAAGGGAGTGGGGGAGATTCAATTTCTTTCCCTCTTGCAGGTGTAATTCTCACAGAGGTGGTACAATTGTCTTTTGGTAGAATCTGCTCAGGAGAGAGTGGGGGTTGCTGTACATAAACTGTTTTCTATTTCTTCAACATGCCAACAAGCTGTTGTATACTATAGAACACTAGCTGGATGGGAGAAGGATATGAAATTCATCCTTTCCTTGATTCCACATAGAAGGATTGGATGTGAGAAAGAAGGACATTCTACCTGGAGAACCTCCAAATGCTGCTTGTAGTGGCACAGACAAAGCCACAGATATATCAGTTTAGAGGAGACTAGGAAGAAGAGGCTGAGAAAGTCTAGCATCAAACTCAAGTTCAGTCATCTTACCCGTAAGAAGGTGTCCAGGGCACCGTTCTCCATGTATTCTGTGATAATCATCATTGGATTTCCTTGGGAGGAAAGGAAATATGTTAACAATTTGGTTCTTCAAGTTCCCCTGACGTTTTGTTTGGCAGAGGCCTAACCACCTTCCCTTTTGGCTATGCGAACCTGCTGTGCCCATCCATCAAACAGAGGGATGATCCATCCACCAATGACAGGGCTACACACTCTGCGGAAGAGCAGCTCTTCAAGGTCAAAATGGGAGGATCTGTAACCTGAAGCTCATCTTAACAGACAAAGGCAAAGCTTGTGATCTGTCTTTGAGCTGTGGTACCTTCATCTCCAGGAGGCTCACAATCCTTGGTGATTCCTTGCTGCAAGCCTTTCCCATCCCAGGGGCGGGGAACCTCCAGCCCTCCAGACATTTTGGACCATAACTCCCACAGCCCTTCTTTATCATGGGCAATACAGGCTCAGAATTCTGGGAGTTGCAGTCCTAAACATCTGGAGGGGCTGAAGGTTCTCCAGCATTCAGCCATCACTACTTGGCTCTTACGTTTTGTGACCACGCCTTCCAAGTGGACAATATTGGGGTGGTTGAACTGGCCCATGATGGTTGCCTCACGCAGGAAGTTCCACCAGGTTGAATCTGAGTAAGTTGATTTCAGTGTTTTGATGGCTACAACAAGGCGCTCTTTTCCTGGGAAACGCAGAGTCCCTCGATAGACTTCCCCAAACTCTCCTGTGGAACACATAAAATTTTTTAGAAAGTTATATTTAAAACACAGCAAAATGGCATCTCCAAAAAGAGAAGCAGCAAGACCCAGTGAGACTTACCTTCACCGATAACGGTCTCAATGGTGACAACAGATGGGTCCAGTTCCTTGGTGAATTCTAAGACTCCTTTGCTGGGATCTTCATAAGGCTGGAGGTCTACATAAGGTTTCAACCAGATCTCATCTACAAATGAGAGTCATCTTTTAAAATAATTTTTCTGCTGAAGGGCAGAAGAGGTTCATGGCATCACAAGCAGAAAACTGGGTTGCACCCCCCCATGCTGAAGACACAGTATATTCAAGGAGAAGCAAATGCCATGGAGAAAAACAATGTCTGCTTTCAAGTAACTATGCACAGGGACACACAGTCTGAAGATGCGATCTCAGACAATTGTGGGGGAAACTGAGAAAGTTTGCAGGAAAAGCTCATTCAAAGTTACAGTCACAGGAAGACGAAGACTACAAGAACTTCCTCAATATTCCCGGCCCAGTGAATCTGCAGATTTCACTGTTTTCATTTAAAGTATCTGGACTTAAGGAACAGGCAGTAGATTGTTCCACTGTTCAGTAAGGACTGAACCTGTTTCTGCCTTCCTGTGTTACAGCTAGAAGGCCCTGGGTGGCTGGTAAGTATGCAGTACTTAATATTTTAAAATGATATCCCCATTTGATTTCAACAAATACAAACACCTTTAAATGTACTATATTTAGGTTTCTTTCTTGAATTAGATCTGTGAAAATACTCAGTCATCCAGGTGAGTTCATCTGGAAGTTGAGTCATGGCAACTGGACTTCTTTTTCTTGAGATATTGAAATGTTGTGGTGCATACATCTGTCTGAAGAAAGCTAGTTGCAAGTCCTCCATGTTATAGTTCACTTTGACTTCTTGTCACCCTGGTCTGAAATAGGCTCATAAGATGAACAATGGCCTGAATAGGCTTGTTAGGTAGACAATAGTCTCCATAGCCTTAAGGTGAACAATGGCCTAAGGTGCTGAAACCCATACAGTATGGGTCGTTAGTTATGGCCTTGGTGGGGAAGGCGTGAAGTATTTTTGATCTGTCTGGGGATTGTTGAAATCTCAGCCTGATAAGTGGCAGATGGACTGTGCCTGAGGCCCCAACTCTGTTGAGGGAGGGGGTTTCAATTCTCATATGTCCCCTCTCTCAAACCACCTATCTTCTCTGTCTAATATGAGCCATTGTTCACCTTAAGACAGGCATGTCCAAACTTTGGCCCTCCAGATGTTTTGGACCACATATCCCAGAATTCCAAACCTGCATTTCCAATGGCAAATGGACATGCTTGCCTTAAGGCTATTGAGACTGTTGTGTATCTAACAAGCCTATTCAGGCCATTGTTCATTTTATGAGCCTATTTCAGACCAAAGTGACAAGAGGTCAAAGTGAACTATGAAATGGAGGACTCACAACTAGCTTTCTTCAGACTGATGAAGCTGTTTGGATGAGCAGCGAAACGTTTCAATTTCTCAAGAAAAATAAGTCCAGTTACCATGACTCAACTTCCAGATTTCTTGAATATGGAAGAAATGTCTGATGAGGAACAGCTTAGGGAGCTGGGAATGTTTAGCCTTAAAAAAAGAAGACTGAGAGGGGATATGATAGCTATGTTTAAATATTTGAAAGGATTGTCACATTGAAGAAGGGACTGGTTTGTTTTCCATGTCTTCAGAGACTAGGACGCAGGGCAATGGTCTCAAACCACAGGAAAAGAGATTCAATTTAAACATTAGGAAGAATTTCATGACAGTTAGAGCTGTTCAGCAATGGAATATGCTGCCACGGAGGGTGGTGGAGTTTCCTTCTTTTGTGGTTTTTAAGCAAAGGCTGGATGGCCATCTGTTGGGAGTCCTGTGATGGTGGTTTCTTCATGGCAGGGGGTTGGACTAGATGGTCCTTGAGGTCTCTTCCAACTCTATGATTCTATGAATTGGAATGTATTGACCACCTTCAGCCAGTGTTGTATTACATATAGTACTCCTACCACCCATTTGGTTATGTGGACTTTGGTAACAATCAAATAATAATACACAGAGTGTATGTAGGGTGCCCTCCACACTCCTACAAAGAGTATAATTGCACCTTATGTCAGCTATGTAGCTGACCTCAGTAGCTGAAAAAATACCTAATGTGTCAAAGCTCCCCTGCACACAGTTCGTAATAATACATGCTCAAGTCCATTTGGACATATAAGGATACCTTCCCTAATTGCCCAGGTACCTAGACTACTCGGGCTTGGTTCAGTAGTCCCTTCTTTTGGGGATGCTTTGGGAGTGTGTTTAGTTTCTCCAAGGATACACAGGTTAGCTTTCTCCTGGAGGTCACAGTGGGGATTTGAACTCCTAACCTCTAGCTCTACAGTCAGGTAGGTCATCTCACTGTGCCCGTCAGCCAATGTTACAGGACAGCAAATCTAAGGCTGTTTTAGAGGAGCAAGCACTGCTTCTGGTGGGATTAAAAAGGAGCAAAAAAACCCGCAAGAGATGTAGCGCTTCACTTTCTCATTGCCCTGATCTCTGTACTCCAGTGCCTTTTGATATCCTGACACCATACTTACTCCTTTGCATACAAATTTGTTGCATGGATCTCAGAAAACCTAACCTGCTGATTAGTGCAATGGGCAGGGTCTTACCTCGGTCATAGCTGGAGTATTTCTGGCACGGCCGTGCACGACGACTACGAGCTTGCCTAAAGGGGACAACAAAGAACATCAGGAATAAGCCCACAGGCCCTCCTCTCCTCACCTCCCAACAACAGAAACCTGAACAAAACCAATGTGAATGACAAGAGGATCCTCCTCCACTGCCCCCACCCTGGACGAGGAGTTCTTTACCTTCGCCGGCAAATGAGGAGCCCTGCCACCAAACCAATAAGCGCCAGGATTCCAAGGACGATGGAGACAATCATACCTCCTGAAGGCATCCCAGGGTCTGCAAGAACAGAAGGCCAGTTACAGGCATCCTTTGGGCCCTGGAGTTGCCCTATCTATACTGTACACACACACATCTTCAGGCACATTTGTTCAATTTATGGCAGAACAAGGAGAAGTGGCCTGCTGTCATTCCGTGTCACTCACAGGCACTGAATGTAATGTGGCAGTGCCTTCACCACATAAAACCAAACATCCAGTAAGACATAACCAGGATGCCTACATATCTTAAAACAGGTTTCTTCTTTTGAAAGTGTTCTCCATGAAAACAGCTCTTTGGTCGACATCTGACATACAGATACTGCTCCATAAACCAGGGATCTTAGGCCAAGGTGTTGCTCATCCACAGTGAGAATGGCAGAATCCACTGGCACACAGGTCATCAGGTCACCGTCTTCCCCATTATAATGGGGTCCACAGCCCTTCTGCTGAGATTTACAGAATGATTTCTAACCTTGCGCATACACAATATATGGGTGTCATTATATTCCAATGGGTGTCCTCATTCATTCTCTTTTCCATGATGTCTAAGTAGTTGGTTACTGCACAACCTTCAGCTATTTATTTATTTAGCCCGTTAGAAGTGAAGCAAACTAGATTGAAGTCAAGCACAAATGAACCCCGCAGTCCTGCTACCCTATTCATTTCCATATACCTGTGAGCAGAGATAGTATAAAACCAAACACAATAAGCAAAATTGGGAGTGCTCTGTCTGTCCAACAGCAAGTTCTTGTTGATGGATTCCTTACCTAGAAGGTCATTAGAAGGACTGCAGATGATGGACAGCCATGAAGCGTGTGTTCAATACCTAAATGCTAAATGTATCCGAAAGGCTGACTTTAGGACTAAAAATAGCTGTGGGATAACCTGCCAGTGGATTGTCTGGCTATATCCTCAGCACTGAGTGCCATGTGGGCAGCCCCCCCCCCCCAATATGCATGTATTTCTTCCAGCCCTCAACTTCATTTTCACCCATTTTGCTTTTACTTTCTTTCTAAAGAAACCACAGCTGGCCATTTCCTCTGTTCCCATTTCTTTAATGTCTTTGTTGTCCTTTGTTTTGCCCACATAGATGGCGTAGATGGGTTAAAAAGGATTGTCAACCTGCAGTACTGTTTCTTGCAGACACTTGCACTTTTATATCCCACAGGAAATGCACCAAGGGTGAAAAAGCAGATGAGCCATCCTACGTTGGTAGTAGGCCCGGAACGCCACAGATATCATTGGTTCATGTTCTCAGAGAGTTCACAGACATACCTGCCCTTTTACACACCACTGAAATAGACAGGTATAATACCAGCACAGCCTGTCAGCTGTAAACACCACTGCTGTGTAACTTGTGAAGCAGCTCTTAGTCACCAGAGGGATTGCATTTCTATGATTTCCACCACCACCCAACACAAATTGGAAATAATTCACAATTCCTTTTATCCAGAACTTGAAGACATCAGTTAATGTGGAATGAAATGAGAGACTAATTAATGATACATGGGGGGGGCATTTAATTCACAATGTTATTTCAAATTAGTCTGTAAATTGCCCAGCCAAGTTTTTTCTCTTCTCTCTCTTTTTTTTTTAAAGAAATGCTGAGATTTTCAGAGAATGGCTGGGTGGCCACCTTTGCCTCGGTGTGGCATATTTTGTGCTCCTCTGACATTAGTGCCTGGATTGATGGGTGGGGATGACAGGATTTGTAGTGCAAAGGGTGTGAAAATTACTTGGTCAGGGAATGTCGTCCTATGATATTGGCTCTAAGACCATGCTGAGTTAAATTATGTCACTGATCTGAATCTCTTTCCACCTCCACTGACATGTGTGCTGCCTAGGCACACTACCAACACGGTGGATTGTTTGCATTGCCTGGAAAAGTAGTTTCAAATGACAGGAAAAGAGACTGAACATTAGGAATAACTTCATGATGGTTAGAGATGTTTGGCAATGGAATATGCTGCCACAAAGGGTGGTGGAGTCTCCTTCTTTGGAGGTTTTTAAGCAGAGGATGGATGGTCATCTGTCGGAAATACTGTGATGGGGGTTCCTGCATGGCAGGGGGTTGGACTGGATGGCCCTTGAGGTCTCTTCCAACTCTTCTATGATTCTAGGATTCTAAGAACAAATTGTGTATTGCCTCTGGTTACAGGTCACTGGTCCTCTGTAGTGCTGAATCCTGAAAGGCAACAGAAAGTGGTTCCCTTCTGCACCACCAGATCTTTTCATCCTTGACCTCCCCACTCACTTAGAATCAAGAAGTGTGGCCTACAAGGATCATGGCTAGAGTGCCTGCTTTGCATGTAAGGGCCCCGGTGCCCAGGTTTAGGGACTGCCCCCTCCAGTTTCCAACAACCTCAATGCTCTTCTTCCTCTTCAGGTCATACCCTACACTGAATGAATCATGGCCCAAGTCTCTTCCTTGCTGCACGCTAAATGCTGTTAACCTGCATATTCGCTCCTCGAGTTAAAGAAGTATGTTGAAGGAAGGGTGAAATGAACTAATAAAATTGAAACATTTATTTTGGAGCTTTGATAGTGAGTACCTTTAAGATACAAATGAGTAGGCAAAGTCCTGTTGGGTGAAGGGGAAACTTAATTAGCACAGAGACAATTAAGTTTAACTATTTAATTTCAACTAGGCAATGCCAAGGTTTGCTTTTAACAATTGACCAATTTGTGCATTTGTTTATGCCATGTCATTTTCAACAGTGCAAAATCCTCTGGGACACAGTAAAACTGCATTTTGGGTTACCAATATAATATGACATTAAGGACAGCTTGCAGGGCACACAAACAAAAACCCTGCCAATGGCAGTTCCCTGATAATGCTGTGATATTCCTTCTGAATATTCTTGAGAGTTGGGGAGAGTGTAGGGGTATAATAAGATGATATAATGAAGAATAGGCATCCCCAAGCCCAGCATTTGGACCCTAGTCTTTAGACACAGTTCAAAACAACTTGGATTCCATCAGGGATGCCTGCAGTGGCCTTCATCCTTTTGTTGAGCAATAGGGCAATTCCTGGTTGTGGGAAGGGTAGAACCCAAAAAAAGTTTCTGGGCAGTGAAAAGTTTGGCCTGCATGGTGTGCCAAGTGTACGTATGGAATATAAATTCTATTTCTCATCCTCACAAACCTTTGTATAGGAAAAACAAGTAGCAGCTGGGAAGGTGGGGGTTTGGGAAGAATCTGCAGAGACATGCATGTGCAATAGAGATGGGCAAGAAATGAACTTTTGGTTCATTTCGTTATTCGTTATTCATTTCATTACCTAATGAAACGAATAACAAACATTCCAATTTCCATTTTGTTTCAGTTCATTTTTCGTACTACTTTCAAATTTCCATTTTGTTTCAGTTCATTTTTCGTACCACTGGTGTCTCCTACCTGGTGGTGGAGTCATGGTCCGGTCCTCCTCGCTGGGGTCTGAATCCGGGGGGGGGGGGGGGGAGCCGACCGGCCCGCACTAAAGCTGGTGGCGGGCCACTTGGTCAGCACAAA